>KZ309015.1:160144-174102 GCA_000376725.2 Ladona fulva
ATTGCGAGAATTTAGATAAAATATGCGAATATTTTGTGAAATTTTGAGGTTGTAAACAACCCGTCCCCCTGACGACCAATGCGATTGTTGATTCCGAGTTCAGGCATTTTCCCATAAGAATGCATTTGTATTTTGGCCCATTTAGAAGCAAATGACGATATGAAGAGGATGAAAATTTTCAGAGATTTTAATTATATCAGTCACGAAAAATTTGTAGTGATAACTCTTATTTTCCCCGTTGAGAATCAACGGGCACTTCAGCTAGTAACAGATAAGACTAAGGGAAATTGGTCTCACCCTGGAATTGGTCTTCCCTCGACTGAAGAAGATCCTGCCGATGTTAAAGGACTACATCGTTCGGAAGGTTGTTCCCGAGTAGAACTGACAACTCCGTATTGCGTCTCTGAATTTTATATTAAAAGATACGGATCACTCCAAAGTGTCCTCTGCCCTTGGAAAGGTTTCGTCGTCGATAAGGAAAAGTGTTTCAATAAAGAGCTTCGAGCGAATTAAGGTATTCTTTTTATCCAATTACTGATAAGATAGATGAGTCACATCGCATGTACAGATGGAGTACATCACGTGTGCCAGTCGTTCTCTAATCTGAGATGAACGTTTCTCGCAAAAGATTGCAAAACTCTCTTAAATTAAAAAAAAAATACATCTACGAAATAGGCACCGCGGAGAAAAAGTACTTTAGGCATATCAATAAGTAAACAAAAATCATCATATAGATAAAAAGCAAATGTCTGTCCGTCGGTCCGTACCCCTATTTATCTCAGAAACGGCTTGACTTAGAGGTCTGAAACAAACTGCATTGTGTTTCTGCGATGCTGAAACAATCAGGAAAACTATTCCATCTCTGTAAAGGCTCGGGTTCGAACCCAGGAGCCCATAATACGTTGCCATAAGAGATGAACGTAAAGTACGTTTTCATGATTTGCAGAGGTCATTTCTATTACGAAATAAAATCGGAAATAATGGTCTTACGAAATCAAGAAAAGTGTCACAGGAAAGGAAAATGATCATAGATTCATATTTTAGTCGTGAAATATAGATATAGATCCGAACTTTCGAGGATTTTGATAAAACACACAGTAAATAAAGTTCGTAATAACCACACAGCACTTCGTAATTTCCACGATTTTTTTATTGGTGAGATAATATTATTTGTGGAGTTACAAAGTACTGTGAGGTTACTGAGAACTTTGCCATGCCTTTCTAAGATGTCCGACCAACCCGTGTCGATTATACTACCGTAAATACATCCCATTTACTGAAATTTAAACTGTTACGAACGCGATTACAAGGAAATATATTCATTTATTGAAATTGAACCCATAAACAGATTTGGATTAAAACAATTGACCATGTAACAAACAGAAGAACAACTAATAAAATACGCGCGAATTAAAAAAATGATTATAATTCATTAAAAGACAAATTTAATAATAACAAATGAAACCTATTATAGAAATGGAATTGTGTATGAAAGTAGAGCTTACGAAGCAAGTAATAGGCGAGGAAAAAATCATCGAAATGGGACCAATGAAGGACAACGAGATAAAATTCTGTTGTACAGATGTGGCAAGCGGTAGATAAAGGAAATTTAAAACGTTCATTTAAAGATACTGTCTCCAAAGCATCATATTTATAAAAACCAAATGTCTGTCCGTCCGTCCGTCTGTCCGATCCCCTATTTAACTCAGAAAGGGCTTGACATAGAGATCTGAACCAAACTGCGTTGTGTTTCTACGATTCTGAAACCCCCAAGAAAATTATTCTCATCTCTATAAAGGCCCGGGTTCGAACCCGGGAGCTCGTGTGTCTGTAAGAGATGAACTTAAAGTACGTTTTCATGACTTGCAGAGGTCGTTTCTTTTACAGAATTAAATTAGAAAAAAATGGTCCTACGAAATTGAGACAAGTGTCACAAGAATGAAAAATAATCACAGAATCTTATTTTAGTCGTGAATCATTAATTTCGAAATTACGAGAACATTGATAAAATACACGGAAAATTCGTAAAATTATTTGGAAATAACCCATCCCTTTGACGACCAAGGCAATTGTTGAAATTGATTTCGTGAGTTATCCCATATAAAAACACAAGGATAATCAGCTCTAAATTACGTTCGTCATGCATGACGGGGGCGTTTACTAGTTTAAATATAGAAAACATTTTCGTGCTGTGTCTCCGTAAATTTACTTCTTCGATTAAACACTTATCAAAATAAATATTTAAATACAGTTATCATTTTATTGTTTTTCCTTAACCAGCTTCAAATTAATAGTAATTTAAAATTGATCAGCATGTGAGTTCCGATGGGGTTGTTGCTGGAAAGTATTCTTTTCCATCCAGCAAATACTCTGAGTTTGACTTTACCTATTTATTTAAATATTTACCCATGTACATACATACATATTTCTCCGTGTTATTTTCAGTGATCACCAACTTCTTTTACTGTTGTGTAGAATTCAGTTATTCCAGATGGTTCCTCATACATTGATGGATTCACTCTATTGATAACGTGATCGTATTTAATATCTGCAGGTTTGGTTCGATTTTCTTGAGAAAACGCTTCTCTTAATGAATAGAAAAACACTAAGGGCATTCAATTCCGATCATCTGTATCCGAGCAACTTTTAATAATTTTGAATCATTGCTGTCTCGAATACTAAAATTAAGCTGAAAGTAGTTTTCACATTCACCTAGAGTTAACTAATAAGTCATAAGCCGATGAATCATTTGCAGGGGCTCGTTGTTATTGGAAACCATCTTATCTCCCGTCTGTTTATGTTCTGACGTTGCACTTCATTGCGCTCGGGGCAGTTAGAAGAATATAGAACTCAGGAAGAAACATTTTCTGCTTGGAAACTTACGGTTTCTTCCTTTGATTGCGAATTTATGAATTCTGGTAACTTACGTTCCATCTGCGTTTTATTTCCAAATTTCAACTTTCCCATTTTCGTACTATTTTAGAGGCATTTATCATTTTGATACTGGGATCGCCGGCGCTTCTGACGCGGAAGCGGTTAATCCTACCGAGTTTCTTCGGATGGACAGAAGTTAACTCGCCAACGATAAACTTTGGGAAGTCTCCATTAAGGAGGTTAATTGGAATTTATCTGCGCTAAGAAGTTGCATTTCCATGCTAGAGAAATTTCTAGGTGAACTTCTAAAGGATATGGATCTAGTTCATTTGCCGCACCACGCTGACCTACCTGATGNATGATGACTTCGCTTACTTTATGATGAGTTCGCTTAGTTCATGATGGCATCGCTTAGTTTATGATGACTTCGCTTAGTTTATGATGATTTCGCTTTGTTCATGATGGCATCGCTTAGTTAATGATGACTTCGCTTACTTTATGATGATTTCGCTTAGTTCATGATGACATCGCTTAGTTAATGATGGCATCGCTCAGTTAATGATGACTTCGCTTACTTTATGATGATTTCGCTTAGTCATGATGACTTCGCTTACTTTATGATGAGTTCGCTCAGTTTATGATGACTTCGCTTAGTTTATGATTATTTCGCTTACTATTAGAAACGTGTGCTTAGTCGGTAAGAATTTGAACGTTAGCGTCCGTTATCCAAACATTAATTGATCGTTGGTGGAACACTACTGAAAAAGAATGTCCATAAATTTTCCTCGAAATACCACGTGAGATGTACCGTAAACCGGGGTTACTTGGACCCAAAATTTCTATTTTTTTTGGAATTTCCGAACAAAACAATACCTAAATTCCATAACCTGTGCTGATAGCAAATTTTTTACTATGTTTCAGATATTTTTCGATGATTTAAAAGCTTTTTTGAACAAATTTTTCGCTGATTGTAATAAAAATTTTGTTTTTTAAATTGGGTCATAGAAACCCCAAGGTTGGTGCTACTTGGACCCAAGCTCCTTTTTCCATTGACTAAACAATGTAAATATGTTGTGGGCCTCAGTAGGACATAGGGTCTGGAAATATAACTCTTTAGAGACATTCTGAGGCCATGAAATGATCATTTAATTGCAAAAACTCAATAAATAAATCGAAAACACTATATGGAATCATATGTGAAATAAGGATGTCTTGGAATTTATATAATTTTCAGCAAACAAATTGTGAGAAGTATCTACAAGGCGATAAAAAACGCCCCTTTTAATAAGTTTCGGTGGAACGATTTTCCTGTCTATGTGACACCACTTTTACTACAAAATGTCTTTCTTTTGGCCATTTCCAGCCTTTTTTAGCTTTGGGTCCAAGTAACTCCCCAGGGCTTAACTAGGCCCGGTTTACAGTATGCAAATTCACGTAATGTTTGAAGGAAGCCTAAGTTTAAGTTGGAGACCACATACTCGAGTATTCTGCGGTATAGCAACAAAAAAGTTAGATTTTCTAAAGCGCATTGGGTAAATGCGATGAATGATAACGATGTTATTTCACCTTGGTCGATGAGTCTATCTTGGGAGTATTATCACAAGAGATAGCAGATGCACCTCTGAAGTGAAAACAGGGACATGAAGAAGGCATATAAAAGTTAAAAGAACATACTATGTGATAAACGTATAAAATTGGAAATTAGAAAGTCCTTCGCAAAAACACATCGCTCTGTGGTTGTGGACATTGGAAAGGTCTCGGTTAGAAGCAATGGTATTTGCTGCATAACATCAGAAACACTTTAAAGCAGAGAAACGTATCAAGAATTGTCAGCCATTTCTCCTTGAATTTCTACGGAATTCCACCGTTGCTCGGCAACCTTATCTACTATTTATCTTGAGTTTGATATCATGCTTCCATTCTAACCGCTGTCATGGAAACGATTTTTTGATTCACTGTCCTTAGATTTGGGATAAAATTCTACATATTTAACAACCGTCCTTTTTACAATCATTTCTTTAATGGAAACACTACAAACCAGTGGGAAACATGGTCAGTAGTTAGTTATTACTACAGAGCCTGAATAAAGCTGACAGCTTCCAAAGAAGGTTTTATTTTTAATAAAACTTGGTAAATCGGTGTAAATCAATATGACGTTATTCTGTTTTGAAAACGAAATAATATGTACGTGGTAGATCAATTTGATGTTATTCTGTTTTGAAAACGAAATAAAATGTGCGTGGTAGATCAATTTGATGTTATTCTGTTTTGAAAACGAAATAAAATGCGCGTGGTAGATCAATTTGATGTTATTCTGTTTTGAAAACGAAATAAAATGTGCGTGGTAGATCAATTTGATGTTATTCTGTTTTGAAAACGAAATAAAATGTGCGTGGTAGATCAATTTGATGTTATTCTGTTTTGAAAACGAAATAAAATGTGCGTGGTAGATCAATTTGATGTTATTCTGTTTTGAAAACGAAATAAAATGTGCGTGGTAGATCAATTTGATGTTATTCTGTTTTGAAAACGAAATAAAATGTGCGTGGTAGATCAATTTGATGTTATTCTGTTTTGAAAACGAAATAAAATGTGCGTGGTAGATCAATTTGATGTTATTCTGTTTTGAAAACGAAATAAAATGTGCGTGGTAGATCAATTTGATGTTATTCTGTTTTGAAAACGAAATAAAATGTGCGTGGTAGATCAATTTGATGTTATTCTGTTTTGAAAACGAAATAAAATGTGCGTGGTAGATCAATTTGATGTTATTCTGTTTTGAAAACGAAATAAAATGTGCGTGGTAGATCAATTTGATGTTATTCTGTTTTGAAAACGAAATAAAATGTGCGTGGTAGATCAATTTGATGTTATTCTGTTTTGAAAACGAAATAAAATGTGCGTGGTAGATCAATTTGATGTTATTCTGTTTTGAAAACGAAATAAAATGTGCGTGGTAGATCAATTTGATGTTATTCTGTTTTGAAAACGAAATAAAATGTGCGTGGTAGATCAATTTGATGTTATTCTGTTTTGAAAACGAAATAAAATGTGCGTGGTAGATCAATTTGATGTTATTCTGTTTTGAAAACGAAATAAAATGTGCGTGGTAGATCAATTTGATGTTATTCTGTTTTGAAAACGAAATAAAATGTGCGTGGTAGATCAATTTGATGTTATTCTGTTTTGAAAACGAAATAAAATGTGCGTGGTAGATCAATTTGATGTTATTCTGTTTTGAAAACGAAATAAAATGTGCGTGGTAGATCAATTTGATGTTATTCTGTTTTGAAAACGAAATAAAATGTGCGTGGTAGATCAATTTGATGTTATTCTGTTTTGAAAACGAAATAAAATGTGCGTGGTAGATCAATTTGATGTTATTCTGTTTTGAAAACGAAATAAAATGTGCGTGGTAGATCAATTTGATGTTATTCTGTTTTGAAAACGAAATAAAATGTGCGTGGTAGATCAATTTGATGTTATTCTGTTTTGAAAACGAAATAAAATGTGCGTGGTAGATCAATTTGATGTTATTCTGTTTTGAAAACGAAATAAAATGTGCGTGGTAGATCAATTTGATGTTATTCTGTTTTGAAAACGAAATAAAATGTGCGTGGTAGATCAATTTGATGTTATTCTGTTTTGAAAACGAAATAAAATGTGCGTGGTAGATCAATTTGATGTTATTCTGTTTTGAAAACGAAATAAAATGTGCGTGGTAGATCAATTTGATGTTATTCTGTTTTGAAAACGAAATAAAATGTGCGTGGTAGATCAATTTGATGTTATTCTGTTTTGAAAACGAAATAAAATGTGCGTGGTAGATCAATTTGATGTTATTCTGTTTTGAAAACGAAATAAAATGTGCGTGGTAGATCAATTTGATGTTATTCTGTTTTGAAAACGAAATAAAATGTGCGTGGTAGATCAATTTGATGTTATTCTGTTTTGAAAACGAAATAAAATGTGCGTGGTAGATCAATTTGATGTTATTCTGTTTTGAAAACGAAATAAAATGTGCGTGGTAGATCAATTTGATGTTATTCTGTTTTGAAAACGAAATAAAATGTGCGTGGTAGATCAATTTGATGTTATTCTGTTTTGAAAACGAAATAAAATGTGCGTGGTAGATCAATTTGATGTTATTCTGTTTTGAAAACGAAATAAAATGTGNTGAGTCCGCTTAGAGTGGATTAAAGTACGCTTAGAATACGTTGAGTCCGCTTAGAGTGGATTAAAGTACGCTTAGAATACGTTGAGTCCGCTTAGAGTGGATTAAAGTACGCTTAGAATACGTTGAGTCCGCTTAGAGTGGATTAAAGTACGCTTAGAATACGTTGAGTCCGCTTAGAGTGGATTAAAGTACGCTTAGAATACGTTGAGTCCGCTTAGAGTGGATTAAAGTACGCTTAGAATACGTTGAGTCCGCTTAGAGTGGATTAAAGTACGCTTAGAATACGTTGAGTCCGCTTAGAGTGGATTAAAGTACGCTTAGAATACGTTGAGTCCGCTTAGAGTGGATTAAAGTACGCTTAGAATACGTTGAGTCCGCTTAGAGTGGATTAAAGTACGCTTAGAATACGTTGAGTCCGCTTAGAGTGGATTAAAGTACGCTTAGAATACGTTGAGTCCGCTTAGAGTGGATTAAAGTACGCTTAGAATACGTTGAGTCCGCTTAGAGTGGATTAAAGTACGCTTAGAATACGTTGAGTCCGCTTAGAGTGGATTAAAGTACGCTTAGAATACGTTGAGTCCGCTTAGAGTGGATTAAAGTACGCTTAGAATACGTTGAGTCCGCTTAGAGTGCAAATA
Source organism: Ladona fulva (assembly GCA_000376725.2). Taxonomy (NCBI): domain Eukaryota; kingdom Metazoa; phylum Arthropoda; class Insecta; order Odonata; family Libellulidae; genus Ladona; species Ladona fulva. The sequence goes on from KZ309015.1 coordinate 167,834, forward strand.
GAGACAGTTTTAAATATGAAGAAATTTTATAGATACATTTTCTCAACGTCGATGAAGGATATTGTCTGAAAATTATCAGGACTTTGATTTGAAAATATTTTTCTTTCGTAAAACGCCAAATTGGTCCAAGGTAACACGTTTGTTATTCTTCTGTTCAAAGAAGGAAATCTCGGTTTGTTTCCGTAATGAAAACTGTGTAAATAGTTGTAAAGAGAACAAAGACACAATGTGATTAATATGCACTCGATTTTTTACTCATAAAACCGATTTGGGTGTCGGGCCATGTTGGCAAGGTGACCAATCTCCAAGGTGATACGTTTAGGGAATTAACTTCCGTTTTATCATAAATTTCCAAATTTATGGCGAAAAACCACTTCCATTGCTTAGCTGAAGACGCTTCAAAGATTTTTCCTTCTTTTTTATATTTTGAGACTATTTTTAAGTGAATGATTTAAATTTTTCGTAGAAAACGTAGATTTAAAGCAGAATTCATAGTGCTTTCTCAAAAGAAAGAGCTTTCTTAGTCATGTGACATAGAACTCGGCATTCTAATGAAGAACACTGCAGTTTTTTCGTAATTTTAAATGCATTTCCTTAACTATATTAATAATAATAATAAAGGACTTTATTCAGGGCGAGATTGAGACTAACAAGTCTCTTCTTATATCTAACCCTTCGTCATATGAGACAAGAAAAGAGAGAGATAGCTTGCAAAAGTACAATGAAGAAAACTACTTTGTGGATTAAAAAACCTAAGCCAAGAGCTCAGGGAAAAATCTCCACTGCAGGAAAACACCCTCAAGAAGGAGGGTGTGAAAAACCTGCGAAACCTACAGATAGAAAACTAAATTCGATGATTAAAGTAGATTAGGTCAGATTAACTGAGAAGAGAAATCGAAATTTGAGCCGAATTTGGGAGTTTTTTTCTGGAAATAGCGACTTTGTCTTCCATAGAAATAAATATAAAGGTGAGTATACATATTTTAAGGAAGGATTCATTAAAAGTTGAAATAATTGCAATAAAAAGAGGAGACAGTTGAGTATATATTTAAGCACATGGATGAGTATATATTTAAGCACAAGTTTGACATTCAAATCCTCAAATTTAAAACATTTCCCAGCATTTAATCAGTTACCAATTCTTTTTATACAATTGTTATCTATAGTTATAATTACAACACACAAGCCATTTTACTAATATGTCAATAATACCAGGGAAACAAATGAATGGAGATTACAATTGATTTCAAACATAATCATAAAACCATAATTCGTGAAACATATTTAACGTAATTAACTCTAAGAATGACTTATTTTATTGAAATTCAATTCAAACACAGGTTTTCATTTTTCGTTAAAAGTTCCTCCGACAAACTTTTTTCTAATATCGTTTCAAAACATTCAATCATTTCCTTACTTTTGATACCTTTAACATGCACAAATGTGTCCCCCTTTTTATTCCTAACTCTCAACAATTTCTTGAAAATATCCTCTGATACCTTTTCTTTCACTGATTTTATTACCTGCATTACAAATTCTTCTCTAAAATTAATAAAATACTTTCGAAGAAGCCAATGAAGGAATGTATCTCCAGATATATCTTCAGCCAAAATAAGCTCTTCAAATTGACCTTTGTCATCTTTTAGTAGTTTAAATGAATACTCCAATAAGACGAGTAAGTTTGCTGAATAAATATTCGCACCCAAATGCAGAAATGTCTGGCAAAATGCATCTCTCTCAATCGAGAGGTCTTTTCTTTCACCTTCGCTCAAATGCGAATTGAAAACGGAAACATTTATTTCATTCCAAGCTGCCAAATGGAACAAGTTCATAGAACACCTATCCTTACTCTTTAAAAGCTCTTTAAATGATTCTTCATCAGCTAAATAACTCTTAAGAAGATTCAATGTCTCATTTACTCTTTCTGACGAATTCCATTTAAATAACAAATGGAATGCATAATCACCATCTTTATCACCGCTATTGAGCAGTTCCTTTATCTCCTCTTTTTCTAAATTTTCATTATAAAACTGCAGAAAATCACCAAAATTGCCATCTTCACTTCTGGCTAAAAAATGAAACACGTTCTTTAACTCTCTATCCCTAAACATTAAAAACTCTTTCAATTTGCTTCTGTCATCCAAAATACCTTTGACGATATTTAAATTTTCAGTTACATTTCTATTTTCGGATACTAAATAACGAAGCAAACAAAAACCATAACGACCACATTTGAGGAGAACTTCTTTCAAATTCTCAATTCCAAAGTATTTCTTAAATACGTCAATGACCTCTTTAAACGCTTTGCGCGATTCATTAATCGTTAGCATTCTCCCGAATACACTAAATTTACGTTTTCTGTCAAAGAACACTTCAATTTCATCACCAAAAAGAGAGTGGAGCTCCTTTAATAATTCAACGATTCTATTGAAGTCCACTCTATCTGTGAATAGATCCATTGCCCCCCTATATTCCTTACTTTTAATGACATCGTCTATAAAGTGCTGATTTCCCAAAATCCCCTTTGAGAACTCCAAAATCTTAGCAAATATCTCCATTCTCTCATTCCATATGGCATATTCAAAGAAACCGTTTCCTTTTGAATCCACCATTTTTAAAACACTCAAAAGCCTTTCCGCTTTTTTATTCTCATTTTCTCCTCTATTTTCGGCAGCATTTGAAATGCATTCGTTCAGAAGATCAATCACTTCTTCTGCGTCTGAATGAAATCTAATCACCCCGAGCAACACTTTAAAGTAAACCGTATAATTGCGATTAAAAACCATTTTCAACATTTTTACAGTAAACAATCCACCGATTACAAACCAATTACTTAGGGATAAAAACTCAGATTCAATTCTTGGAAAGAATGCATTCAGCATATGAAAATCAACACTATTTTCCAACTTTTCCAATAAACATTTCAATATTTTCGAAACAAAACATAAGTGCAAATCTGATTCGTAATATCTAGGAAACCAATGAAAACTGTGTCCAAGAAACCTTTTCAGAATTTCGAAAAGGAAGTCTAAATCTATGAAGAATTCCTTTGTAAGATTCTCAAAATCGTGTTTTTCTAAAGAACTCACCAGAAATCTTCTAACCACATTAAACTTGTCTTCAAAAAGCACATCAGTGAAACAATTCTTGTTCAAACTAAGCCTGACGGACTCTGCTTTGAAAAACTCAGCGAATGTGTGGTGAAGAAAATCAACGTCTGTACCTTTGAAAAACACAATTCCCAGAGCACTGCACATTTCCAAGTCCTCTTCACTCATTTTGCTGTCTATTCTGCCCTTTTCCATCAGCTGATTCGCCAATTCCATGTGCATCCTGTAAGCTTCTATTTTTTCCTTTTCTATGACGCTATTCTTTACCCTTCCGCGATACAATATCCCCTGTTTTTCCTCCACATAAATAAGAATCTTTTGATAAATGAATTCCGAATAAATGCTGTGAATTCCAGTACTGATTTTTGCATTGAAATTACTTTCGAAATAAATCACTCCAATCATAAACAGGTGCAATGGTATTCCCATAAACTCCAGTGTGTCCCTATCCATTGAGGTCTTATTGAGAATAGAATGAGTTAATCTATTGAATTCCAGACCATCTATCTTCCTCCTTATCGAATCTACACTGTACTCTAATTTTATTTCTCTCAATGTACGAATCAGTCCATGGCTTTCTGAATCATTTTCTTTCTCCAACTCTCCGATGATACTTTTAATCTTCCCGGAGATTGCTTCCTTGTCTTTTAGGGGAAATTGTCCTCCTTCTCCATATGGAAACTTCAACTTCCACCTCCACAATTTTCCCAAGCAATAAACCTGTGATGCGTTATCAAATGGGACTAATTGAAGCGAGAATACGTTTAGTACTTCTTCCAGTTGCTCCTGGTGGTGCATTCTGGTTGTTATCATTATTCTTGCATCAGTTTTCTTCCTTATGAATGAAATCAGTTTCAGGGCTTCTGTTTTATACTCTGATGGAATTTCATCGAACGCGTCTAAAAAAATGAAGCAGTTATCTTGAAAAAAGTTTCCCTTAAAATGACACTTCTCGAACCCGTTCGTGAATCCCAACATGAGGAATATATCTTCAAACATATCTTCCTCAGAATCAGGACCCTCGTCCTTTATTGAAAATTTATTTAGATCAACTCTCAATACCCACGAATTGTATATTTGTTTTTTCACGCGCCGGATTAGACTAGACATCACAGTTGACTTCCCACATCCTGCGTTCTCAGAAATGATCAAACTTCTGTTGCTCTTCAGCAAATCAATAATCTCTTCTTCCGTTTGTCTTATCTCCTTTTGGTACTGTTCGCAAACATCACCTTCAGAGTCCATCAAATAAAACAATTTCCTGTTGTATATCAAACTCATGCTATTTTTAACTTCAGTTTTCGCAACAAAGTCCTTGAAATTCATAGGTTTATCTTTATTACTGATGAATACTGTTTTCCCATTCTGAATCGCATCGTTTGACCCCTTCAGCCACTGCACCAGACTTTCGTTAATGGGCAACTCCTTTACTTCCCATCTACACAACCCACAGATGAGGATGCTCGTATCTTGTGGTAATTTCTCAATATCTTTTCCCTCAATAATGCGAGCCTTCAACTGTCTCTCTACATAGGTTTCAGGGTTGTAACCCTGGCAATGTAGATCTCGACCATCCTGGACTTCAATTAGGTCTCCACTGATTATCGTAATAATGTCATCCTCGCTGAAAAGCTCTGGAATATTTTCTTTCTTAACGAAAACATACTGCCTCCCTCCCTTGAAAATATATTCCAAAGGCCTGGTGCGAAAGTCTTTGTATTCATCGGTCAAATTATCCCATTTATATTCAAGAAATTTGTATTCAAATTCCGGACCAAGGAGCTGAGAGTTAGAGATTATTATAACATTCATTCCCTCATCTTTGAATGATTCAAATTCATCAAGGTATTCACATAATAACCTCCGATGATGGAGCTCCTTGTTGTCTAGAATGAGTACAAAATAGTCAAAAAGTTTACATTTCAATGCCTTCAGTATTTCGTCCCTTTTCCTTTCGAAGCATTCGCCCTCAAAGAACAGGCACTTTCTTTCCAATTCGTCTCCATATTCAGTTTTTAATTCATGAAAGACGTGTAACGCACTTAATTTGACACAGTTGGTGGTTATCACAGAAACGCCTTCCTCAACCACCTCATAGTCCTTAAATGATGGGAAATCTTCCTTCAGAGGACGTATTCCCTTTTCTTTAAATGAAATAAACTCGTTCCTGCCCACCAGCTGTTTCATTATGCGGTCAGATTTTGTGTTTACCAGTTGGTCCGTGTATTCTCTGCATTTTGGAAGCACCTCCCGATCATAGAAATCGAGAAGCCCGTACAGTTCAGAAGACTCCTGGAAAATTTTCCTACCCTCATCTTCCCCATAGATTCCAATGACATGGGGAACGCGAGCTATTAACTCACATTCCCATGCGTTGCCATTGTAGTATTCGAAAACGTCCTGAATTACGGATTCAACATGACATGAACGAGCTATGAATGCTTTCACAGCTAGAACAATGTCCTTGAATTTGTTAATCAACTTGGAGTCTTCTTCCCTGTAAGGCTTCGCATCGTTCTTAAACACAGTCGTCAATGCCAAGTGGCACAGTTCCTCGGCCACCACACCATACACTTTAGCCCTCTTCCGAAGATCTCCAGAGAGCAAGTTCTGTGCTCCAACAAAGATTTCCCTGACAGTTGTTAGTGTCAATCCATATATTTCAGCCTCTTCCACATAAAAACGATGGATTCTGTTCACCTTATCTGATTGAAAATCAAATACAATATCAAAGTCTACATTTTCTAGGACTTTCATTATTAATTTGATTATATCAGATCTAAAGAAATGTGCATACATTGACATCAGAGCATTCAATCTCTCCCCGTCTAAGATCTGTGGAGATTGACTGAGGGACATTAATCTGTAAATGCACGACCTTTCTGATCTTTTGTTATAATCAAACAGCAGGTGATTCAAACGATCCAGATCTATACCAAAATCGTATACGTATTCATCCTCGGAACCAACAAACCTGGCTCCTTTGTGAATCAGAAAGGAGATTATTTCGTATTGCTTACACTGGAATGACTTATAAAGAGCGGAGTATTCCTCAGAAGAGAAGAAATGCTCCTTTTCGTGACTCTCCACAAAACCCCTCACTGCTTCAATGTCTCCTTCCTCAATCGCTGCATGTAAAACTGCAAACTCCTCTGCTTC
>KZ309015.1:177766-206579 GCA_000376725.2 Ladona fulva
GGATCTATATCAGTATTTTACGACTAAAATAAGAATCTATGATTATTTTCCATTCTTGTGACAATTGTCTCAATTTCGTAGGACTATTTTTTCTAATTTAATTTTGTAAGAGAAACAACCTCTGCAGGTAACGAAAATCTATTTTACGTACATTTCTTATGGAATAGTATACTATCTGATTATCCCCGTTCATTTATATGGGAAAACTCATGAAATCAGTGTTCAACAATTGCCTTGGTCGTCAAAGGGATGGGTGGTTTATTCCCCAAAAATTTCACGAATTTTCCGTGTATTTTATCAAAGTTCTCGTAATTTCCAATTTATATAAATGTTTCAGGACTAAAATATGATTCTATGATAATTTTTATGTCTTGTGACTCTTGCTTCCATTTCGAAGGACCGTTGTTATATATAAAAATTAATAATTCCATTCATGAATGAATATTTCGTAAACTTTCTCGTCAGCCATTTTGAGAATCCCAAAATGGGTAACCAACGGTGGAAACCCGATAAATATTCATTCACAATAAACGTCAGAGAGCACAATACCATTCTCTATACCTCACATTCTTTCACCAACCGCTCCTTCGATCTTTATTCCGTGTAGAGCACGAACAATAACTTAACCAGAGAACCACAAACACTCCCGACGACTTTCCTTCGGCCAGTGACGACAAAATTCCTTTTAGTTCCGGTCGAGACCAACAGATGGCATGCGTATGCACTCCGCGATTCAAGGTCAGGCTTATGTCAGAGTCCCGAACCGCACCACAACATAACTTGTTCTCGGAAACTCTTCCGATGTGGTCACGTGACAAATGATTCANTGCGTTTTCTTACTGAAGAGGGAGCAATTAGTCCGAGCCAGCACGGGTTCCGCTGGGAAGGTCATGTGAGACCCAGTTAGCCCTTTTCATGAAGGGCATAATAGACAGAATAGCAGCAGACATAATGGCAGTAGATAAGGGTGTTAGAATAGACGCAGTATTTTATATTTCAGGAATGCATGTGACCAAGTCCCACATTAAACTAATTCATAGTCTCAGATTTAGAGATGGTTCAACATAGAGCAGCCCGTTTTGTCAGTGGAGATTTCAAGTTCGACAGTAGCGTTATGGCCATGATAAAATGATTAAATTACTCGGGTGGAATTTGCTGCAGAAAAGAAGATCTGATTACCGACGGAAGCTTCGCGAAAAATTCATCGGTCCAGAATTTTTAGGCGAAGTAAAAGATATTGTCATTCCGGTAAACAACGAGCGCAATCTACGAGAGGTGACGACCAAGCGTTACAAGGAAATAATCGCTAAAACAGATCATTAATTCCGGTCGTTCTTTAAGCATAGCATTAGAGAATCTGATAGGGTAGATTGGGTAAGGTGCTAATACACCCCCTGCCATTCACCACTGGCGGCTTGCAGGTTACAAATCTGAATCTAAAAATCTAAATTTTATTTTGATTGTTTAATATTGTTTTCGATTCGAAATTGGAATAATTTATAAGATATATGAAAATGTTGTAAAACTTCGTAATTTTAAGCGATAATGTTATTCAGATTATATCCAATAATAACAGCATTTCTTTTGTGGCCCCTTGGTTCGATTCCCCGTGAGGACTCTCATGTGCGAAATGTCCATATTAGTCTCTGTAAGCACCCTGCAAACCTCCTTTGGGTATATGCTGGGGGGTAAAGTTCTCTACATTGATACACGCTAATTTTAGTTTGAACAATAATTCATGATGAGGGACAATATCGAATGCCTTCCGAAAATCTAAATAATGTCGACTTGCCTTTCATTTAAATTTCGGCAGATTTTAGCATATGGTGAACTAATAATACCAGCTGAGACACACATGATTGTCTTTCGAAACCATTCTTACCTATGGAATTTTCAAGAAAATCCATAAAAGAACTGGCAATTATATGTTTCATTATTTNTATCTCTTAATCATCTGTCTTTAAAATGAAAAAGAAATTTTAAAAAATAAAATGAATTCTGTAAGAATGTTTGTTTTACTACATGAGAAATCAAAGCACCTAACTTAATTGTTGTGCATCTCACCTCATTGGTGAAAAAACCAGGAAGGCTGTACGCCTTTGAAATAGAAATCTTAGAGAATTCAGTAGTGTTTGAGAAGTTTTTAAGAATTTAAGATTTATTCCTTATGTTGGCTATTAAATACTGGCTAGTTATAAAATTAGATTTTTTATTATTTTAGAACTGAAAATTTTACATACTTTTTTAAGTTTTAATTTTTTTTTTTTTTTTTTTCAAATCAATTGCACCGTTTCATGTTAATTTGATTAAGAAGTGTATAAATATAAAGACTTCATGTTTTCATAAAATAAATTGCCTTGTACATCTTGGGTTTTCCTGCATTTTTTATCAATAAAATTAATTTTTGTACAATAACTGTGCACACACACTTATTTCCTTAGACATTTGCTTTGAATATGTTATGCACACATGCTAGTTATTAATAGTTCTCACCAATTAGCACTCCTTAGCTGGAGCATTGGTAATAATTATGTAACTGTTGGAATAGAATCTATAAGGAAAAGGAACACGGCTGTTGTAAAACATCTGAGTAAGATAAAAGCTCCAAATAGCCGTTGTTTGCGTGCAAACTAACCGTTGGAGAGTTCCCACCAGCGGGGGTTGGGTTTCTCCGTGGTCGCGCTTGTAAGCAAGTATTGTTCTCGATACGTATTTCGACAACTAAGTTGCCATCTTCGGGAGAGAAGAATAACTGAGTGTGGAGGGGGTGGGGGAGGGGTATTTATGACTTTTGTGGTGTGACGTCAGTTAGGGAGAACAAAACAGAAGAAGGTATTGGTCCGGAATCGCTGTTCATGACACGGTCGCGGTTCGAATGAATGAAGAGGCTTTCATATGCGTCGAGTTTGGAGGGCTTCTGTACTGATTTTATGAGTTTTAAGTTGTCTCCGTTAATTTTGTGATTGTTTTCTTGAATGTGTTGTGCGACGCTTGATCTGTTAATGTGGTTATGTTTGAAGTGTGCCATGTGCTCTTTGAATCTAGTTTCTATTTTCCTTTTTGTTTGTCCATAGTAGACTTTGTCGCAATCTTGGCAAGATATTTCGTAGATGCCGGATTTACTTAATGTTGGAATGGGATCTTTAGGATTTGGAAGAAGGTTTGATAGTTTATTGCTATTGGAAAGTATTGGAGTGAAATTGAATTTGGAAAATATGGGTTTCAGTTTGTTGGTTATTCCAGGTGCGTAAGGAAGTTTTATGAATTTGTGTTCTTTGTCGTGTGAAGTTTTTAAGGTCGTGCGTTGATTCAAGTTGAGTTTATGTTTGTGTTTTCTCAGTATATTGTTGACTACAGATGTGTCATAGCCATTGAGTTTTGCGACGTTCTTGATGTGTGACAGTTCTGTGTTGAAGTCTTTCTGTGAAAGCGGTACTTTTAGAAGCCTGTTTATCATGGAATGGAAGGGAGCTAACTTTTGAGATATGTGGTGATTGGAATCGAAAGGTATGTACATATCAGTGTGAGTGGGTTTTCGGTAGATGTTGAATTTCAATTTGTTTTGTGTTCTCGAAATTTTTAAGTCTAGGAAAGGCAGTGTGCCGTTTGTTTCTTTTTCGACAGTGAATTTGATCGAATCATATTGTGCGTTAAGTTCCTCTAAGAAGTCTGAAATGTTTGTTTTTGATGTGTCGAAAATGGCGAAAATGTCGTCAACGTATCTAAACCAAATGTTCGGGAAATATTTGAAGTTGTTTCTGCAATTTCTTTCGAAGTACGTCATGAATAAATCGGCAAGGAAAGGTGATAAGCAATTGCCCATGGCGGTTCCGTTAGTTTGTTTATAGAATTTTCCTTCTATTTGAAAGAAGTTTTGATTCATGCATGTTTTAGTTAGGAGGATGTATTCTTTGATGAACTCGGGAGAAAGATTCTGCTCTGAGAGCCATTGCTCGAGGAATTGATAAGTAATATCTAGTGGGATGCTCGGGAACAGTGATTTTACATCGAAAGAAATTAAGATTTCGTTTTGTCCTACTGAAACATCTCTTAATAATTCGACAAGGTGGGTTGTGTTTTTGACGTGTGACTGTTGGTTTAGAGGCCATTGTTTAAACTGTTGGTTTAACCATTGTGCTAAATTGTAGGTTGGTGAATTGATGGAAGAGATGATTGGTCTTAGTGGAGTGTTTTCTTTGTGTATTTTAGGAAGGCAATACATTCTGGGAACCATGGGATTGGAAATGTGGAGTTTGAAATTTAGAGGGAACATTATTAGGTTTTTGCATGATTTCAAGGTGTCTTTAGTGCTGGTGATCATTTTGTTTAGAGTGCTTTTTGGGATTGACTGGTATGGGCCTTCCTTTAACAAGTCTTTAACTTTGTCGAAATATTGTGGTTTGTCCATAATCACTACTTTGTTTCCTTTGTCTGCTTTGAGATAGAGACAATCTTTTTCGTTTAATGTCTTGACAGTGTTGTATTCTTTTTTGTTTGGAATTCTTCTGTGTGTGTTTTGCTTTATGTTTTCTTTAATCTGTATGAGTGATACATTTCTGATGGTGTTTTTAACATTTTCTGGTTTGAATTTAATGGAAGATTCAATATCTGTTACTAATTCTTCAACAGGAGGTTTCTTGTAAGGAAGTGTATATTTGAGGCCTTTAGATAGGAGCGTTATTTCTTCCTTGTTGAAGGTTGTGCTGGACGTCACACCACAAAAGACATAAATACCCCTCCCCCACCCCCTCCACACTCAGTTATTCTTCTCTCCCGAAGATGGCAACATAGTTGTCGAAATACGTATCGAGAACAATACTTGCTTACAAGCGCGACCACGGAGAAACCCAACCCCCGCTGGTGGGAACTCTCCAACGGTTAGTTTGCACGCAAACAACGGCTATTTGGAGCTTTTATCTTACTCAGATGTTGGAATAGAGATTAAGATTTATTGTATTTTCTGCAATTTCCCCAAGGCTGTGCTCCCCAACAAGTATGATTCAGCACATCAGTATGCCTTGACTAATATCTTGGTGAGCCAAATAGTATGTGAGATAGATATATATTTCTGATTTAACTTTACATGTATGCTATGATATATTTTTGTTCTACTTAAGATAGTTCTAAAATATTGCACTCTGAAGTAGTTATATTTTTCAATTTGAATTTATGCTGAAATTTACTAACACCTAGTTTAGTGTGAGGTAAAAATCCAGATGTTAGTGTGCCATGGAAAACTAAAGCTTGGAAAATCCTACCCTTTGGAATCCATTTCATCTCTCCACCTTTCTCAGTGACCCTCTGTGGTTGCTCCCCTTTGAGTATCCCTCCACAGGTTCAGGGATTTTCCTTTTTCTAGTCAGTCTTTTTCCAACTCAGTGAACATGTATTTACCTATGGCATTATCTCTTAATCATCTGTCTTTAAAATGAAAAAGAAATTTTAAAAAATAAAATGAATTCTGTAAGAATGTTTGTTTTACTACATGAGAAATCAAACCACCTAACCCCCCTGCAATTCATTTTTGGTTCACATATGCTAATTCAATTCATAGTATAATTCAATGGTAAGTTAGGTTCTTGTATGTCATAACAATAACAAAAAAGTCAGCTCTATTCTTTGACGTGAAATTCAGGAAATTCTGTTCTGCAGAATTCTTGAGTTTATTTGAACGGATAAAATGTATAGCTTAGTGTCTTAAAACATATAAAGTGACATAGTGCAGGCTTTTTGTGGCATATGACTGCTTCGCTCCTCCCTAAATATACCACTGAATTTAAGATCATTTATTCCGTGAAAGTAGTTATGTTGTTAAATCTTTCCTACACCATGATCTGTTCTTAGCCAACATAAGAACCAGGTTGAAATGTTTTAAGGAGGAAAAGTTACCCGAAATTGGCACTAATAATCCTTAAAGAATGACTGTTGTTCTTTAGTAAAAAATAAGCATCAATATATTCCATTTTTTCCTGGTTTCTCAATAGTATGAGTTTAAAAATCAGCCTAAAATTCATCAATTTCAACCCTGAACAACTACTAAAACAGTCATCAAACTGGCAGTGGTGGTGTAGTGGTTAGCATGCTTGGCAAGCAAACCAAGAGTTTGTGAGTTCAATTACAGTCAGGTGATTATTGGTCAATGACAATTTCTTCCTAATTTTATTCCTTTTCATGAGTAATTTATCAGTTTTAATGTTCAATTGTTTTTACTTCAAGTGTTATCCATTGAACAACAGGTTTAAAAAATAGCAACATGACTGGAAATTGAACCCAGGTCTCCCACCTGGTTTGAGCTTCAGTCATGTCTCTCTTTCCTTTTCTATTCCTTTGGATATAGCTGCTTAGCTCTTCCATGCTTTGTTATTTACGTTTCCCTAATCATTATCATCCATTGACAGATTTTATGAAATAGTTTTCTTGACTTGAATAAATAAATGCATGCATTTCCTCATATCCTAATTACGAGTAACATAAATAAATCAGATAAACCAAAATTGGAATCTACATTTTCAGTAAAAAAATAGCAACATATTGTTTAATTTATCGTCCTTGAATGGAAAGTAGTTCTTTGAAAAAATTGTACTCAATTCATTACTAGATATTAAATTGAAAAAAATTGAGAAAAGCAAATGGATTTTTTAAGAAACCCAATTTAAACATAAAGATTGAAATTTTCTAGAACAGCACCTTCAGTTTTGGTCTATTTTTGCATGGCAATGAAATTTCCTTTGGCTGGGGAATTACCCACTTTCCTTTCTTCCTCAAAGCAAACCATCACTCGTGGTCATTAGAAATTGGGAAAGTGATTCCAAATAGGAGTGTTGGTTACAGAAAAAAGTCTACAACAGAAAGAACTGTTGTTACTCTGATTACGAATGTGCCACGTGGGCAGTAACCAATTAGGACAAGGGTTCAAAAACAAGGAAAAGACCTTATACCATCAACAAATGTATGGTGACTAATTTAATATGCAACATGGACATGGTACAAAAGAAAAACAAATTTGATAGTCACAGTTGACATACCAGTAGTGTTACAATGTGAACTTAAAAAGAAATACATGACAAACAATGCAATACTTGAAGGAGAACCAAGAAATATAATTAAAAGGGATTGGTAGGAAGAATAGAGAGATGACCAATAATANCTATAGTCTTCCAAGGAATGTAGACTTGCTTTAGGAAGAAAATCTTGCATAAATATTTAAGAATAATGATATGTATGGTGAATGAGACCACTCTCAATGGACAAGTTAAGAATGGTAAATTATATTATATTATTAGTTTGCCAAAGTTATAAATGACCAAGCACCTCTTGAGATTGTATAACTTTTATCAATCTCACAAAGTCTTTGTACAATTTCCTCGTTTCCCAAAGTGTGTATACATTTCTTGGCAGTCTCTCTAGATACATTTGATTACAAGTGACAGGAAAGTGCCCAAATTAAATAATCAACTGCAATTTGTAAGTCCTTCAGAAGTTGTGATATCAAATTAAACTCTCTGGATCTTTGTGTTGTATTATAAATTCTCATAGTTTGGTCATTCCATGTCAATCAAAGCCCACAATCTAAGATTTTCATAATTTTTCCATTGCTAATTTAAACCTTATTTAAAAGAAATCCAAAATATTTACCCCAAACCCAAATATTTTCTAAGATACGAGTATATTGAGAATAATATGTGCATGTATAAGTTCACCTAAAACTCAAGAATCAAAAGTAGTTATACATAATTAAGTGAAAGCCCCATATGTGATAGTCTATTTTCTATGCAACCAATTCTTCAAATCCACTTAATACTTCAATTTCCCATCAAAATATGTGTGAGAATCAGATTTTTTAATTGCAAAATAAATTGTATCACCAAAAATCCTGTAATTAGTATAACTTGTGAAGCCCAGTACTCAAAGTAACAATTCATACATTTAACTGAAAAAATGCAAAATTAATAAGGGTACCTATTGTATTACAAAAAGCTAAACTAAGAGGATCTGGGCACAGTAACAGATGCAAATGATTTTGTATAAGGGAGTTTGTATATTAGTATATAATAAATGTAGTAATGCTTGAGTCAGAGAGGAAGGAAAGAGGCCCTTCTGACTTTGAATGGAGGGGCAGATAAAATGAAAGGAGTTTATTAGCTTAGGCTTCTATTTACTTAAGCAAACAAAACTCCTTTTGAAAGAGCAAATATTGGTTAACTATAGTTAAATACTGTAGGCAGATAAGAGAAATTTCTGATATCTTGGATTACATTCAATGACATTTCTTGGTTGAAATGGATTTCTACGAAAGTCTGGCTTCCTCAGCGGAATTTCATTTTCTCCTAAAGGCACTTTGTCCACAAAATATCAACTGGTGACCTCGGTATATTCAAGAAACCACTTTAAATAGGATTACCATATATTACACAGTAATGGAGTTAAAATTTTGCACCAATCATATTCCAGGTGAATTTAGAGCATTACTCCCAAATTTGCCAACCTCAGCGGCAGTTAATGTGATATCTGTACAACACGGAGAAATACCCAAGAAGAAACAGACATGAAAAAAGTCTGACAGAACTGGGCCTCGAATCCAGGTCACCCAATTGCCGGTTGGTTGCTCTATCCATTGAGCTATTCCACCAGAACATTTCTCCATTCTTTTTTTGTTTGGGAGACTATGTAGGTAAAGGGCGCCCGAGTTTGTTCGACTCAGTGTTCACAACCACAGCCTCACAGAGGCACCGACCATACTAAGTGGTGGAAGGAGAACCCCTCTTAAAGGATAACATGTGCTATCCTATACGGGGGGTTGACCGACAGTTCAATTGAACCACTGGAATTGACAGTCAGTTGATTGATTAGCCGGTATATTGGTTCAAGCTGGTTGAAATTTGTTATCAGTGGGTATCTTATTTAGCTCCTTACAGTTAATACTAGGCCTACTCTTGCTGCTTGTAATAGATATTGAAAGGGATAACCCCTACTTTTTATCTGTTTGCCATAAACAATACTTTTTAGCATGAAACTGAGGCAATATTACAAATCTGGAGAAGATTTTCCCAAACTCGACCCAAAAAAATGAGGGGCTGTGGATTATAGCATGGGAATTGGTGGATTTGGATTTTAAGGCTACACCAAACTTCTTCCAAAAAAAAGTACTTTTTAAAATAAAGCATAGGCACCAACAACCAGCAAACTGACAATCTCCTTTCTCTGGGTTCATACATTTAGGCTCCACTCTTTAAAATGAAAGGGCATTAATCAACTTACCTTGGTCAAAGCAACTGGGATTAATATAACTGAGCAGATCATGATCAGACATTTGTGTTAACTCCTGAGGAACCATGCCACCATCTTCGCCTTTGCGAGGGCCAACTGTCACTGCTAGATGCAGCTGAGTCGAAGGGTTAGAGGGACCTTCTTCCTCTGTCTGCAGTAATTTCTCCACAGCAACACCTTCCTTCAGAGCACCTTGCATTGCAACCCTACTTTGGGATCTCTGCTCATCCTCAATGTCCTTCCTAGCCAGTGGATGTACAGGCAGTCTGACAGATGGATACACTACAGGATGGATTTCTGCTAATGGATCAGCAGCCCTTTCCTTTTCTACATGGTGAAGCAATACCTGACAGCTACCCGATCTTTCCAGTGGCACCACAGACTGACTGATCCTGAGATTCTGGTTCTCATTACTTCTACCCTCCAGGTTGTCCACTCCAATTTGGATATTGGTCCTCATAGTGCTCTCCAAATGCTCTACCAAGCCCACTGAGCTTGAAACACTTAAGGGAATTGCATCGCTGGATGGCATGGAATCACAACTAAGCTTCTTCATTTGGTCTTTTGGAGGAGATGATGAATCAATACCATGCAGGATATTTTCAGTGGCCACAATTGGGATCAAACTATCATGCTCTAGATTCACTTGAGGAGGCAATGGCTGATCGGATGTTGAAGTGAGGCTTGCTCCATCAGAAAGAGAGGCAGTGATTGGTTTAGATGTTAAGCTGCAAGGTGCCTGCATTGAAGCTTCCAAAGGAAGCTGAGAATTCTGGATGTTAACCATGCAGCCAAGTGATTGAGGAATTTGATTGCTTCTCACCTCTGGGCCATCTGAAATGCCTTGTAAAAGAGACATCTCACACACACTGATTGGCTCCTTGGATGAGATCTTTGTGGATGCAATTGGTAATGCACTGCTCATACCATGACTACATCTATCATTACCAACCGTTGACATAGTCTGCTCCTGAATTGGCTTCACAAATGTGATACTGCTTGGATTTGTAGCCAGCAAACTGCTTGATTCAGGCTGATTACTAATGACAGGAGATGGGGATGATTCAGATTTGACCGCTGTAGGTGAAATGGAATGCCTTAATGAATCCATTACTAAACCGTGGCCACTGACCGATGTGGGGATTTCCGAGGGGTTGGAAGGGACTTGCTGATCCACAACAATCTTTTGACTTTGTAATATAGATGCAAACTGCATTACTATGTTTGATGGCAGAGATGGATTACCAGAAGGTACATCTGAGACATGCGGTTGATTGTCCTCTACCTTCAAGGAAGAATTAGGGGGTTTCTGCTCAATGCGAGAGAGGAATTTCTCCACACTCTGTCCAGACTGTGCTGGCAATGGTGAACTTATATTATCGGAGACAAATTGCTGGATGAGATTTACTTCCGAATTGGATGACGCCATCAAACTAGGAGCAGTTTTAGGAATGTCAGTGGATGGAGTCTCTTTGATGGGGGGGCAGATCTGCTGCTCTGTCAAAGTGTTTGGAAGTGACAATTGCACTGAGGAAGCAGGAGGCGACAGCTGCAGAGGAGATGACAATACCTTTATACCACCCACATCTGAAGACCAAAGTACCACTGGATGAACAGCCTCTTTGACACCACCTCCTAAGACAGAAGAAATAAATTCATAAATACATCATTACATGAGATTAACTAAATAATGACTGCAAACAGTTGTACACACAGCAAACATAACAAAAAATTTTTAATTTAGCATCACAAAAATTTTACAGAGATTAATATGGCCTATGAAGTAAAAAAGTGAAAATTCTGTTCTAATTGGCAATACAACAATCAATAACAGTATATATATGTCTCCATGTAAATAGTCTGTATCTTGGCTATCTCAAGTTCAACAACATAAATCCATCAACACTAAGGGATTGAAAGCGCAACTGCAGCTCTGCAGAACTAGGGGTTAGAAACACTTTGATATAAATTAATTTTCAAGGTAATTTACAAGGGTTGATCAAAAAGTGATGCCCAACATTTTTCTTTAGCCTAAACAAACGCTTATATTTGGAAAAGGCAGGTTTGAATTCTGTGATGTTTCCAGCATGTATGTGCATAGTTTCAGTTTTCTCCTGCAGATTGTGTAGCTGTAGGAAGCTTTCAAAGTGAAGTCTGACCATGATAAACATTACAGATAACATGCTGTGATTGAACTTCTGCGTGTAAAGAAAGGAACTATTGAGAATATTCACAAATGTTTGTGCAAAGTCTATGGAACATCTGCAATAGATAGGTGTACAGTTGGGTACAAAGGGTGAGTAAATCAGAAGGCGGTGAAGTAAAAACTTGGATCCATAACCACAGTGAGGACTGGTACCAATAAGGCATACATGCCCTAGTGAATCACTGGAGGAAGGCAACAGAACAAGATTATGTGGGAAAATAGATTGAGCAGATAATTCTTTCATATGTGTAAATTTCATTTTTGTCAAATATATAGTTTTTAAGAAAAAAAGTATGGCATTACTTTCTGTAATAGAAAGGTTATACATATCATTCCACCCATTAATAGAAATTGAGGAATAAAATTCAAGGAATTATAGGTGTGTAACTTAGCAACATGACTAGGATTCAAATCCACGTCACCCACTTTCTGGGCATGTATATGCCTGGGCAACCCAGTATACCTGCGTTCATACCCAGTTATATCACTATTTTGGATATCCTTGGGTTTTAAGGCACATACCTCAATTTGCTATGTTTGATACTTTTCCCTAAACTTAGGTGTAAAAACCTCTTAAAGGAAGGCACTTTTCTTCCTTTACAACAATCCTTCTGCTTCTCATTTTAGCCAGCACTTGCTTATGAAGGGGCATTAAAGTGACTTTAAAACGAGTGCTTCACTTATGCGATAAAAGTGATGCCTTAGAAACTTATGAAATCGTGAAGAACTCTTCTTCAAACATTGTTAACGAATTTCTATTTCCTAACCCCTCCCGCATATTACAAACCATTATCCCCTAACCCACTGCCTTCCTTATACTTTGTTACATTTCAGCCATCATCTTCTTTGGATAACTTGACATATAATGAATTCTAAGACTGTGCATCCTGTGTATAACTTGCCGCCTTTGACTTTGTATACTTGAGTTTTCTCAGACATTATGGTTACTTCTGTATTACGCAAATGCTCTCAGACACAGGTTGGGAATCCTTGAAAGAAAGGAGATTAGAAGCTAGGCTGCAATTGTATAGCTAGGCTGCGATTCAAAGGAAATACATTTATGGAAAGCGTAATTGGTATTATGCGACCCCCCTGCTACTTTAGCCGATCCGACAGTAAGCGTAAAATAAGAGAAATAGACGTAAGGACAAGTCGTTTTAGGGATTCTTTTTTTCCACAAACGATACGCGATAATAATAAATTAAAGAAGTAATTCTACTCTTGGTGGTTTACACCCCCTGCCACACGGAAGGCGGCTTGCAGGGTACTTATGTAGATGTAGACTTCTTATCTCCTTTACCTTAGTTACCCTTAACCCTGCCCCATGATTCCTCCCCCAACCCCATCCTCTGTTCCTCTTGTTACCCTCCCCATCCACCCACCCCACCTCTCATTGACTGATTCTACACTTGGCTTTGTATATATTCAGTGTCATGTTTCCTTTTTGTCACCTGATGATGTATCACATCAGAGTTAGATAAAAGCTCCAAGTAGCCGTTGTTTGCGCGTGCAAACTAACCGTTGAAGAATTCCCACCAGCAGGGGTTGGGGTTCTCCGTGGTCGCGCTTGTAAGCAAGTATTGTTCTCGATACGTATTTCAACAATTAAATTGCCATCTTCGGGAGAGAAGAATAACTGAGTGTGGAGGGGGTAGGGGAGGGGTATTTATGTCTTTTGTGGTATGACGTCAATTAGGGAGAACAAAACAGAAGAAGGTATTGGTCCGGTATCGCTGTTCATGAACCGGTCGCGGTTCGAATGAATGAAGAGGCGTCGAGTTTGGAGGGCTTCTGTACTGATTTTATGAGTTTTGAGTTGTCTCCGTTAATTTTGTGATTGTTTTCTTGAATGTGTTGTGCGACACTTCAAACGATGTTAGAAGTGGGCCATGTGCTCTTTGAATCTAGTTTCTATTTTCCTTTTTGTTTGTCCATAGTAGACTTTGTCGCAATCTTGGCAAGATATTTCGTAGATGCCGGATTTACTTAATGTTGGAATGGGATCTTTAGGATTTGGAAGAAGGTTTGATAGTTTATTGCTATTGGAAAGTATTGGAGTGAAATTGAATTTGGAAAATATGGGTTTCAGTTTGTTGGTTATTCCAGGTGCGTAAGGAAGTTTTATGAATTTGTGTTCTTTGTCGTGTGAAGTTTTTAAGGTCGTGCGTTGATTCAAGTTGAGTTTATGTTTGTGTTTTCTCAGTATATTGTTGACTACAGATGTGTCATAGCCATTGAGTTTTGCGACGTTCTTGATGTGTGACAGTTCTGTGTTGAAGTCTTTCTGTGAAAGCGGTACTTTTAGAAGCCTGTTTATCATGGAATGGAAGGGAGCTAACTTTTGAGATATGTGGTGATTGGAATCGAAAGGTATGTACATATCAGTGTGAGTGGGTTTTCGGTAGATGTTGAATTTCAATTTGTTTTGTGTTCTCGAAATTTTTAAGTCTAGGAAAGGCAGTGTGCCGTTTGTTTCTTTTTCGACAGTGAATTTGATCGAATCATATTGTGCGTTAAGTTCCTCTAAGAAGTCTGAAATGTTTGTTTTTGATGTGTCGAAAATGGCGAAAATGTCGTCAACGTATCTAAACCAAATGTTCGGGAAATATTTGAAGTTGTTTCTGCAATTTCTTTCGAAGTACGTCATGAATAAATCGGCAAGGAAAGGTGATAAGCAATTGCCCATGGCGGTTCCGTTAGTTTGTTTATAGAATTTTCCTTCTATTTGAAAGAAGTTTTGATTCATGCATGTTTTAGTTAGGAGGATGTATTCTTTGATGAACTCGGGAGAAAGATTCTGCTCTGAGAGCCATTGCTCGAGGAATTGATAAGTAATATCTAGTGGGATGCTCGGGAACAGTGATTTTACATCGAAAGAAATTAAGATTTCGTTTTGTCCTACTGAAACATCTCTTAATAATTCGACAAGGTGGGTTGTGTTTTTGACGTGTGACTGTTGGTTTAGAGGCCATTGTTTAAACTGTTGGTTTAACCATTGTGCTAAATTGTAGGTTGGTGAATTGATGGAAGAGATGATTGGTCTGAGCGGAGGGTTTTCTTTGTGTATTTTAGGAAGGGAATACATTCTGGGAACCATGGGATTGGAAATGTGGAGTTTGAAATTTAGAGGAAACATTATTAGGTTTTTGCATGATTTCAAGGTGTCCTTAGTGCTGGTGATCATTTTGATCAACCTGATGATGTAGCCATGCTACGAAACCATTGTCGTGTGTATGTTGTTTTTCTGTGGTATAGTAAAAAGTTCACTCTAATGGAGCGTTTTAATATGTTTAATATTAATAATTACCACAAGGTTACCCCTAACTCTGTATCGTTTAAATCAATAAATTTCCCAAAGGACTATGTGACAGAGTAAATGATTTACAAAAACTATTTGAGACAAGCAATTCTAATAATTCGGTTTTCTTTTATTAAAAGCAATTCACTCATGTGAAGGTTACATGTGGAATGTAGTAAAATTCATTCTTCAAGATTCTTTACCTTGATTAGGAGGATGACAGGAAATGAATGGAGAACCAACAGCAGGTGGTAGATGGTTCATCCCACTTACAGTTGCTTCAGGAATTCTAGCAGATGCAGTTTGCATTGGGATTTCCGAAGGTTCCATCTTGGCCATTAAGGGATTAGCCTCCATGCCTGCACAAACAAATACATAGTAATCACTTAATTACAGAAGACATTTTTAGGTTCTAACTATACTCCTGTGTATGAATGGATTCAAGTATGTGTATCCAAATATACTTCTTTCATTGGCCAGCATGACTACAAATAAGACCTAAAGGGAGGCTAATGCAGAATGCAATTTACTTTTTTTTTTAAATACCTTCTTCCAACTACCAGTGGCATAGCCAGGGGAGGAGTCCATGGCATCTGGACACCCTTTTGGTTATAGTTAACGCAAGACTTAGAAAAACTTCTACTTTCTTGTAAGTTGGCCCCTGCCATCTGTGTATTGCAATTGGAAATTCAGAAATCATTGAGAATGTTAAGAAAAGAAAATTGGAAAATTTCAATTAGAAAAAAAAATTCCCAATCTTAAAATATATGACAAGAAAAAACCAATTCATCAACAAACCAAGAAACAAACTGGTCTGACACAGCAATAGTTTGCATCCCTTTGGTTATCCAATCTTCAGCTGTGGCTAAACTAAGCAAACTATTCCCAAGCATGTGCTTGCGCTTACTAAGAGCCCAGATGGAATGAATAGTCTCTTAAGCTGAGCTGTCTTCCTACAATAACTCATAGTCCTACAGAATAGATAATTTGCTGAAATAGAAAGTAAAGATGGACCTCACATTTATCAAAATTTTGTCATCATATAAAGAGCCAGATCTGTAACTGGCAATCAAATTCAGCATGCCTGTATCAGAAAATGCTTTTTTCCAAACCCTGCTTCCAAAACTGATTTTTTTCCAAACAGGCACACAAGGCATTTAAAGGTTAAATCTTATTTTTTGGGCACCTCCAGTAAAGCTAGATAGATATAACTCTGTATATGAATAGGATTCGTGATAATGTTTACTATTCAAGGTAGACACTTCCTAATCTATACTTATTTCATCACCGAAGTGTGTCAATATTTGTCCATTAGAAAACTACAGAAAATACAGAATTCATTTTGACGCTCTTCCAGAAATAATTATGACATTTACATTTACATTTAAGCCCTGCAAACCGCCAATGGCGCATCGCAGGGGGTGTTAAACACCTATATCCCTAACTACCCTGGATAGCTATTAGCTTCTCTGATACTTCGCGGGAAAAATGACCAAAAATATTTATCCGTCCTTGCTATTATTTCCCTGTATCGCTTTTTCGTTTTCTTTCGAAGATTACGTGCGTTACTAGCTGGGATGAGAAAATCAACTATCTCCTCCCCGAGATCCGTAGTGACAAACTTATCGAAAAGCTTCCTACGGTATTCAAGTCTTCTATCACTAAGCGAGTTCCATCCGAGGGATTCTATCATTGCCGAAACACTGCTGTCAAATCTGAAATCTCCCTTAACGAACCTAGCTGCCCTACGTTGAACCATCTCAAGATGGGATGTTAATCCTACTTCGTGAGGATCCCAAATCGCACAGCAATACTCAAGGAGAGGACGAATCAGGGAAAAGTACGCTATTTCTTTTACACTCGATGAGCAGCCCCTCAGAATTCTACTGGCTAAACTTTGCATCCTATTCGCTTTACCTACTATGCTTTGAATATGCTCTTTGAAGGAGAAACTACTACTGAGTGTAATACCTAGGTATTTATGATGCCTCACAAACTCCAACGGATATCCTGAAATATTATAGGGTGTGCGGGTACCCTTGGCGGAACGTGTAAAAATCATAGCTACGCACTTCTTTACGTTCAAATCAAGCTGCCAGTCACTGCACCAACCTGAAATAATGTTCAAATCATTCTGCAAACAACCAATGTCGTCCGGAGTTACGATCTCTCTGTAAATAACAGTATCATCGGCGAATAGCCTAACCTTACATCTAACATTATCCACTACATCGTTAATATAAATTAGGAACAAAATCGGACCTAATACACTACCCTGCGGAACACCGGATGTGACGCAAACCTCTTCTGATAAAATTCCGTCCAACGCAACCCGCTGCGATCTGTTTCCTAAAAATGATTTTATCCAATCAACAACTTGTTCGTTTATCCCGTAAGCAATCAACTTATGGATTATTTTTACATGCGATACTCTGTCAAAAGCTTTTCTAAAATCCAGAAATACAGCATCTGTACTGGTACCCTTATCAGCTGCTTTAACTAAGTCATTGACAAAAAGGGCTAACTGGGTATCGCATGACCTACCCTTACGAAAACCGTGTTGACATTTACTAATTGCCCCCTTATCATCTAGAAAACGCATAATTGAACTGGCAATAATATGTTCAATTATTTTACAGAAAATTGATGTTAAAGATATCGGTCGGTAGTCTTCCGGTTTCGAGGAACGCCCTTTCTTAGGAACTGGAGTGATATGCGCTCTTCTCCACGACATAGGTACAACTCCCTCATCCAAGGTTTTCCTATAAAATACATAAAGAAAGGGAGCAATCTCATTCGCCAGTGTTTGAATAACAAGCGATGGTATACTTTCTGGTCCCGGCGCTTTCTTCTTGTCTACCGCTCTCAACAACTTTACTATTCCATCCACAGACAACTCGATTGGCCCCATCTTTGAATCAACCCGCGTAGAAAATTCGCTCGTGCGTCCATCGTCTAAAGTAAAACTTTCCTGGTAGTGTCGATTAAGTAAATTCGCTTTTCCCATTGAATCACTAATCATTAATCCCTCATCATTAACAAGGCTGGGTACTGAAGACTGACCTTCACGGGATTCTCAGAAATATAACCAAGTATTTTTTTAAATAATTTACTTTGTTTGTTAATTATTTGTTTCCCAAAGCAACAGCAACTAAAATTACTAAATTTTAATTAATCATTGCAGGAATTAGAATTGGCACTGTATCAGAATTACTCAAAATTTTGATATCACTCCATCAGTAGGACAGAACGATTAAACATGTAAGAATTTTGCATCTAACAGGGTGTTACTATTCAGTCAGGAAGAAATTCTGTAAGTTTCCAGGTTTTTTAGGGAAATATGTTCAGTTTTCCATGGTGTTCCACATCTGCAAATAAGTATAGTTATTTCCAAATATTCGACATTTGGTGACTATTAGCCACTTAAGAAACCAGGAATGATGATGAACAGTTCATAATTTCATTATGATATTGTTGAGGTATCAGAGCGGGCCCTAGACAAGCCAGGCCACTTGGGGCACAAACGTCAAAATATATTATAAATATAAGTGAATTATTTTCATATTTACAAGGAAAAGGGTTTAGGTACTTGGCACTATAAGGCATGCACCTAGGAAAACTGCCACTGAGTCAGACGAACTCACGCGCTCAATACCTACAAAGTCTCCCAAACGGCATGGAGAAATGTTCTGGTGGAATAGCTCAATGGATAGAGCAACCGACTGGCAATTGAAAGACCCGGGTTTGAGTCCTGGTTCCATCAGACTTTTTTCATGTCCGTTTCTCCTTGGGAATCTTCATATTTACATCTTTTTCAAAAATAAACAGATTATGTGAAACTTTTGTTAAACCGTTTCCTGTCAGAAAGCCTCCTTGCCCAGGGCAATATGGCTTGGGCTGGTATAGGTTGGTAGGTTAAAATATGTGAAGACTACTGAGCATGTGCAGCATCCCGATTAGATTCTCATGTATTCCCTTGTCATTGATTGTCCCTTAAAGGAATATAACTATACTACAAAATGAAAGCAAATTCTAATGTGTACTGTTTCATAAAAATAATTCAGTAGTGGCATGAATAGCATCATTTCAGTTTCACAGAGAAAGTCCAGTTACAAACTGCAAAGTCAATTGATAACCAAAATCCTTCAAGCAGAAAACAGTTTTTCATTATGCTCTACCCACTGTTGCTTTTGCCGAAAGAAAATTAGATACCCTGATTAGGTAACTATGACTCTGTGCAATCCCACATTGCATATTCACGACATTGCGTTGTATGTAGAAAGAAAGTGCACATCTCTGTCGTTTAAGCTTTAAACTGGTCACAACATCACTGTCATTGAAACATTTCTTTCTCTCCGGAAATTTTTACCAAACTAATACGCAGCCCAAAACAAAAGCCAGGGAACCATTACTCATAAAGAGTGTAAACATAGATTTTTTCTAGGTCAAATTCCCTGAGTTTTCCAGTTTAGCGCATACCCTGATCCAAATACTTAAGTAAGAAGAATTTGATAACTCACTGAGAGAAATAGCTTCATGTGGAGGTTCAGGAGGTGCAGCAGCTGTGCTGATTGTCAGAGTAGGAGTTATCAGCTGAACAGACAGTTTGGAGTCACTACTGCCAGGAGAAGTTGTCAGCACACCTGGTAGGGAAGATCCAAGGCACATTGCAGGTGGTGCTGAATTGGTTAGAAGAACAACAAGAGAACGATAAAAACACTGGTACAAGACATGGTCTGCCTGCTAAAATACATGCTAATAGATACAAGGAGACAGTTCATCTAAAAGGATTAGAATATATCTTGGGAAATTTCCAACTCTCTATCCCTCCCTCTCTTGGACATTCAAATTTATATGTATATATATATATGTATATAAAGAGAGGGAGGGAAAAGGTGGAGATGAATGATCCTCAATCATAAGGAAAAGGATTTGAAGGAACAAAAAAGGGGCATAGTTTGGATGAATTTGGGAGAAAAATAAGAGAAAGCTTGAGAAAGCACAATTTCCTCTTATAATCTTAGGAAACCATGACTCAAAGAAATAATATCATCTGGATAGAAAATGGACTATGCAATGCAACACATCTTCAAAGCGTAACATCTGATCATGAAAGAAACTGCACTAAAATCTGATTATTATAACTCATAATGCATATTTAAGTAATGACATTACTAATAAAAAATTAAAAAGGTGCATTGGCAAAGGGATGATTTAATCAAGCCGTAACTTTCTTCTGCAACAGTAGAAAAGTGTAATAAAATTTTCGAAATCTGCAAATGCGTCAAATACTGAGTGATGTATGCCAAATGGAACTTAGTTTTTGAGAAGGTAAGAATCAGAGTTACGCAATGAAGACGAAAACCACAGAACTCCATCAACCATTTTCACTTTAAACTTTGCAGATTCTCTCTTCAAGCAAACCATCAGCCATTCCATCAGTCACTCTGCCATACAAAAACACAAACAATCCTTTGAAGGTTCATCTTGCAAACCACACTCATACATGTAACAGATGCCACACTTCAATCATAACAACCGGAAGCAGAAGAAGCCATCTAAATACATCAGTTTTGAGTTACAGAAATATCATTCCTTGAAAGCAGTCTTCTACCAAGTTAATTCTTTCTGAGTGACAAAGAGTATACTATATTTTGCTTGATTTCAATCAAACTATTTTGTAGGATTGGTAGGAGAAGTTAGTATAGGTCATTATTAAATTACAGCCAAGTCCTTGGCAGGAATATAAGTGGAGTTCATCAACACTGTTACAGGTAATATATAGACACAAGAAACAGTTGAAAAGTAACCCATTTGGGAAGCAGGAAAAAGCACCATACAATTCAAATCTAATACTTATGCAACTCTTCTATAAAAAGTCTAGCACTAATTTAATTACCTCACATTCCTGCAAAACATTTGTTATTAAACTGTTTTCAAAATATTTCAATTGACTAATAAGTTCTGCATGAAATTTAATTTCTAAGCCCAAAACATATGCTGGAGATCATAATTCTTGCCTACGAGGTATTTGCCAGAATGAAACAGCTGATCATACTAATGATTACAAAATAAGTGAAGTAAATCAATAACACAGTTTACTTACACTACTAGAAAGAATACTAAGTCTTGACAACTTTCTGAAGAGAAACACCAAATGAGAAGAGAGCCTAACACAAATCTCCTGCAACATCCTAAAACAAGGAGTACTTATGGATTCTAAACACCACTTTCATTATCCTGATTTTACTTCCCTCCATAATTGAAAAGGAAGTTAAAATACATGAATATTAAAAGCTGATAAATTCAAAAATAGATAAAATCTTGAATCAGGGAAAGAAGGCAGAAATTTTTCATTGGAAGGATGAGAAAGTTGGAGAATTGTAGGAAAAAACAAGAGTCCATAAAAGGAGACAATGTTAAAAAGTAAACAAAGACTTAAGTGGGAAATTATACAATATCTAAGACCTAATATCTTCCATCTTAACATTTCTAATCATTTGCAGGCAAATGGAGAATACTTTGCAGTTGATCCTCACCTGAATATTACTCTAACTGTAATTGAGTGGGACAAACTGTTTGCAGTGTGAATCTTCACCACACAAACTTAACAACATACAAGTTGCTTGCATGGTGCTAGATAAGTAGCGATAAATTGCAGCTAATCCCCCAAACCCGTTTCCGAATCAGAACTTAGAATGCTCCATATAGCAAGCAATAAACGGAATAGGAAGGCTTCCAATCTTACCACAGATACAAGGCAAAACTTTGAGGCCAAAACTTCTTTGGAAATAGACCCGAGATAAAATTGAAAGACTGTCAATAGGGGACCTAAGGAAGCATTCATAGCATTTCAAGAGCCAATCTTGCCTTAACTGTGCAATATATCCTAATAAGATTCACAAAGATTATAAAAATATAATGTTCATGTAATTATAAATATATGTATAAAAAAGTTCATGACTACATATGTGAAATCCAATCAGATTCTAAACACTGAGACAGCTGATCATTTCAGGGCTCTCTCTAGACCAAATTCTCGATCACTGGTAGAATAATCGGTTTAAATGTTATGTATAAAATGAACATGAGGTAAGCCTATTGCAAGAAGCATAGAAGGCTCCCTCTCCCTAAGAGTTATCTCCGTGGATTTTTCATCTTTATCAAAAGAAAATCTCATAGAAATCACATAATCTATACTTAGTTTATTACTGTAATAAAGATTGAGATGCACGTAAATTTAAAGATTAAAGATGCACGTAAATTTTGTCAAATTGAGTAAATTTCTGTAAATTCTGTACAATTAGACAAAAAGTTGCACCAGGAAGAGGTTTATTGCATGGTCATCTACATGGGCATACACATTGGGATCATAAAAGCACCACAGTTCATATGTCCAAATTCAGTTTGTATCTTGAGGTCATAATGGAGTATGAAAGAAGTTCATACACTGAAAAGTTCTTCAGTTGAGTGGTTTGTGAGTTAAGGTACCACTGTATATGCATTAACTCAAAATTTATCACAAAATGAATACAATTAAAATATTTTCTCAAGTCACTCCACATGATTATGAGGAGCTCTCACGATTTTAAGAGAAAAACCCAATTCCTCTGCATGAATGATCCAAAATTTAAAGAATTAAAATTAACTACAATAAAATAGGGAATAAAAAACCACCGCTACAAACACAATAACTTGATGTTATTTAATTCATTATTAATTAATATGCATATGTGATGGCTTACTATTATTACTATGATTGAATAAGAAAATTGCAGAAAATTACCAAAATTCAGAACAATGCTATTTTGGATTGCTGGGGATAGGAAACAAGTTTTAAACAACTCAAAGAGATTGGAATCAATCATTTCAGAAGTGAAAAATAAGGACTCAAAACCTTGTCTTGCATTTTCCAGGCAGGCATTCCAACCATTGATCTACCATGCCAAATCTATTCCACAGTTTTTGGGATTGACTTGCAAACGCTGCAAGTGGCATCAACATCATAGCAGAAACTGCTGCAAGAGGTCCTTGCTCAAGCAGCCAACTCACAAAGCAATGTTATGAGGAAAATCCCTCCAAAGGAATGAAATAAGGATAAATAATTTGCACATTTAGGTGTGTGGCTCAAAACACATGATAAACAGAATGAAAAATAGTTTCCATTACAGAATCAATGCTGCTCAATCTAATTTATTGCAAAACAGTAAGAAATTATCTCATCCACTGCATTATTTTCAATCCAAAATCTGTGATCGAAATTGAATTATTTTGGGATATGTCATAGGCCAAAATATGCTTATGTAATGATAACTACAGTATAAGTAATGAGGATACTGCAAATACTACCCTATCTCAAAATCTATCAACTGCAAACACTGAAGAAATTAGCAAAATGAGGTAAATTCTGGAAAGCAGTCATCTCAGGTAATATATTCACAATGGAATAAAGAACTGAATCCCAAAAATCAGCAATTGCTTCTTTGTGAGAACATTCATGTCTAACAGAAACCAAAAATATATTTTAAGTAAAATCCATGCATCCAATGCTTCATGCTATGTATTTTCATCAATCCAAATCAGCATTTCATGATTTTACATTATAAGAAAGCAAACAATTCATATTTGCAAAACAGAAGAAAGATTTGACATTCTTGGCCATGGGCTTTCCTTGACCAACCACAACCTCATTTTGAATGTAAATATTCTTAATAAATATTTGTGTTCTAAAGCAGAGCTTGTATCCACAGCCAAAGAAAGAATGGGAAATCCTACCTTGGAAAGGTTCCATGAAAATAATTATCTGAGTACCAATAAAATGCCAAATCGTACCATGAGATGCTCATATTCTATATCTTATTATGCCAATATGAGCTTTAGACATTACTGACAACAACCTAACTATAATTGGTGGAGTTTACAAATATTTACTTTGAAGACTATTCCTTTAGATCAGAATACATAGCAAGAGTGCACCAAAATCACTCTCCTGGATGCCAATAGTAGTGCAAATGCCATAGGTTTCTAACCTTCAGCTTCAGAGCTGTTATAAATTAAAGGAAACATCAACCCCAAGTAACATCACCCTACCTGATGGAAAGGCATACGGGATGCAAAAGTTAGCCAGTAGGAATCTGAGTGGATGTTCATTGAGGGTAAAGGAAATAGCAATCCTCCTCTCCTCGAGTAATGCTGTGCAATTACTCACAAAGTAGGATTAGTCTCTAATCTTGAGATGGTTCAACGTTAGAGGGGTTTGTCAAGGAAGATATTAGATTCGATAGTAATGTTCCAGCTATGATAGAATTCCCTGGGTGGACTTAGCTTAGGGATACAACACTTGATTACCAACGTAAGCTTTTCAAAAAGTTTACCAGTACAGATCTCATTGACAAGATATTGTTATTCCAGTTAGTAACGTGGGCAAGTACTATCTTTGCCCATAAATCCTACCCTAGCTTTTTTATGGCCCTAATTAGATTCTTCATGGTCAATTTTTGGTGGACAGACTACAAATTGACAAAAGATTACAAGAACTTTTGTCTCAGAATATAAACACAAACAGAAGTTATGCCATCTCGTCTCTGTCCATAGAAGTGTATTTTACTCGAAATTACCATTATGGATAAGAAAATTTTCAATAAAAATCATTATGATTAAGCACAGCAATTATTTTCTCAAAGGTAGTCTTATCACAACTTCCACAAACAAATCAGAAGACAATTCATATTCATTTATGATAAATTATTCAACATCCCACTCATTTCAATATCAAGAAATTGAGCAGAAATATCAGAATTAATTTCTGGAAGTATTTCTTGCTTCTTCTCTTGTTAATTCAATAATTAAAGATACACAAACACCACAAATATGAACACAATTTCTACAATTAAACATCCCTACTGATTTAGTTCCTATCCCTTGAGTCTTAGTAACATAGACAGGGTTTCGTAATGCAATTCACCCAAAATATGTAGGCAAAATTCAATTCCAGAATTTAAACACAAGTAAAAAGGTTGAAATTAAAGATGGAAATATTAATAAACCTGTTACCAGCAGCGTATCTAGGCAACAACAAAAGGGAGCCATGAAAAGAGCTAATTGGTCTTCAGACACTGAAAATACTCAGCAGACATCTTTTCCTTTAGAGTAAAATATTGAGTGAATTAAGATTTTCGTGCGTGTATGCAATCAGATAAGACTTTACAAAGTGAAAGAGGCAATTAAAAGGCCTCTTTCAAAGGTAAGCAAAAGTCTCTTTACCCCAAATACGCTACTGCTTTATCATGCATTGTTAACTTTACCATAATAAAGATATTGCACAGAAAGAAAAACACACCAAGAGAAGCATGCATTTTTTTAATAAAATGAGGAATTTATCAATTTAAGAGATTAACAACTTGGTGGACAACATCATCCATACAAAGGCAGCCATACTGACATTCAACCTAATCACAGTAACGCAACATCACTCACTAAAGACGGAGCTCTGTAGTTTAAAAGAGTGTGTGGAGGAAGAGTGAGAGAGGCATCTCAGAAACGGTGCCTGAGGTTTAAAACTGAAATTTCTGAAAAATAGAGAAATTTGTTTGCGAGGGTGCAAAATCGAGTAAAAATAGATATGGAGACAGCCGCTTCCGTTTCAAAATGAAGGATTAGAGAAACACAAACTACTGCTTCATAAATGTTAATTGAAAACACATTCTTTAAAGAATTAAATGATAGGTAATATCTGTTCACAAAAAACAGCAAGATATCTTATTATTTTTTTTATTTGGATCAACCTAACAGAGGAATTCATTACTTTCTTAACTAAGCAAATTAATCAAAATCTGAACAATTGAATTTCATACAAGAAAATGAGTGTATGACACACAGCAATTGAATTAAAGCAAATTTGAAAATGGAAAAGGCAGAAAGCACACATTATGCACTTGAATCATTTCTTCCTAAAATAATTGTGATGACAAAGCCACAGTAAAAGGCACGCATTTAGGAATGAATGAATCTGGTGAAATGTAGATGGTAAGGTAAAATGTTAAAACTAAGAATGTAAATGGTGCTGGAAGGCTAACTGGTCAAACAACTAATGTATCAAAGAAATTAACTGTAAGAAAATACACTTTTGGAATAGATAACTGCAGAGCAAAAACAGGTATTTCTTATAGTTATGGAGAGAAAGATTTCTCAAGAATTAGGGAAATGATAATCATGAAATAAAATGAGATGTGCTAACATCATTACAAACAGCCAACGAGGCTCTTCTGAGAGAGAATGTCTCGAGTAGATGCATGGATATCCTCCATTCATAATAATTAAGGAAGGGCATTGAGTCTCAGGGTGTATTGGATGAAGATCAAGAGAAGGATCTGTGGTAGATGTGGTGCTTTGTTGACCACTCGGAAAAACATAGGGTTTCAGGCACCATATGGTTAGTGAAAAGTTTCTTTTTCTGGAAGGTGGTGTAAAGGAGACGTGTTTTTTTTAATATGACCCTCTGTCCCCTGCCCCCTGCAGACCATTCACATACCGCCCGCTCGCACACCTGCAACAATTGGAGTTCAAAGATTATCATCGCAGCTGGAGGGCATGCCACTGCCACGCTCTGTGCCGCAGTGACGCCCCGATTAACCAATTGGATGAATCGGGGCACGTTGGAAGGAGGCTGGTGAGTAGATTAGAAAATCAAAAAAATTAAACAAGAAAAATCAAGACATACAGGTTAAATATGGTCATAGATAGTAAACAAAATGCACTTGTTACGCAGCTAATTTACTGCTTCTTATTTATTTGAATTAGGGCTGCCCAACTTCCTTGAAGAAGTTGCTTCAATATACTGACAGGGATATTGTAGATGTAATATACTTTACTTCTTCGTTAATTGCTTAAATGTGTAAAAACTTCGTTATCGATAATGCAAAAGTTAAACTGTCTCTTATTGGATTTAAAGTAACATCAAAGTGTACGGCAACCATTCACATTGAAGATAAATATACAAGTCATTAATTAAGCCTAAGAAAATCCCCTCTAAACACGAGATAAAAAATTCCATGAGAATAAATTATGAAAAATGTATCAGCAATTCATTGAACAGCCCTAATCCCAATGGCAAATTATTTATCGTTTATATTTTCAAGTTACTTTCTTTGAACTACTTTACTGATGGCACCCAAAATTATCAGGACTGATGCAGAAGAAACAAAAATTTTTCAAGTCACTTGTTTAATAAAAACCAAATATTCTACATTTACCATATCAGCTCTGTTTCATGTTCTTTTCATTTGATGAATGTACCAAAGCAAGTTGTATTTCACTCTATTCGGAGGCATGTTTTTTATCTCTAACATATTTGTGTGGGAATAAAAATTTACATCACAACCATTAACAATTCTCTCCTACTTTATGATCTACCTTGAATAACACATCTGTTACATAAATTCTATACTTTCAAACTGTGGCAAAGTCAATTCCTTGAACTCCATCATCCACAGGATCTTCTCAAGGCTAACAATATAGCTTGATTTTGGAATTCTTTACGCTAGTTTCTTTCAGCTATTATTCACTAATGGCAGTATTTTGGAAAATCCCAGTTATGCTAACCCTTCTTTTAAGCCTTCCAATTCAAAACTCTTCTTCAATGTTGTCAAATTAACTAGTGTATTTCCTACCAATTGTTTCTCCACTGGTCTTGCCTTGAACATTATTGCAGCAATAGTCCTAATAATGTTGGATACCACGATCATCATAATATACAGGCTTTCTGGCAAATGTACATCTTGAGGAATATTCATGGTTACTTCTCTGCCCTCCCTTATTTCTAGGCTTCATTCAGACCTCCACGCAGCCCTCTGAAAGTACTGCTAAACAGAGCTCACATCTTAATTTGAAAATGCCCAAACATTTTTTCACCAAAAATGTTCATGGAAGGGTTATATACATCCATGATTTTATATTTTTATCATTAATAATTCAGTAAGTTGAACTGAGTTCCATAAAAATTGATGTTTAAACACAGAGAATCACTTCTAAGAACTTTTGATTCGCATTTAATAGAGACTACAGTGACCCATTAAATAGGGAAAATGACTTCTGACATACCTTTATGCAATGGAAGGAATTTTACATAACAAATTTTTTAAGATAACATTTGCATAATTTGTGTAGTACTTTCCACTTTCTGAGGCTAAGTTTTCTTGAGATAGCCAAACCAGAAACTTCAATAAGAACAAAAGTCAGCTTCGAATATCAAAAGGGCAATTTCCCTATTCAAGGGGTGAATATGCCAGAGACAGTAATTCTTTGAATACCATGGAAAAAGATCAATTTCATATTGATAATTCCAAAATATCTTTTTGGGATATATTCTCAATGTACAAGCAATATTCCAAGCATTATAAACAATACTCAAAAACAAGAGAATGTCATGTACCTTTCAGCTAAGGTTCATTAAGATTATTTTCAAATATTACTACTATAATTAATACTGCCGCAGAATAAAATGAATTTAAAGAACAATGAATATGTATTGAACCATGAATATGTTAATGCTGATGTTGAATTTGTACTTAAAAAGAGAATTAAAGTATATTAAAGGAATACTTCAGTGGGTTTTATGCCCAAGTTCAAAGCATTGGTAACATAGTGATTCAATCTTACACATCATGTGCGAGATGTAAAAAGAGAGATAAACTTATCAAAATAATAGTAACAATGGTAACATTTTAATCATTATTCTGGATTTTTTTCAGTTTGATGTTTACAAGAATAAGCAATTAAGTAAACAAATGCAATAGCCCAATTCACTATAGCTAATCTATGCATATTTTTATGAGTTATCAAGAAGCCTCCAGTAATGAGAGTACTAAACTTGATTCAAAGCTCAAATTAACAAGGAAAAATGTCAAGATTACATCAACTTATAGTTTCTGTGAATTAAAAACTAAATAGAACACATTAAAAAAGTTACTTTTCCAACAGAAGTTGATGGTCAAAATATATACAAATGTATATAAATGTAATTAATTAGCTTCAAAAATGTATTA
>KZ309015.1:245043-265957 GCA_000376725.2 Ladona fulva
CTTTAGTATCCTATATGTATATCTATATCCGGAGAAGCGTCTATATAAAGAGATATAAAGAGATAGCCGCCGATTTTTTTGCCGGAAAGTCCCGGGTATGGACACCAAGGAAAAAAAGCGGACATCCATTCTAGGCATCATGGGTTCGATTCTAGGAGGCCCCAAAAACGGCCATTTTCCCATAAGAATGCATTGAGCGCATTTTTAAAAATTCGTTTAGCGTAGTTAGCATAAAGATAGAACGTTGAAATTTTCGGAATCGTTAGAAAATAATTTTACCTTCCGTAAACCGCAAGAGCTTTTTACCTAATGGCCCCAGGTTCGATGCTAGGAACTAAGTGCAAAACATTCAAGAAATCATTTAGGGTATTTGTAGGTAAGATAGAACGTTAAAATTCACGTCGTCGATAGGCAGCAAACACTTCTATAGTATACTTAAAGGTTTTTACCCTGGGGGTCCTTAATTGAATGCTAGGGCAGTTTTTCTGTCTGACGTTCATGAATTCATTTAGGGTATTTAGCGTTAAGGTAGAAACTTGCAATTCACGGTGTTGTTAGAATGGATGATTGTATATCGTACGCCGTAATGCTTTTTGCCCTAAAGGCCCAGGTTCGATCCCAGGACCATTCGAATAACCGATTTTAAAAAATTCGTTACGGGATTTCCCGGTCAGGTAGACGGTTGAAATTCCCTACATCTAAAGAAAATAGTAATTTCTATGGTATGCTGTAAGAATATTTGTCCTCATAGACCCAGGTTCGATGCTAGGACATTTCGTATGCACGTATTACAAATAATTCGTTTAGGTTATTGTAGTTGGTGCATGGAACTCGGTGTATGGAAGGCGGAGTGTTGTAGGAGGTGTACAACGCCTTAGTTCAACTATCTTACATTAAGCTTGCAGTATGCAAGCAACTTTTACTCGTATCTATATATATCCGGAGAAGCATCTATATAAAGAGATATATACATATAGGATACTAAAGATGAGGCAGAAGGAAGTGCCTCACAGAGCCGCCAATTTTTTTTGGAGAAGCGTCTATATAAAGAGATATTCGGAGAAGCGTTTATATAAAGAGATATCCGGAGAAGCGTCTATATAAAGAGATATGTGTGTGTGTATAGATGCATGAGTGATATGTACCTCAGATAATATTAACCTTGGTTAAGCGGAAGTAGAAAAATCATGACAGTCCTCTGCTTTTATATAAGTTGCCCCAATGATATTGGCAGAGGAAACTCATTCAATCTTGAACTCAGATATAAATAACTCAATTGATGGCCCATAATTATGTACACTTCATACACTACCTAATCACTAAGAGCATCAGTGATCAAATAACATTGCTCACTTAAAAATGTGCCCAAGAGGAAATTTGTGAATATTCTTGGGAAAACTTACACAAAAATTTGACAAGTGCATATGTTTGTATATTGTGAAAATTTCATGAAAATAAAATTTTCGTTTTATGAAATTGAATGCAGTTTCTGTACTGTACAATGCATTTCAACAAAAAAGATTCGTGAACTACAAATAAGACTTTGAACTTACGTTATGACCATGTCTTTAGAGGGGTCAAAGTCGACCTCAATGAGAATCGTACCATCCACTTTCAACTCTGAACAAGGTGTGGAGTTTTTGCCGCTGACCCGACATGCTTGATAAAACATGTGAGGTGCCACACGACCCAAATCTGTGCCAATAAACACCTGTAACTTGGCTGTCCCATTAAATCCAACCAACTGAAACAAGAAGAAAAATCAATTGGAGATTTACATATAATTTTAACACATGATAGGGATGGGGTTTGAAAAAAATTTAAACTTCCAAATGAGGAACACTGAGAGGACTTTTATTGTAACATCAAGGCAAAAGAAGTTCAATAAAATGTTCTCATTTCATTAAATTTCTGTTAATATCAAACCTTATTGATATTTAATGAAAGAAATGAGAATATTTAATAAGTTATCTTTTTAACAATACTTATCCCAATATTTTGTCGGTATTATGTTTTATAAATGAGATTTAAAGAATACTTAGGAAATAAATGCTAAGAACAATAAACTAATCCTTCTATCCTATGGCAATAATGCTGGCAGCAGAACATTTCGTACATAGAAAAAGTATAGACATTAAAAGTTAATGTCTATACATGTATATAATGGATGAAATTCTATTTTAGAATCCAATGCAGTGACTGTACTACCATCCTCATTTTGTCAATCACTTCATTCAAAATAACCACATCGCTGAGTATCACACTTCCATCATCTCATGAAGTACCAAAAATGAACAAAAATTAAGAATTTCGAACCCTCCACCATCCACATCATTCTCATACTCTCAGGATATTTGTATACCTCCTTCCATGCATATTTCCTTCCTTTCCCCCACCTTTCCTTTCAGCCTTTGAAACTACTCAATTTCTCCTAGCCCTTCCCTTCCCCACACCTCACTTCTCAGGCTATTTAAACTTGTGTATATATTTCTTAAACCACCTGTCAGAGATGTAATATGACAAAACCAAGTTGTGCTAAATAAGTAGAATGGTAAATATCAACCTCCTTGCACTTTATTGCAACAAGAGGATCTCTAATGAGCAAGATTCTCAGCAGCTTCTCCAAAATTAATACAAGAAATAAAAACATACCTTGACAATAGGGAAACCATTCCCGCTTCTATCCTTTACTGCTCCCCTGCTGCCCTCTGTTTGATAACGAGCTCGATGCTGTGACTCTGGCTGCGCTAGGATAATCAGCTGAGCCAAAGTGGGTGCTGCACCTTCATTCTTGATCAGGGTACTCGACGGCAACTGAGCAGTTAATGGATAGTTACCATCTGGCCCACGAGGTGGCAGTAACATTGAGGATGATAAACCATTGGAGGCATGAGATTGCAAAGCCTTGCGCTTCATTGTCTGGGACTTCCCAGGAACTGGCATCACCTTACTTTGTGCAACTGGTCTCACCATGCCGGAAGGGACAACTGCTGACATTGTATGCTGCCTGTAACAAGAACTCAATCATCTTACACAATAGGACTTTATGACAAAAAGGACAAAAGCAAAAGCTCTTTGCTTTAAAATTAACTCCTTAAAGAGTTTCCCCCATTCTAAGGATAATACCAGGCAGATAATGTGCCCCCCAACCAGAGCCACGCCATCCTATGAGTGCAAGGGGTGCATCACACCCACGGGGTGGCATCTAAAGGGCAGCAGGAGCATAGAAAACCATAACTAATATTACAACAACATTATTTGTTGATTTCCATGTTATACACACAAGTAAATTAGGAAAAATCAAGAAGAAGAAATCATAAAGAATTGTGAAATCAAAGATTGGCAAACATTCAGAGGAAAGAATTACGGATAACTCAAGACGAGAAAGGAATATTTGTGCAGTGGATTCAATCAAAGTTACTTATGTTGAAAAAGAATTTTTATTAGAAACGTTCATATTTAGTTGCGATAACTATTAACTCATAATGACAGTTTACTATGTCAGCATACAGAATCTACACAATTAATCATTACTGACGTTTTGTGACCAATGTAAGATGGGGAACGAAGCCATAAAGCAATGGTTTTTCAAATGTTTACAAAATATTTTTGACCAATAAATCAGTAAATGTGTGAATTTGGTATTTAATTTTAAAGGGCGGCAAATTATGTTTGCAACCAGGCATTTGGGGGCTCTGGCCCCAACCCTTCAAATCTATTATATTGTTTTACCAGGTTTTGGTAATACTTCTTTTAATCATTTATGTATGTTTTTATTTGTGATTACAAGTTTTTCATTAGCATTTTACAGGTAATACTGTTGAAAAAATGAGTGCCTCCTAACCAACAGTGGTGAGAAAGTCTCAATGTCCGAAGGTATTGATATTCCTAAAATTGCATGTTACATACAAGTCATCTTTTCAATATATTTTTGCATTTAAAGTAATATACACATACATATTTATCATATTTGAACATGATTACATATATACTATCATTTTTAAACAATCTACAAATTAATTATCACCTACAAAGGAAAATATTTAAAGCACTTACCCAAGACCAGGAACTTGAGTATCATTCCGACAGCTGACAGAAAAAACTGAGAAACTGTCTTCAACCCTCAAATCATCAGACTTCTCAACCTTTATACCCAAACGCTGCCTTTTAACTTCTGAACAGTGGTTGTCCCAAGACTCCTAAAGAAAAATAAATCACAAAACTTAAAATAAAATATGAAGGTAATGTTTTATCAACCAAGAATACTCAAAATCCATTTCAAACATAACATCAGACTAGTTTCATCATCCATGTGGACCATGAGTACATCATTTTCATTTCAAGGATGACCCCCAACTTAATGTTAAAATAATAATAATTTTGGCAATGCTTAATGCGGGTTATATGTAAGAAGAGACTAATAAGGCTCAATATTGCCCTTAAATGAAGGCATTTTATTTTTAAAATTACGCTTTCACATAATATTTCTGATAATCTTTATAAGTATAACAACCTAAGCTTTTCTGCAAAATGAACCCCTCCAGTACAGCTGCTATGTCTTCTCAACACTTGCTGGTTCGTGCATTCATTAAATACTATCAGACTTTAAATCCCCATTAAACATACATTTGAAATATAACATTAAGAATTGCAAATAAGCCCAAAGGTGGGCACTATGAGGTAGATTAATTGAGAAAGGGTAATTCACAATCTCCTTCAAGCATTATTATGAATCGAATACATTACTTCTATCATTTGAATCAAAGAAACATATTGTTTAAAGTATTAAGGTAAATCAATCATATCTGGTAACCAAAATATGACAACTTTTTAACCTATTTGCACAGTATAACGATGAGAATATGTACCCTTTTTTCTGAATGAATGTTTTGAGTGATAAGCACTAGAAAGTTAAATGTTAGGATTTAGCATAGAATCAGTTTCTTTGCTCGTAGATAATTGGTACATAATTAACTCTCTCTATAAAATACTAATCCATTCCCAGGCTATATCCCCATCTATCTATCTAACAATATATATATATATATATATATATATATATATTGTAGCGGTACTTTGTGATGATGCTACATGTTTGTGTTTATTTTATTTTCGAAAGTGTTCTTTAATTTTGTGTTTGAATGTAATAATTGTTGCAGCTGTATTTTTTTGTTCCGCACAATTTTTTTCTTGTTTTTCTTTGACAAAATGCACATGTCACAAATGTTATTATTTCTATTTGTTTTTGCCTATAAAAAAAAATTGTATTTGTTTTATTGCTAAGCTACGCAGTGAATTTGTGTGAAACGCATCAAGTGCGTTTGAACGTCCGCCGAACGCGCGAGTGGAGTGTTTGTAATTGTGGTTCCGGAAGGGCGTCGCTAGAGGAGCAAAAAAAACCTTTCCTCGCGACCGAAGGCACGAGACAAGTCAAGTCAGAGACAGTCAAGGGAGAGTCAGAAGGGTGGCAGAACGAACAGCAGTCGGAGCAGACCACAGTCAGAGACAGAGAGAGAGAGACAGTCACCACAGTCTACGAAGGAAAAGAATTGGCAGTCCGAAATCACTTCAGTCAAGGAAGGACCGCCCGGAGCCCCTGATCATCGCAGGAGGAGAACGCTCTAAATACGTTCTGCTTAAGTCTATCACCTCTGTTCAGTTTCATTATGTGTGTGTAAAGAAGGAGCNCGCCCAAAATCGGGACTTACTGTTGGCTAGGGCTCCCCAACCCCTGAAACACCTCGTGGGCGGAGCACAGATCAAGATCCAGCGGCTCTAGTATAGACTTGCACACTAACCATTATGCCACTGTGGCTGGCAATGGTAAAACTATACACAAACGAAAAGAGTAAGTGATGGCAACAACTTTGGGTGGTAAATTTTAACTTGTAAAACATACTGCAAACAATAGGCTGTGATATGGCTTGAAGTGTTTCCATGGAGCCATTTGGAAGCTGCAGGTTGGCCCTAAACACCATCCGACAACGTGTTGACTTTTTTTTGCTCCTTCCAGCCGACTGGTCAGGAAAACGGTGTTCCACATCCACATTGCGCTCTTTCAGGATTCCCACGCAGTCACATCTGAAACATACGGTTCATTTAACTTTGGTGCATCTTCTATCTAAAGCTTATGAAACAGATGCCACAACTGAGTGCCTATTTTTGCAATTACTGATTGAGCAATCAAACAAAATATTAAAACATAATCAAGATGCTTAAGTCTTTTGATCAATGAAACAATTGAATATATACTTAATAAGATAAGAACACTTGGTAACTTCCACGGATATATTTTTCAAAGGCATCGATGAAACTAGTTGCCTTTGAAAAATATATCTGTGGAAGCTCCCAAGTATTCTTTTCTTATTTAGTATGGCTCCCTTCCACAAAGTCGAGTTTGGTCATATCATATTTAATTGAACATATGTTAAGTGTTGATTATCTGTGTGAATGTGGACTGAGGTAACCTTTGAAAATTGAAAACTCTGATAGTATGGAAAGGTCTCTTTGCTTATGTAAATAATGAATTAAACACACCTATTTCATGCCTAACAACTGTACCACACACATAGTAAGTAAAAACCTTTTTAAATGAAATTATTTTTTAGGCTTGAAAATGAAATATATCAACAAATCCTATAATTTGATAAGCATATTTTATGTAAATAAACCAAGATAATAATGATACTTACCAAAAGCCAATAATTGTTATTATCTATCAGGTAAATAAATTATTCATCGAAGGCGATGTTTCCTAAGCAAATTCGTTGTACGATTCGCTAGTACATGAAAAAGGTNGCTGGAGTG
Organism: Ladona fulva; assembly: GCA_000376725.2. NCBI lineage: Eukaryota > Metazoa > Arthropoda > Insecta > Odonata > Libellulidae > Ladona > Ladona fulva. The sequence goes on from KZ309015.1 coordinate 251,851, forward strand.
CCTTCGGAAGGAATGCCCATATTCTGATTAGATAGATGATTGTCTATCGTATGCTGTAAAGCTTTTTGCCTTAAAGTCCCAGATTCGATCCCAGGACCATTCGAATTACCGCATTTTAAAAAATTCGTTACGGGATTTCCCGGGCAGGTAGAAGGTTGAAATTTACCACATCTATAGAAGATAGGGATTTCTATCGTATGCTGTAAGAATATTTGTCCTCATAAACCCAGGTTCGATGCTAGGACAATCCTTAAGGATTTCCAGGTAAGATAGAACATTGAAATTTATGTAGTTGTTGGAAGCTCTCGGCATAGAGTAAACTTATAGAGGGATATCCTTATGGGACGTTTTGATATCACCTTTTTTCACGTCTTATCTCCGATAGATGGCATTCACATTTCCAGTAGATTTTTAAAGGAGGAGCCAGCATGGCACGGCGAGGAGCTTTCTTATCTTTAGGTATACTATAGAGGTGTCTGATCTCTATTGATGACGTGAATTTCAACGTTCTATCTTACCTAGAAATACCCGATAGGTTTCTTGACAGTTTTGCACTAAGAATTTACCTAGCATCGAACCTGGGGCCATAAGGGATAAAACTTTCGCGGCAAACGGAAGATAAAATCATTTTCTAACGATTCCGTAAATTTAATTGTTTTATCTTTATGCTAAATACGGTAAATGAATATTTGAAAATGCGCTCAATGCATTTTTATGGGAAAATGGTCGTTTTTGGGTCCTCCTAGAATCGAACCCATGATGCCTAGAATGTATGTCCGCTTCATTCCATAGTGTCCAAACCCGGGACTTTACGGCAAAAGAATTGCCGGCTCTGTGTGGCTATTCCTTCCGCCTCATCTTTAGTATCCTTTGTGTGTGTGTATATATATAAGGGATTCAGCACTATGGACCACATCCACTTGCTGCAAGAAATTATCAGCAGAATGAAGGAATACGAGATGCCACTAGTACTTTGCTTCATGGACTATGTCCAGGCCTTTGACTCGGTAAGTACCTCCTCCACACTAGAAGCACTGGGGAAACAAGGGATAAATGCCAAGTACATCCAATTTTGAGGCAGCACCTACAAGGATGCCATGGCCTCTGTAATGCTGCTTGAAGAAACAGAGGAATTCTGGATTGAGAAGGGAGTGAGACAAGGCGACTGCCTTTCACCAATTCTTTTTACAACTGTTCTGGAAGAAGTTTTCAAAACCTTAGACAGGGAGGAAAGAGGCCTACGCATCAATGGAGAGCACATCAGTCATTTGCGTTTCGCAGATGATATAGTACTCTTCGCAACCAACGGTGAAGATCTAGCATCAAGACTTCAAGAACCGAACGTGGCGGGGCAGAAAATAGGACTCAGGATAAACTTTCCGAAAACTAAGGTAATGTATAATTCTTTTGCAGCACAAGTACCAATCCTACTACAAGAGGTACCCCTTGATGTTTGTTCNGTAACTCTCTCTATAAAATATATATATATATACATTACTACATTTATAACTCAAAAGAGGGCTATCTGCTTAATGGCTTTCAAAAATAGGATGATCCATCTTAACCTATATTCAAGAGTTGAAATATTCTTCCTCTTGCATGCATTTACATTCTTTTTCTTGTAATATACATAAGAAGTCACACCAAGGATCACTAAACAAATTCATTCTACCATAACTATCTAAGCCACTATAGGTGCAACTTTCACATTAACTATGATAGAACTGAATCTGCTTCTCTTGGAACAAAATCCATGGAACTAAAACTATAGTATACCTACACATAATAAAAATGCTACAAATATGGTAGTGTTTAAACATAGAGTGAAAAAGTACTTAAAAGAAAAGATGTACTATTCTGTAAATGACTATCAATTCCATGTACACAAATTGTAAATTTTCCATTTACTTTTTGTTTTGTATTATTTTTACAACTCCTATACATTGTGTTATTTCATGTCTTTGGATAATTAAATTATTATTATTGTGAACCCAATAAACACCGAAAGCAGTTAATATATACTTCATTTTAAATAGAGATGATAGGTTTTAAGGATATTTAAGAGTTTTGCTACTTTAATTGAATAATATATATAAACGTTAATAATTTGATAGGGCTCACACTTAGTCAGAACATCTGCCCATTGCAAAGGAACACAATATTGTTAAGAAATCATGCCATGAATCAGGAATCATAATATGAAGCGCTATCACCTTATGAACAAGTGATCTAATCAGATTGAAAACCCATTATAAAGCAGGGGTCTACAAAATTAATTAAACTGCAGAACACTAAATCATATCATTCTGCATTATGTAATGTTGATTACAACCATTCTGCCATTGTTTGAAGGTTTATTTTATTGATTGAAAAGTTAGTACTTTCAGGAGCTATAAGTGAGTGTGCTCAGTCAGCAAAACCATGAAGAAAAAATTACTAAGACTAATGACATTGGTCAGTGTTTAATAAGCAAAAATTATCCATGGATAGAAATTAAAGTGCAGAGTTGTGGGTTAAAAGTATAAAATGAATACCTCATGATTGTCAAAATGTAAGAGATGAGCATTGGTGAGAGGAGGGTGTGATATAGAAGTGACCTTATGACTTTCAGAATTGTGCTCAAATCCCAGGCCTGAATCATTGGAATTGTCACAGTTGTCCAATGCTCCCACAACTCCACTCACTGCTCCCCTTGAGTCTTCTGAAAGCTGCGTTGAGGCTATCACAGCACCTGAAATGTAAAGTCCATGAATTCCTACTTTATATCACAGATGAGAACCTTTCTTTCAAACCTTCATCTGAAACTACCAGGAGACACTTGAATAGCATGTCGAAAAAATGTAAAACAAATGTATATAGAAGACAAATACACACAGGCAGCATATAAATCACTGATGGTAACTAGCTTCCGAATTTGCTCTTGAAACCAGATGACAGGGTATTTGATGATGACTCCGTCCCAACAATCTTCTTCTCTGTCACTTCAGATCTCTTGGTGCCCAGTAGAGAACTGCTGATGTCCAACAGTTTGTTTCTTCATGCCACATGTCCTACCCATATCCATTTCAGTGATCTCAACTTATCTATGTCTCTCATTCTTGTGAACATCTTCATCCAGATGTTACATCTACTGCAGCATCTTGTGATTACAAGCATACATCTTTCCTAAGTTCTTTTAGGAATACCTTGATAACGGCTGCAATTATAATACCATCAGGGGCATAGCCATGATTTTTCTGTGTGTGGAAGGTGGCTATTCAGAGTAAACACAAAATTGCCTATATGACATGGCCAATTATTCTTTCTTCAGTTACAAAATGTTTATTAGAATAACAGCAATGAATATTAATCAGCAAGTAATCAGAATATGTCATATTCCCGATTAATCACTATTAGCGATGTGGCTGATTGAATGTTTTTTTTTAAATACTGTTCTTAGGCATAAGACTAACTAAAAAAAATCATATATTTATATGTGTGTGTGTGTGTGTGTGTATATATATGTACATAGCTGAAAGCTGAATTCTTAGCCATTGGAATGGTTATAATGAAATACCAATCTTGTTATTGTACTTGCTTCAATAGCTCATAGCTTTTTGATGCTCCGCTTATCCTTACTTTCTTTTGATAATCATGTCTATAGAGCCTTGTATCACCGTAGTCTTTCTAAAGCAAGATTTGAACAGTAAAAAAAGTTAGACTTTATCTCCTTGTGAATGTTTCTAGGTACGCGCCCTTACTTGCAGGAAGCCTTCTCTTCTAGTTACAGATTTTTACTTTAGTACAAGGCTAGAGTCGTGCCATAAATGTGAATTTAATGAAAATTTCGAGTAATTACTAATTAGATACAACATGTGGCATGAAGAAAAATGTGAAATTTCCTTCAGTGTGTTTCATTGGTAGGATGTGGCCACAAAAGATGCTTTGTGATTGTTCCATAAAAGAAGTTTAGCTACTAAGATCGTGCATATGAATTCATCCTTTCGAGAAATTCTGCTAAACCTGACAAATATTTCTCATAACACTAGCAAGCAGTCAGAAACTTCTGCTCTTAGCTTGGTAAAAAATGCGCCACTTACTTTAATATACTTANGAATTTTTGAAAATGCGCTCAATGCATTCTTATGGGAAAATGGCCGTTTTTGGGCCCCCCTAGAATCCAACCCATGATCCGTAGAACGGAAGTCCGCTTTTTTCCTAGATGACCGAACCCGGGACTTTACGGCAAAAAAATCGACGGCTCCGTGAGGCACTTCCTTCTGCATCGCCTTTAGTATCCTATATGTGTATATCTTCTTCTTCTTCTTCTTTTTCATCGCCTTTTCCCATGCGGTATGGGGTCGGCATTGCTATGTTTTATTTTTCTTTTCCACTTCTCTCTCTCTAGGGCATCCTCCCATTTCCAGCCTTTCTCTTTAAGGTCTTCTGCTATCTTGTCTTTCCATNAAGGGATTCAGCACTATGGACCACATCCACTTGCTGCAAGAAATTATCAGCAGAATGAAGGAATACGAGATGCCACTAGTACTTTGCTTCATGGACTATGTCCAGGCCTTTGACTCGGTAAGTACCTCCTCCACACTAGAAGCACTGGGGAAACAAGGGATAAATGCCAAGTACATCCAATTTTGAGGCAGCACCTACAAGGATGCCATGGCCTCTGTAATGCTGCTTGAAGAAACAGAGGAATTCTGGATTGAGAAGGGAGTGAGACAAGGCGACTGCCTTTCACCAATTCTTTTTACAACTGTTCTGGAAGAAGTTTTCAAAACCTTAGACAGGGAGGAAAGAGGCCTACGCATCAATGGAGAGCACATCAGTCATTTGCGTTTCGCAGATGATATAGTACTCTTCGCAACCAACGGTGAAGATCTAGCATCAAGACTTCAAGAACCGAACGTGGCGGGGCAGAAAATAGGACTCAGGATAAACTTATCGAAAACTAAGGTAATGTATAATTCTTTTGCAGCACAAGTACCAATCCTACTACAAGAGGTACCCCTTGATGTTTGTCCAGAGTACACTTACCTGGGACAACTGGTTACGACAGGAGAGAAAAACAGGATTAATGAAGTGAATCAAAGAATGAAATTATGCTGGAGTGCCTTCGGAAGGAATGCCCATATTCTGAAGTCGAAAATGCGAATGGTCTTGAAGAGAAAGGTCTTCAACCAATGCATCCTACCAGTTTTGACACATGGAAGTGAAACATGGGTGTTAAACGCAGCAATAACCCAGCGACTTCAGACTACACAAAGAAGTATGAAACGGTGTATGCTTGGAATCACAAGATGAACCAGGAAACGCAATGATTGGGTTAGGAAGATGACAGGAGTGACATACATCATAGATAAGGTAAGATCACTGAAATGGATGTGTGCAGGCCAGGTTAGTAATCAATAACTGGTGAAAGTACTCTTTCCATCTTTTCCTTGTATCTTTTATCTTCCCGTAGTATCACACCTGATGCACCCTTGATTTCCTTGACTTCTGTAATATCTTTCAAGGATCTTTAGAAGGATGTCTTTAGCTTTTGCTATTCTAAGTAGCTGTCTCTCCCCTCTCAAGTGCCTCATAGGCATCATTTAATATTTCCGATTTTGCTACGGCTTTTTTTTGCATTCTATCTTGCTACCCTGTACATCTCCCTTGCTGCCTCGGTTCCATTTAGGTCCCAGTTTCTTTCTTAAGGAAAAGTATACTGATTATCCCCATGCATTTATATGTGATAACTCATGAAATCAACGTTCAACAATTGCATTGGTCGTCACCATCAAAAGGGATGGGTTGTTTATTTCCCAAAAATTTTACGAATTTTCCATCTATTTTATCAAAGTTCTCACCATTTCGGAAATTATATGAATGATTCACGACTAAAATAAGATATTATGATCATTTTCCTTTCCAGTAGTTTCTTCAAATGGTTTTAGATGTGGAAAAATCTTCTCAACGAGAAAACATACTATCTACAACATATATGACAAAGACTTCTCTTTCTAACATGTAGTGTGGAGAATTCCAGGGAGTAGGAACACCTTTTATTAACTTGCGTTTCTGTAAACCTAACTTTCATTTCAAAATTTTTATTTGCTTAGAGCTAAAGAAGAATTACTAAAACAGCTGACAATATTTCTATTAGCTGTGATTATAGTTCTCACAGCTTGTTGAGAAAATATGCATTCCTTAAGTGTCAGTTGCACTGAACACTTACTTTGTAAGTAATTAGTATTTCCTTGAGAATATTCTGCTACCTATAAGTAGAAAGTTAACTACGTTATTAAAAGGTATAACTTGATAAAGACTTCCCGATATTTGGCAAGATACATAACCTAAATAAAAATCCATTTCTAGGAAATTTCTGGATATATGGAGATGGTTTTGGGCTACATACATTAAAAATTAAATGTATCTGAAAATACTATGGGTTAACTTTTTCTGTAGAATGCATACTTTAGGATACAATAAGGAAAACTGAAAAAAGGGGCAAAAAAATTTTGCTTTGAAGTAGTGCACCATTTCATGTTGTACCTCAACAGAAATAGCTGTGTACGGCAAGCGTAATTCTTATATAAACTTTACTTTAATCTTGTACTAGTATTGTTAAAAGCACTTTGACAGCTGAGATCATTTTGCATATGAAAACCCATTTCCACCGGGAATCGAACCCTTCACTGAAGTCAAACTCATTGCACACATGGCTATCCCCATTTTACAAATCTTGCTGTTCTCTCGTGTTTTTACCTGCTGTCCTGTGTGAGAGTACTATGAGCACAAAGGTTGAAGTTGTATTAGTAATTGTGCTGGAAAACAATTGTTCTTGTTTTGGTGTGTCCTCTTTTTATCCTGCTGTCTTAAATCCTTCAAGTTTAGAAATTGGATCTTCCATAGTGTTTGCAAAAGTATTGTATTGACTATGAATTGTAGATGTTGTAGTGTTTCTCCACAAACCTCTAAGTCTAAATACCCTTACTTGCAACCCTAAAGTTTCAGAGATATGTCAAGCCAATTGCAATTACCCACCATCAGTCAAGCTCAGATTGAATCAATAGGATGCATGAACATTTGAACAAAGAAAAATGTATGATAAAAAGCGTAATAGAGCATGTAAAAGCATGCACTTTCTGTAAAATAGAGCATGTAAAAGCATGCACATCTTGGATTCTTCCGCTTTCTAGGAGGATGCTTTAACCAATTAAGTCATCAAAACAGAATTCTTCTGTTCTGCTTAATTGGAACCACACAGAGAGTTGAAGATTCAAATCCAGTTAAAAGTCTGTTTTTCCTCGGTCTCTTCAGTCTCACAATCGTGCAAATGACTTAATGATAACATTATATTCAAATTATCTGAAATACCCATTTGACTTTCTACTTATAGGGAGCAGAATATTGATCATTATCAAGGATATACATAGAAATCTTTCTTAAGCGGAATTGCATGGTACCATAAAAATATTCCATTATGGACAGGTTTCCAGCATATACAACTTGAATCACTTTTATTTCACTGGTCAGGACAAAATATTTTCCAAAATGGACGAGTTTCCACTGATTCTGTTATACACACTGTCTTACAATAGAAAAGTTTTACCAAACCCTAAATTTTTTCATCTCAGCTTGGAGAACCTCGAGGAATTTAAGTTGAATGTAATGATTTGAACAAAAATACAAACATTTTCATTAATATTATTGTAAAATATAAGGTGGAATATGCAAGATTTTGTGTGAATACTGTACTTCCTTTCTGTTCGTTCAATTCATTGATCATGACTACTTGGCAATTATTTAACATTTTATCTTGACCATTTGTCACAACTTCTCAAACTTCAGCTTCTTTTAAAAACATTAAACAAGCGTATATTTCTTAAAATATTTCAGATTAGTAGGAAAGGCATCAAGGAGAGAAAATGGTAACATTCTATTCCACCATGCTTTTACAGCTGCACCATGACTTACAAACTTCATTTGTCTCAATTCAAAGTAGCTCAGATGGTTCATATCTCAAAACCCATTTCTCTAATAAATCTTTCAGTTAAAAACAGCTCATATCTTGAAATTGAACCAAGAGGTTGAAATGGAATTTTAAAAAATTCATAGTGAGCAATTGGTAAGTCAAGGCATCACTGTAAATTAAAGAGAGTCCACAGCAACATTTCTTATTAATGATTTAAGTTTTACTTTTCGATTATGAATACCTCTTTCAATGGGTTTTGGAGTTTCAGTAATGTTTTAAATGTAATCAAAGCTCTAAATCTTTCTTACCTGAATACAACTTACTCTGTTCATTACCCTTCTCTTTTTTCCTGATTCCATTAACCACAAACATATCTGAAAAGCTGTTTTCCTTAAATCTCATTAATTCTTCGATTTTCATTCATCCATTAACATTTTAATTCCTTCATCTTCCCATTCACACTTAATACATTGAAGGCCTTAAGTTTTAACTAAAAATAGCCTTTCAATTAACTGGTAGAAGACAAATGCACAGGAAACAATATGTCTGCATCCGCAAATTTGTGGACGCAGACATATTGTTTCATTCCAATTGTTTATATAAGTTACTATACAAAATTTAAAATAACTCATTTCACAGATTCTTTTTAACCAGCAAAACTCTAAAATAACATCACTTAGAAATAAAAAGGGAATAGTACCTGCTGTGACAATCCTCTTGTGTGGAGCAGCTCTCTTTGAAGCAATGGAACAGGCTCCTTTTGCTGTCCGTCGATAAGCCTTCACGCCACTGCCTTTCATCACTGCAAAGAACAGAACTTTTGAGTCACCAAATAAGATTCCTGGATTCCACATACATCCATACTCAAACAAGTCAAGCAATGGCAAAATGTTGTACCATAGAATCAATGACAATTTATATAATGAATGAATATCCCATATTGAAGGTTTTTAAATTTCTACATAAACCTTGAGTGCTTAAAGATTTGTTGGGCATCACTGAAAAACTGTTGAGGCCCATCTTTGGTGCTTTATGAAATCTCAGGTTTATTAAACCAGTCTACCAAGACACATATCAGAAAGGAAATCCAAAGCATCTTCTTCAGCCAAATATTTCCAGTTCAATCATATCTAACAAAAAATTTAACTATAAGCAAAAATTAGCCACTTGTATTCATAAGTTTTACTTGAAAATCCTTTTTAACTGTTCTTTCTCAGTTTCACTTTTGCTTCTAAAATATTAAGCTTCACATAACCTCAGCTTCAGTTATAATTAGCAGACATGCATTTGTATATTATATTTGTAGATTTTGCATCCTCTGTTCATTTTCTCTTCATTGGATGTACTTTTACTTTCTAATCTTACCACCAAATTGGCAAATATTTAGCTCATAATATTCACTATTTCAACATTCAGCTTTCTTTCCTACATTTTCACTCCAAATTATTAACTTTCTATGAATTTAAGTACACAGTATAAAAGGGGAGCTTAATTAATAAACACGCTACAATTGACACAAACAAGTACATCATAATACTGGCAATTATAATGTATACTAAAAATGGACTTTAATAAATAATACAAATATTTTTTTTTTAAATCGCCAAACACTGATTTCCAAAAGTGATGAAACGCAATGGAAGAATATTGCTTTCATTATAAACTGGTCAATTTTTAAATAAGCAACATGGTTTAAGTGCATTAAATGGGTACACGACTTCACCGTCATCTTTACAAATACTGCCATGGTTGAAAAGGGAGCCTTTGATGTAACTTTAGTAAGAAACAGTAATTTAGCAATGGGCTTCTATCTATATATCTATATCTAAGAGATATTTTCCATCATCGAAATGGCCTATGATAGTAAACGTCATTCGCAACTGTAAAAGCATGAAGTTGTCAAATATTTTCCTTAAAGTCAATGTGCAAAATCAAACTAAATCTTGACAACTTCTTAACACAATTTCTACGCTCACAGAATAAATTGCACACATAGAGAAATTAACATAATTATGCATTAAAAACAGCAAAAAGTAATAGCCCAACCGGAGGTCCATCTTTTCGCAAAGGCTCTGGAAAGACCAACGCTCATTTACAAGCAAACCAAAACAACACACTGGAAACCAAGGGCGTTAAGCAGGCAGAGCTGAATCGCAAATATAATTCTCAGCAAAAAGATGAAATATAGCGACAACCTAGCGATAATTCTAACATCATAATGTAAACAACAAACTAAGAATAGTTGACATGCGGCGGGTATAGCAGAAAGGTAATAAGAAGGCACATCATAAGAATAAAAGAACATAAAAGTAATGAACTTTGGAAACTCATTCGGTAAACATAACAAAATGCGAACGAAAGACCTCGCCAACATTGCAAGTAAACATCTCATGTTTGTTGATGGAAACGGAACGCAACCTTTTCAGAGTAGTTTCGATTCCTTCTTCGGGCGATTCTCGACAATAATTCCGCAGAAAAATAAATCTTCGCTATTTACCGTGGAAAAGTTAAGTTGTAAGCAATGTCTGAAAGATATCTGGAAAACATACTCTCACACAGACATCACCAACACAACATTACTACATTAAGGAGCATTTCTCGTATTACTGCTGGTCGATATATCAAAATCGAATGGTTCGATTTCCTTAGGTCGGAACCCGTCCTTTTCAATACACCCGTTTACCGCCACGGAAATAATTTGAGGAAATGACCTTGGCTGAGAGTATAACTTTGATGTTGATGACTCTAATTCGAGGTCTTACGCATTTTACACTTTTTGCTTTCTTCTTCGGAGTTTTTAATCGTCCGTTTTGTTCGTTGAAGTTCGTATTTCAGATTTTAAGCGTACAAACGGAATAGCTGGTCGGTGGAAATTGTGTTTTCGAATACGTCCTTAACTTCAAGAAAAAGTTATAAGTATTGTAGCATCTGTACTTATGGATATATAGCAGCAGTGATCCAACAGGTTTCTCATTTTCTATTAATTTTTATTTCTTCAATCGTTTAACTTAATTATTCGTCTACGCATAATTAAATTGACTACCGAGTTCCGTAGGTTTAACAAATAGAGAATAAGGCCTGGAAATACAACTATTTTAATAATTTTGGTTTCTGGAAAATACAAAACTTGTTTCATCTACTAAGTCATCATGGGTGGTCTGCTCGCGCAGGTGTTGTTTCTCCAGTTCTCTCTGACTTCTGCCCTTCTTTTCATCTCTCCATTCTTCAAACAATCCAATAATTTCACTCTCCACCTTCCTGTCCTCACTTTTCCTAAGTACTAAGTATTAAAGTCGATGGCAGCAGAGGGCCAGGCCTAACGCCCCCAGGGCGTTGTTCCCGGAAGACGGTCATTGTTGATGATATTGTTGCGTCTCACTCCCGTTGAGAGTTTTTATCATTACATACTAGCAAAAATGCTTATTAACGCTCATGATACATTCAGATAGCTAATGGATTTGACTGCAAAAGGACAAAGTTAAGGAAAGAAATCGAAAACTTACAATTTCCCTAAAACGCATTGTTCAGTTATATAAAAGACAGTAATGCTAAATACGTACATTCCAAACAGAACTGACACGCCACTGACGGGATGGCGAAAAGTTTGTGGCAGTAGTGCCATATGGGATGAATATACGAGGGCTGTATAAGTACCTGTGTTAGTCAAGAAAACGCATTTTTTTAACTTATCTCTCAAATAGTCTCCTTTCAACTCAATACATTTAGTCCAGCGATATTCTAACTTTTTCAAGCCATCCCAAAAATACGTTTATCGAAATCTGCAAAATAGGCCTGTTAAGGCAATGACTTCCTTGTTTGACGTCAACCAAAAGGCCATTTTTTCATGTTTGCAAACTAAAAGAAATCGCATGAGTAGGATGAGATGCTACCTCATCCACCCTACTCTCCAAATCTGGAGAGTAGGGAGGATGAGGTAGCAATTCGTACCGTAATTCGACCAGTTTTGCTGTGGCGATTGCAGATGACTGAGCTGGTACATTGTCATGATGGAAGATTTTTTTTCTTTGCCAAATGGGGCCGTTTTTTTCCTCAATTCAGCATCAAATCGGTCCAATAAATCAGCATAGTACTGCCCCGTGATTGTCCTTCCCTTCTCCAAATAGTCAGTGAAGATGATGCCACGCGAATCCCAAAAAACGGTGGCTAAGACTTTTCCGTCCGATAGAATCGTTTTCGCCTTCTTTGGAGCAGGTTCGCCGGGTGAAATCCACTGTTTAGACTGTTCTTTCATTTCTGACGCGTAGTAATGGATCCATGTTTCGCCAACAGTCACGAAACGCCGTAGAAACTCTTTCGGATTGCGCTTAAACATGTCCAAACAGTGCTGTGTGCAGTAATGAATTCAAGCGTGGCCGAACATCCGTTTTTATGAAGAGCGCCCAGGTCGTCCGATTGAGGTGACTTCGGAGGATATGGTTAACAAAGTCCATGATATCGTGCTTGCAGATCGCCGTGTGAAGATCAGAGAGTTTGCTATGCTACACGAAAAATTGGACATAAGAAAGCTATCGGCGAGATGGGTGCTGCGTTTGCTCACAGTGGAACCAATCAGAACGAAAAACATATGAAGTCCTTCGAAGAAGTCAATTGAGAAGTAGTAAAAATGGCATGCAATTGATCACACTTTAAGCATTGGAGTGAAGGAGGAAGGGTGCAAGCAACTGGAACACGATGCCATGGAAAAGTACGAGGGTCGGTCAAAAAGTAATGTCCGACATTTTTTCCACCAAAAACTAGTTATTCGAAACGGTAGGTTCGAATTCTTTCATGTTTAGCGCGTGTATGTGCATCTTCTACCGAAAAAGCTCTCGATATCCCAGTGATTTCTTCGATTAGCCCTCGTAACACCGCAGCAATTGAATACTTATTTCCATTTACGTAGGAAATATGTCAATTTAATGCTCGTAGTTAGTAAATAATTTTTCTGCAAGTAGGTGTGGATCATATACTGATTTCACTATTTATGATAGTCTCTTGGTACTTACTAAATGATTAGACTAAAATGATTCTTTTATAAACAGTCAATGTTGGTGTTTTCTCACTATGGTAGCGCATTGTTTGACATGATTTGTCCCCATTTATGAGTTGACCAGTATATTATTACAATAACTTAAGGTACGCAGGATATAACAAATGTGGCAAAAAGATATCTGTTGTGCTCTTACACAGAAAAACATCTCATCCATTCTTTTCCAATTATATTTTATCACACGTTTATTATTTAAATGACATACTTCTTTGTCATAATAATTGTGCATAAATATTCTCAAAATAACTTCCCTGACATGATAAACTTCTTATAGAGGTGCTACCGTTCGTGTTTTTCGCAATATTGAAATAGTGCACTTTTGCCATCAAATATATAAGAGCACACACGCTGACAAATACAATTGATACCATTTTCCCATAATACCTTTACCACTATTTCCAATGGGCAACAACAAATATGCCGCTAACCTAAGATACCATTATACTAAACTCAATGTTTTCTGCTGGTGGTGAAAGGCGAGTTCCAAACCGTTGGTGGAGATGAAGCACGTGACCTCTAACTTCGGAAATGTTCTCCTTCCACCAGCTGGACCCTCTTAATACAACCTACCTAACTACATTCAAAAACGGCAAAATTTGTATCCGTGGAAACACTGTATTTCTCAACGACCGTCATTTCGACAACAATTAAATTGAAAAGCGCTTTTAGTCGGCTGCATTTTGCTCTTCAATAGACGGGAGGGAATGAAATTCTAGGAAAGTCCGGATAATGGAATGGAATGATCAGAGGCGCTATGGAGCGCCGCTTTAACCGCACTTAATGTGAGGAAATTCCCGGTGACTCGTCACGGAAGGATGACGTGCATCCCTTCCTAGTAAACGACCTTCCACACAAAGTGCTCAACAGAAGCAATCTTCACCGTTAGTTCATGGATTGAAATGTTTTTCTAATCTTTCATTTTGAAAGATCTCTTTCTTTCTGTCCTCCATTCCTTTACAAACCATTTGAGCGTTTGAGCACCTCTTCCGATATTGATTTCCATTTGCATTCGTATTTCCCTCGAAACTGCTCAGTACCCTCTTTAATACATGTACATTTGCAGAGTGTGTGTGTGTGTGTGTGTGTGTGTATATATATATATATAT
>KZ309015.1:277073-297295 GCA_000376725.2 Ladona fulva
AGGTTTTCCTATAAAATACGAAAAGAAGGGGAGAAAGCTCATTCGCCAGTGTTTGAATAACGAGCGATGGTATACCTTCCGGCCCCGGTGCTTTTTACCTGTCAACTTGTCGCAATAGCTTTCCTATTCCATCCACTGAAAGCTCGATTGGCCCCATTTCCGAATCAACCCGCATAGCAAAATCGTTCGTGCGTCCATTGTCTAAAGTAAAGCTTTCCTGGTAATGTCGATTTAGTAAATTCGCTTTATCTACCGATTCACTAATCGTAAATCCCTTGTCATTAACTAGGTTAGGTACTGAAGACTGACCTCCTCGAGATTCTCGGACATATGACCAAAATTCCTTCTGGTCGCTTCCTAAAGACTCTAAAAGGATTTTAGATCTATATTCCTGAAACTCATTCTGTGATTCCTCCTTAACCAATTTTCGAACCTCCGCATATTTCTGCCGCTCAATCTCAAAGTCTACTCCGATCTTCTCTAGCCTCTTCATCCGCGCGTGTAAAAACCTTTGCTTCCTATGCAACGCCCGCAATTTATGTTTCACCCAACGTGGTTCTTTATGCTCTCTCACGGTTTTGATTGGGAAGAACCTAGCTAACCCTTCTTTAAGTATACGAAGGAACTCTATCCAGCTATCCTCAACGTTATTACTACTCACAAAACTAAAAAAGTCGTCCCTGTTTACGTTGATGTAATCCTTGAATTCCGAAATTTTTGCCTTACGAAACATATAAACAGTTGATGTTGATGCAACAACTTCGCTTAACCAACTTTTCGTTCATAACACAACAACCGTGCAAGAGCTTCTCGTGAGATTAAGGAATTCGGTCTGCTTATTACGTATACTTCTGCAATTCACGACTACAATTTTCAAATTTCTCTCGTTCCTCTTTAAAGTAAGGCTTCTCCTCTCATCGCACTTTAAGTTAACGTATTCCTCTTTCCTAACGCAATTACCAGTTAGTTTCACCTTTCTGAGCTCGCATATATCCTCTAGTGCGTTACTGTGGGTGTCAAACTCAGACCTACGCGGTACCTTGTTTCTCGATAACTTACTGTTGCACTCTAACCTAAAAAAAAACACCCACATCCCTAAAAACCCTACCTGCTACCTTCTCCGCAGCCTCGGCTGTATAATGAACCCCGGAACGGTTAAGGGGTACCCTACATGAATCAAGAACGGGGCACAGATCGACAAAGCCCACCTCTCTGTCCCGACAGAAATCTCTCAGCCGACGGTTCAGACCCACCACCCTACTCCAAACCGNATATATATAGATACGATATAGATAGATTGTCATGGTAGTTGAATTGTCATCACGTGATACTATTGGGGAAGGAAAAAGCAAATCGGTGCATGGCCAAAGAGGTGATAGAGTAATACATTATTCACGAGGATTGGCCAAAACGTATTGCCCTACATTTTTCTCAATGACAATATATTCCTCAATATTGGAATTTACACATATAAAAGAATGATTTTTTCTCCTCTCAATCTATTTTTTACATAATCTCCTTCCAGTTCTGTGGCTTGCCTCCAGCGATTCACTATGGCATGTATGCCCTGTCGTCACCAGTCCTCACTCTGGTTACTGTTTTCACTTTCAACCGCCTTCTGATTCACTCCAAACCCAGCAAACAACTGTACTCTTATTGACTGCAGATGTTCCATAGGATTTGCAGAAACTTTTGTGAATATTCCTTCCGTTCCTTTCTCCACGTAGAGATATTCAATCACAGCACGCTGTCTTTAACGTTTATCACGGGCAGACTCCACTCTGAAAGCTTCCTACAGCTATGCTATATGCAAGAGAAAACTGAAAGCCAAATGGGTTTTAAGAAACCAAGGCTATGGGAGGTCAATAATTTAAATGCTTCCAGCAGGGGACATATATGCAGATATAAATCTGACTCCTTCTTCAGTACAATCATGACATGTTTGCGTTCTTCGCTCACTCCAATGCTCAGAAAAGAGAAATCGTCTCTACCGAATGTATGCAGCATCAGTCAAACGGTTCGATCAGCCGCCGTCGTGAACCAAAACCGTCGTTGGTGTGATTTCCCACGAAAATAACACATCAAATGTGTAGACAAAACTTATTCAAAGGTCGTAAAAATATGGCACTCGATTTATTCATTTGCATTTGCTGTAAAAAATTATCATAGATAATATGAATTGTCATTTAAGCAGCTTTTAATCCTTCGTTCAAAGAAAACACAATCTGACTCCGTCCACAGAAAATAAGTTTATAATCAACTGTCAATCTTCGAAGGAGGCCGCTCCCATGCAAGACATTCTTTTTCACTTGTCGAATTACCACTCTGCATGAAAAATGCTTCCATCCGAGAGACAAACGCTCTACGAGAAATGGAAATAGAACGAGAGGTACTATGAGAGTAAAATCGATATTAGCAGGCGTGACTTCGTGGAAAGCCATTGCAAAAGGATACACTTGGTAAATTTTCCACACTGTATTTATTGGAGACCGGTTTCGTAAGTTAACTTACATCTTCAGGCCTGATGTAAGTCTGAAGTCCGAAGACGCCTGAAGATGTAAGTTAACTTAATAAACCGGTCGCTAATAAATACAGTGTGGAAAATTTACCAAGTGTATCCTTCTGTACTATGAGATATCTAAAATCGCAAACTCTTGAAAGCCTTCAATTATACCGCTATTATATTATATATAATGATGTAACTATAATTATATTCCAAATCCAAAGATCAATTTACCGCCAAATGTTTTTAAAATTAACCACAAAGGCATTAAGACATCGAAGATAAACACAAATTAACTGCCGTTTGTAAGACGCTTGGTGAAGCCACCCTGAAAATCGAAATTCCGGAAAAGGCAACAGGACCGATGACTAAAATAAAAGAAGAACTTATCACTTCTGATGAATTGAGTACTCATTTAAACGTTCACTTCTAGTACGAAGGTTTTCGCTGCAATTTCACGAGTAAAAGCAATGTTTGAGCAGAATTCGAGAGGCTTTGTCAGCTTCTTCGAATCGCTGTCTTCCTCATTTTGGCCTTCGACCGTTGCTTGTTTGACCAAACCAGGCATTTGGATGCGAAGATCCAAACGGAATTAAAGTAGAATATCTAAAAGACTAGATGAAGATTCGATGAAGTTTCCGAAATTTGCCTTCGTTCACCCTACATCGCTCATAAACAGCAGGTAGCTAAGCAAATCGCAATTCGCAAGCACAATTCGCAAAACCGCAATTCCTAATCAGCTCCTTAAGGCCAATGGATACAAGGCCTGAATATCCGTTTTCAGGCTGTTGGCAATAACATCGCCATGATTGCATGCATATAGATATAGTATTTCTGTTTTCGCCATTCGATGCTTAAAAGATGTTGCTACACTTGCATACATTCCGTGTTAGGTTCATGCAAACCATAATGGAGAAACAAATTAGAGAATATACATAAAAATCTATCCCTTTCGTTGTAGTGGTACTCGGCAATAAGAGGTGATACGAAAATCTTCTGGGACATAATTTTAGCTTAATCATTGATTGCCGGCCGATTAGACCGTCTTTCTTCAGAGCCCGTTCGCATTCAAAATCCCACTGATTTGACTAATCATTTGTCTATGGAGTGTAGTATTGTATCCATGTTTCGTCCACAGTTATGTATCGACGCTGAAACTCGTCAGGATTGCGACGGAAAATAGCCTCCGAGTCGACCACACGCTTAAGTTTATCCTCCTCTGACAAGCAGCAGTCGGCAGAACGATGTTGAGAACCATAACGAGACTTAATTCATATAGAAGCAGACAGAGTGAAAGTAAAAAGTGTGATGGATTTCCTCCCCATAGGCCCAGGTTTGATGGAAAATTGACAACAAAGAAATCCATATTGCTTAATATCCGTCGTTTTCGCGTATTCACACATAGCCATTTCTGGCGTAATGGTAGCGAGTTAAAAAGTGGGAATTATGATCCGGGTTCGAATCCTCTCCATGAGGCTTTCTTTTCATCTAATTTTATTCTCTTTACGTAGTAAATAGCATTGTAATAACAGCAATTACTGCGAACGATTATTTTTTCTTTACTTACATTTTTAACTAGACGAGAAGCCGTAAATACGTTCATAAAATGATATTTAACCAATTTACCCTAACCTCGTAAGTGGTACTGCCACATTTTTTTTTTCATGAAGTGTGGGGCCTACGGGGAAAAAACACATCGCCCTTTCACTCTGTCAGCTTATATATGAAATATGAATCTCATCATTCTTCTGCAAATTGCTCCTTGTGAGAGCAAACGCGGATCCCATCTTGCCGAGAAATTTTTGCACTCAATTTTTCGTGCAAAATTGAAAACACTATACCTTGCGATATGCCTGTGGCCTCAACTACGATATTTCACGCACCTTGATTTGTCGATCACTTAAAACCATTATTTGGATTTTGTCAATCATTTTGGGAGTAGTCACTTCCACTGGATGTCCTGAACGATGTTCATCTTTTGTGGATGTACGGCCACAATAAAACTCAATTTACCCAATCGTAAAAAGTTGCAAACACAAGAGCAGATGTGCCATGAACTTCATCCTACTCAGCTCTAATCTCCTTCGATGTTAAGACTTTTAAATATGTGATTAATCACTGCTCAAAGCTCACTTTTTTCCATTTTTCTGAATAAACAAAGTGTTTTGCTTCAATCGACAATCAAAATGAAACCTTGTGATGGATATTAAAAGCAAACCATTCATGATATTACGAGTGCCATCTCTTGGATTTTCTAAGGAATTAATGAACGACCCTAGTAAACACCCTCTCTATCTCATAAACGGTTAGATTTAGAGACACGAGGTAAACTCCTTTGGATTTCTACATGCTAGAAACCCTGTGATTAGGTTGTTCTCATTAAGTTAAAACATTCCTCGGTATTAATTTCGACGAGACGTCTAAATAATATGTGAAACAAGGATACGAAATGCCTCAAACCAAAATTTTAACACTAAAGAATTAATGGCTGAAACGTGCCAAGGTCCAACGAGCGTAAGTAAATGTGACGCTACGAAATCAAAATTACTACAATTAAACACTGCATGTTCTATACCTTATTATTCTTTATATACTTTACGAATAAAATTTGCTTTCATACTGCAAGCTCTGCGGTAAAAGATTTTTCCAATTCTCGTTTCTCACGGGTTTCATTTCAAGAAGTGTTGCAAATCGGATTCCGACGTTTACGCGCCCCAGCATTGAAAAAATTGGGAAAAGGGACTATCTAAAATAGTCACAAACAGTTTTTATAAGCATACGTGTATAATTTATATAGAGGAATATTTTACCGGCCCTGGCATCAAACTATGACTCAACATGGTAGCGGTAAACCTAGAGTACGAAATATAGTCACGAATGTTCTTCACATGCCAAATTACAGCCAAATGTGGATTCTCGGAAGACGACCCAAATAAATTATAAAATAGTTGCCAAATGTCAATTGAATACACCTAAAGGAATAACAAGTGTGAAAAATAGCGACACGACTGGGACTCGAACCCAGGTCTCCCACTTTCCGGGCAGGTATTCTAACCACTGAACTACTGTTCAACCTACTAAATTACCTTCCTTTCCTTTATCCTTGAATACACCTAATTTGAATTTCTAGCATCGAAACCAGGGTAATTTAAGAGATATGTACTCGAAATGTAGACATTCTAGAAAACAGAATCTCCTCCAGCAACCTTAGCATCAGAGAAGGTAAGGTATTATTATACCCCGTGCCTCACGCTGCTGATTGCTTGCGGCGACTTACAAATAACTCTATCCGTTGGGTCTCAAGACGACACCATACTGGGAAATACCATATAGGGTTATGAGATCTCATTTACGTTTACATTTGAACCCTGCAAACCGCTAGAGCGCATGGCAGGGGGTGTAAAACACCGATATACCTATCTAACCTGCACTGCTGTTCGCTTCTCTAATACATCGCGGAAAGAATGACCAAAAATAACTAACCGTCCTGGCAACTATCTCCCTGTAACGCTTCTTCGTTTTGTCCCGAAGATCACGTTCGGTACTAACTGGGATGGCAATATCAACAACCTCCTCCCTGAGATCCGTAGTGAGAAATTTATTAAAAAGCTTCCTACGGTAATCTAGTCTTCTATCACTAAGCGAATTCCATCCGAGAGATTCTATCATAGCTGAAACACTGCTGTCAAATCTGAAGTCACCCTTAACAAACCTAGCTGCCCTACGTTGAACCATCTCAAGGCTGGAAGTTAATCCTACTTCGTGGGGATCCCAAATCGCGCAGCAGTACTCAAGGAGAGGTCGAATCAGGGAAAAGTACGCTGTTTCTTTTACCCTCCATGAGCATCCCCTTAAAATTCTGCTGGCTAAACTTTGCATCCTATTCGCTTTACCTACCACGTTTCGAATATGCTCTTTGAAGGAAAAACTACTACTGAGCGTAATACCTAGGTATTTATGATGCCTCACGAACTGCAACGGATAACCTGAAATATTATAGGGAACGCGGGTAACATTAGTGGAACGCGTAAAATTCATAGCTACGCACTTCTTTACATTCAAGTCTAACTGCCAATCTCTGCACCAACCTGCAATAAGGTCCAGATCGTTCTGTAAACAACAGATGTCATCTGGAGTTACAATCTCTCTATAAATAACAGTATCATCAGCGAATAACCTAACCTTACATCTAACATTATCTACTATATCGTTAATATATATTAGGAACAGAATCGGGCCTAATACACTACCCTGCGGAACCCCGGAAGTGACGCAAATTTCATCAGATAAAACTCCATCCAACGCAACTCGCTGAAATCTGTTCCCTAGAAATGATTTTATCCATTTAACGACTTGTTGGTTAATCCCGTAAGCCATCAATTTATGAATTATTTTTACATGTGATACTCTATCAAAAGCTTTCCTAAAATCAAGAAATACGGCATCTGTACTAAAACCCTTATCAGCTGCTTTGACTAAGTCGTGAACAAAAAGGGCTAACTGGGTATCGCACGACCTACCCCTACGAAAACCGTGTTGACATTCACTAATTGCCCCCTTATCACCTAGAAAGCGCATTATTGAACTGGCAATAATATGTTCAATTATCTTACAAAAAATTGAAGTTAAGGATATGGGACGATAGTCTTCCGGTTTCGAGGAACGCCCTTTCTTAGGAACTGGGGTGATATGCGCTCTTCTCCATGACATTGGCAAAACGCCTTCATCCAAGGTTTTCCTATAAAATACGAAAAGAAGGGGAGAAAGCTCATTCGCCAGTGTTTGAATAACGAGCGATGGTATACCTTCCGGCCCCGGTGCTTTTTTCCTGTCAACTTGTCGCAATAGCTTTCCTATTCCATCCACTGACAGCTCGATTGGCCCCATTTCCGAATCAACCCGCATAGCAAAATCGTTCGTGCGTCCATTGTCTAAAGTAAAGCTTTCCTGGTAATGTCGATTTAGTAAATTCGCTTTATCTACCGATTCACTAATCGTAAATCCCTTGTCATTAACTAGGTTAGGCACTGAAGACTGACCTCCTCGAGATTCTCGGACATATGACCAAAATTCCTTCTGGTTGCTTCCTAAAGACTCTAAAAGGATTTTAGATCTATATTCCTGAAACTCATTCTGTGATTCCTCCTTAACCAATCTTCGCACTTCCGCATATTTCTGCCGCTCAAGCTCAAAGTCTACTCCGATCTTCTCTAGCCTCTTCATCCGCGCGTGTAAAAACCTTTGCTTCCTATGCAACGCCCGCAATTTAGGTTTCACCCAACGTGGTTCTTTACGCTCCCTCACGGTTTTGATTGGGACGAACCTAGCTAACCCTTCTTTAAGTATACGAAGGAACTCTATCCAGCTATCCTCAACGTTATTACTACTCACAAAACTAAAAAAGTCGTCCCTGTTTACGTTGATGTAATCCTTGAATTCCGAAAATTTTGCCTTACGAAACATATAAACCTGCCGTGGAGGCTTGAGGGATTTTATCATTTCCGTTTTAATTACTGCAGTTATAATATCGTGGTCTGAAATTCCGTCTATTATATTTAACTCATCAAACAGGTGCGAATGCGACGTAACAAGTAGGTCTAATACACTACCTCGACCTTCGCGAGTCGTCCTCGTAACTTTCTTATTAAGTTGATCTAAAGCGTGGAGCGAAAAAGTATCTATTAATTTCTGCGATATATTCTTCTCCCTACCTGAATATGAACTTGATAAATTAACCCAATCAATATGGGGAAGGTTAAAATCTCCACCTACAACAATGATAGGATCCCTCATTTTCTTTCGAATGATCTCTAGTGATTCAGCTAGTTCCTGTATACATTCGATGCTCCCATCTGGGGGCCGATAAAACGAACAAAAAAGTACCTTCCTACCGTTCCGTCCAAGAACCGAACTCCATACCATTTCACTTATACTGTTTCCTAGAAAGTCAACGCGCTGACTCTTCAAAGATTCTTTTACAGCAATAAATACCCCTCCACCTATCCTACCGAGTCTATCTTTACGATATACAATATAATCCGGAGGGAATATCTCACTTGATGCAACATCTTCGCTTAACCAACTTTCCGTTCCTAACACAACATCCGCGCAAGAACTTCTCGTGAGATTAAGGAATTCGGTCTGCTTATTACGTATACTTCTGCAATTCACGACTACAATTTTCAAATTTCTCTCGTTCCTCTTTAAAGTAGGGCTTCTCCTCTCATCGCACTTTAAATTAACGTATTCCTCTTTCCTAACGCAATTATCAGTTAGTTTCACCTTTCTGATCACGCATATATCCTCTAGTGCGTTACTGTGGGTGTCAAACTCAGACCTACGCGGTACCTTGTTTCTCGTTAACTTACTGTTGCACCCTAACCTAAAAAAACACCCACATCCCTAAAAACCCTACCTGCTACCTTCTCCGCAGCCTCGGCTGTATAATGCACCCCGGAACGGTTAAGGGGTACCCTACATGAATCAAGAACGGGGCACAGATCGACAAAGCCCACCTCTCTGTCCCGACAGAAATCTCTCAGCCGACGGTTCAGACCCACCACCCTACTCCAAACCGTGCGGCCTCGATCAATCCGGGGGACAATACTACATATAGACAGCCCAATGCTAACCCCAGATGACCCCCGGACACGAGTAACCTCAGAGATCAGGTCCTCAAACGAGTCCAAGATCTCTTCGGATCCACGAGCCGAGGCATCATTGGTGCCGACATGAGCTATCACATGCAGTGAGGAGCAACCCGTCTCCCCTACCGCCGCACTCAACTCCTTCGTCACCTGGGGTACCGTACCTCCAGGTATACACTTGGAGAACACCCGCTCTACAACTCCCTCCCGGCGGGCCCTTTGCCGCAACGGAGACATCACACGCCGGACGTTGGAGCTCCCTAGGACTAACACTCCCCTCCCCCCCAAGCCTGCCCTCGGCCCAGCCCCCACCGCGGCAACGGGCGAGTGCTCCAGCTCAAGGTCCGTCAACACCTCATACCTATTGCTGACGAGGATAGGTTCAGCCGAATGTTCAGAGAACATCTCGTTTTCGATGATTTTGCATTCTACGTATCCTCTTGGCAGTAGATAAACATGATGGTTAAAGCCTAGGAAATAATCAAATGAACACGTTGCATAGTTGAAGCGAAAGAAAGATGAATCTTTTACTTTCATTAAGTTCCATTAGGCATGGTTTTTTGTCAAAAATCTCGTCAGGTTATTCCTCCTGAGATTCCCGTATACGCAGCCCCTATTCATATCCGTTCTTATGAATGCTTTGTACGTAGATATACGAAGGAATACTGATTTCTGAATTTCCCGACATTCAGCACTTCTGCCTCGCCCTCTCCTCATTCCCAATGGGCTGTACCCCTCAACTCTGACACTGCTGTCAGAGTGCACTGTAAACTCATCAGCAAATCATCAGTTTCTAAATCTCCGTCACGCCGCTAGGTGTTGCGGAGGACTGTACGTTAGGGACGTGTACCGATACACAAAAAAATTGACAATTAGAAATAAAAGCCCAGGAATTTTTAAAATTCCACGTATTTTTTATCACGAGTCGTACAGGTGATGGAGGATATGAAAATTTGTCTATGGTGAAAGCATTTTCTAGAATGAATTATAGAATGTCTCAGGTATGATTGTTTCCAAGGAGCTGATGAGCCAAGTAGAAGGGGGCGCAGTTTATAAAAGCTTCATCTTATATTCATGTCTCTGAGACTTAATCTGACGTAAATATTGATGGAATGATTGCCGAGAATCCTATAAATATGGGGTCTAATTTGTCCTTCCCATTACATAATAAAAATTTTAATTCTTGTTACTGAAGGCAGCATGGAAATCCGATTTTGGAGGAATATTGCTAATTGTGTAAGTTGGATTGCTTATAAACTCCAGTAATACGAACCGAGGTTCTGGAGAGGTATTGGGAGACTGTGAGGAAATAGATCAGGGAGAAAGGTTTTGTTATAGCTTAACGTCCAAATAATTTGTTGAAAAATTCTGGAGTAGCCATTACCGACAGTCATTGGTGATGTTCGACATGATAATGATTTGGGGACATAGGGATGGTTACTAGTCTGTGAATAATGGAATGAAAAGCAGCAAGTTTGCATGAGTGATGTAGATTGGAGGAAAGGTGTGATCCATGAAGGAAGGTTTGCAATAAATGGGAGAATGAATTTTTTCGTCAATTTGGAGTAAAGTTAGATGAAGAAAACTGAGAGTGATTCCTCCATGGAGAAGATGGCTGAGGGATGGAGAGAGTTCAAAATATCAAGAAATCGATGTAGTTGTCTGGATGAGCATTTCCAAATGCAAAGAACGCCATCAACGTAGTGATGCCACATGATGATTTTATTCAACAGCGGTGTATTGGGTGCAAACAATGAAGTTTCGACGTGATCGAGGAAAATATCTGCAAGAATGGGAGAAACCCCATGCAATGAACAGAAAAAAATTTGCTTCTTGCAAACACTGATTGAATTTATTCAGACGGATCTAAAATGTCTGTTAACAATATTCTGGAAGTAATGTTCCTTCGATCACTGTTTACGTGTTTCTGATGCATTCCTAATTTAGTCCTGAATGACATACGAAACTAATTGGCAATTAGGTGGTAGTGTTAAATCACAGAGTTTTCCAGTCAACTGTAAAGAGTTTTTCTCTACGTATTTCGGCGCTAACAGATCTAAACTGCAAAGGGCTTGATTCTCGAATGTACCAATTATATGCGCATTATTATTATTCTGTCAAACTTTCTTTATTTAATGATTTACTCAATTATGAAAACTTCGGGAATAATAAACAATTCCTTAAATTGAAATATAGAAACAAATTACTTATAATTAAAAATATCGAAGGAACAATCTATTCCATCACTTAAAGAAACACAACTTCCTGCATCACTTCACTATGCTCTTATAAAAGGAGATAGTGCGATTACTTCCATCATTTTGACGAATATTGGAGTTTCATAACACTCATATTCCTACGAATTCTCGCTTGTGCCTACATTTTTATACAGGAAATAATTTAAAATGGATACGACAGATGATTAAATTAGAACAAACAATTGATAACGGCCAAAAATTACGAAAAACACGAGTCAAAATATCCATTACCAACACTGCATCGTGACTAAATCAATGCAACTAAAATCAACACACCGAGAGCTTTAAAACATGATAGTGAAAGTTGATGCGCCCAAATATTTCCTTCGGCAACTGTTGATTTTACAATACGAATTCCAAGAAACCTTAGTCCTCAATAAACAATTTCAAAAAAGGATTTTGTCACAGTCGTAACTTTAAGGCAATGCACATCAACAAGAAAAAAATAACTCGAATAATTACGTACGAAGAAAGACTACTTGATGTTAATGCTGGTACGACGCTTTTGAAAGCACGACTTCCATCGTAGGGATTGGGTGACGTTCATAAAACTTAACACAATTTGCCCCTCATCCCGTCTTATGAAGCCGAATCGTAGACATACCTAAATCTGGTAAAAGTCGGTGCCTAATGAAATTCTAAATTTCCGATATCAAAAGCGAACACAGGTTGAAAGGTCCAAAACAAGACACGTTAGCTGGCAACGCAGAAAACAGGTGGGGAAGATGAAAACCTGGAACTCCCCTGCGTAACTTTTGCGAATTGATCGCAGAAAATAAGAGATGGAACATCAATATGAACCAAGCGTGAATTATTCAATTGATTACGCTATCAATAATTTCCATTGTTATAAACACGATTCAACTAACCAAGAACAGCGGAGTTTATAACTAATTGTAAGACAATTTAGTTTTTAAATTTACAGATTATGTTCTTTTAAGTTGGAAATATGTATATGAAAATTCATACTAAACAAGGTTTTGCTCGCAGTTTCGCCAGAGATAAATGATGAATAGACGAACATTTTCAATAGCAATGAAAAATTTGAGACGGGTCCAGAGATCCCAAGTTTTCCTTACTCCGGGATCTTAATACAAACAATTTCCGACATTTCCTTTCGTATCTCACAGCTACACAATGATTTTCGAACTCTGTAACCTGTAGACGAGCCGCAACGACCGGGACAGCGCGTACAAAATCCAATTACTACAGATGTCCAAATAATTTGTGTACGCATTACATGAATTCTTGACAGCCCAACCTCGCACTTTCCATATTCAACGAATACTCATAGGTATAACGAACGCCAGAGATTGAAATCGCAGCTGAAAAGGTGTTACCCTAGCTAAGCAATGCCAACTCAAGTCTTTCTCACGAATGGTTAGATTGTCATACTTCGTCCTGTACTAATCAAAGGTATACAAACCCAATTTTCGGTATAAAAGCATATCAAAAGTCAAAAACCTTCTGTAATGGTTCCAGCCGATAAGATAATTTTACAAAAGCGTATGTACCTAATGAGAATGGAATCTAACATATCTTTGCTATCCCAGAAGATCTTTCTACTCATATTACGATTAGTAACGTCATTGTAAGGAATTAAAATTCTCAATTAATTTGTAACTAATCAAAAGAATTAAAGGTGAAAAACACCAATACTACAACCTAAATGACATCTAAGTATAACTGACATTCCAATAGAGTATTCGATAGAAAATCTGAAATTCGATTTATTGTTATTCTTACCCGATCTTCAATTAAGTAATTATTTCAGACTTGTGTCTTTAGCATTCTATCTTAAATAATGGAGTTATTACACCAGCAGCTTAATTAATAATGCGGAATATCATCGACAACTGAAGTCATCTTGCAATTAATTTGTCAGTAAAACTAGAAGGTAGTGACCGTAACACAATTAGTATCACGAAGATTGATTCATTAGCATAAATTAACGCGACCGATGAGAACAGTTAAAGAAACTACACCGATATTCTTAAATTCGTCAGATTAATTGAAACTTCTGCCAAATGTTATCTTTCGAAGAAGATTTTACAGATAAATGTAAGCCTTATAAAAATTAAATATGCCAATCGCCTGAAATAACCACACAGCCAACAACGTAATATAAGTTAAGCGTACCGTCCAGTATCACGATTCAGCCTCAGAAAAACTTCAACAAGACGCCATCTTGCATACAACATTCTACCACATTCGTTGTACATACCGGTGTTCCTTTGCTGTTTGCTAGCCGATGTTACCTTGGCTTTCTTATCCGTTTGAGAATACTTGATCAGCATTTTAAATCGTTCACCGTAACATTCGTACTTTAAACTGACAACTCCAACAGCAGCTGATCAGATCCTATGACCCACAAGACACGATCAACACGACTGATTGGCTTCCGCCATCTGCCTTGATTTCTGAAACCATAACATGTGAATACCGAAATAGCGAATTAGGTCCGATAAATTCACAAGGCTCTAACATGCGGTAAAGGAGAACCACTTCATTCTCTAGCCTTCGTTTCAGTATGGAAATTTATGAAATAAAAATGCAAGTTTTAGTGGTAATCGTTTTATTGAGGTAAACTATCGATAATTCTACTGCTCAGGCCTGTTATTTTCAACACTATGACTAAGCACATACCACCAAATAGAACAATAAAACCAAAATTCAAAACAGGCAAAATTACAAAAACAGTATGCAAAAATAGAGATTTGAAGAAACCACACTAAAACCAACTGCCGCAAACCTCTCGCTTTCATTCCTTAGAAAAAGGGAAGGGAATTCCCAAGGCAACTTCATATTGGTTAGGGGCATTAAAATGGGTATTTGTTAGACAACATAAATATATTAACAATGGATTCTGAGGAAATTATAAAAGGGACAGGGATAGAAGACTGCTATCACTGCTCTCAATGCAATCACAAAACCCCACTCAAGCCTTTCGTCAGTTATAATAGCTAAAGTGATTTTTTACAGGGATATCATCTTTAAGTTTAGACTGGTTAGAAAAATGACAGCTATTTTTGGAAGATGAGAGCGCTTTCCTCTAAACGACAGGCACTTAAATACAGTGATGTTGGTGCATGAGGAGCTTTTTTTATTATTCAAATCCTGTTGACTTAGTCAACTAAAAATGATCAAGTAAGAATGCTTTTTACTTCCAGCTATGGTTTGAAGAGAAACTGAGACAAAATGTTCCTTTTGCTACATATTTAAAAGCATGGATGTAGCATGGCATACCTCATGAATACCACTTCACTCCTCGATCCTACACAAATTCAACCACATCACCTTTCATTTATAAAACATCACAGAAGCTTGGCAATGCTAATCATTTCACAAGATTAATACAAGTGTGAACACAAGACTGTTCCACCAGGAGACATTGGTCAGCTCCCACTTTCACAAAAGCATAGCAAAGGGAGTAAAATCAAAGATGTGCACACTCAATTCAGCATACATTGCTGCTCCTGAATTATATCATTGAGGAGCTTTAACTGTGCGTTAACTTCACAATTTTACCGAAAGCCTCAATACCTCAAAGCAGTTGTGAACATCTACAAAACTGTATCAAATCACATGAATACTTGCACAATGACCGATCACATGACCCCTATTTATTAATACCCTCCACATTCAACTCAACAATAGCAATTTTTCACTTTTTTATTCTTTTATTGGCGCAGAACCAAAACAAATCCGCTTTCTCTCTTCGTTACAGACTCAAGGAAAAAGCGTGTGGTTACTGGTCCTCAAAGGAACCGTAACTCAAAGCATTCTGCTGATTATTTTAAGGCTAAGGCAATGTTGAGGTGCGTGCACACTTTGCTCTCTCTCTCTCTATCACTCTCTTGCAGACATTCATCCATTCAATACAAGAAAAGGAGGCGAGTCTGAAAACACTGAGAACAACAAGATTACATGGATTGAAAAGTAGTGAGGGGCAGGATCAATATAAATCAATTACAAAGGGAAGCGATACTTTGGGTTTTACATAGTAATGGTCAGTGAGCAAGGGAGGACATTCTTGGATCAATAAAAAGCGTATGAACAAGATATAAGCTTCTCCGGAGCACCGGCAGTGTTTCACTGACACAAGGTTAACGACTCCAAGTGTATTGGTGTGGGATGGAGAGGAGTAGATTGGGAAATGACCTCCTCCTTGGACCCATCTCCACAGGTTTAGCCAGAAGATGCAGTCTGCTGTTCACTCTGCAAGGCTAGTCTCTCCTTGTTCTGACGCACCATCTCTGCCCTGCGTTCCTGAAATATTTTATACAAAAACGCTATACAGTTAAACTATTCAATTCTGGAGTAAAGTATGGCATCTATTACGTGTTTTATAATGAATTTCCAGATTACAAGCTTGAAAATTCATTACTACAAAATGCACATTATGAAATGTATTTTAATAGCGTAATGAGTAGCTAGGTGATAGATGCTCTGGAATAACCCAAAATGTTGCATTCTTGTAATTAGCACTGTATATTTCTCTACGATTGTATAGCTCTGTATTATAATGACTAAAATAGTAGTAAGTTACCACCAGAGTACTGGTCTATCAGTAACACATGTAGTAGAAATGAAAATAATAAAGTCTTTTATTAGAATGTGGTAAATTTTAATTGTTAAGGGAAAAAATTCACATGTGCAGTAAGTTCGTAAAAGCCTTTTTAATACAATAAGACCCAGCTGAAAACCCGAGAGACCTTCAAGAAATCATTAAAATCATTTATACTACAGTTTGTAAAGCATTTGAACTTCTATCAAATTTAATCATTTTGTATGAACTATCCGTAATTTCCGTTATAGTGGTTAAACTTTTTTGAAAATCTGTTGAAAGTTATGGTTCCACATTTTCAGAAATGCTATATAATTTGGTTAAATAATGCACGATTTCTGTGAATCCCAA
Organism: Ladona fulva; assembly: GCA_000376725.2. Taxonomy (NCBI): domain Eukaryota; kingdom Metazoa; phylum Arthropoda; class Insecta; order Odonata; family Libellulidae; genus Ladona; species Ladona fulva. The sequence continues at coordinate 293,400 of KZ309015.1, forward strand.
TACCGCATTTGATTCTAATTAAACCGTGCAATACTGAAACAGCAGAGCAGCATTAAGTTGCTTAATGTATTAATGCAGGTCTTATTGTAGGATATTAATCAAACTTTTCTGATTTTACAAATTATTTTCCCCAGGTTTTATTTACATTCAATATTCTTAACGACATTAGCGCAACACCATAATGTAATCTTATGTTACTTCCGCACATGGAGACAAAGGAAACTGATTGAGTAGTCCAATTGATTGAATTTGTAAGACAAAATGCATATAATTAGAAATCTTATAGACAGAAGTCTAAAGTTGAAGATTTCTACATTTCTCATATTTCTACTACTGCATAGTTTGAAATGTAAACAACCCTTGCAAAAAAAATCATTGTTGAACCATACAAGAGGAAAGGAAGAGAAAGAGGCTAGAAGAGGAAATAAATCAAACAAGTTAATTCCTCCAAGTATCATTTAAGTATAATTACACATAATAACAATTTTACTGAAGAAATTAAAATTAGGATTGCACTTAGCAAGATTAAGGAGCTGGTGACAGCAAGGGATATCAAGACACATTAGAAAGTTTTAAAATGCTTACTGTGGAGCAGGGATGTGAAAAATGGACTTCAGCAGCAGAGAAATATAAGATTTGGAATGAAGAAATACCGGTGAGGATTGGAAAAGAAAGTAGTATTCTGAAAGAAATTATGAGGAGGAAGGCAAAATAGATTGGACATACTGTAAGGAAAAGTACAGTAGAGAAATGAATAAGAGAAAGGAAGAGGCGGCATGGAGAATGAATTATGAAGAGACAGATGGAGGCAAAATTACCATCTAAGGACTAAAATGAGATGGCCACTTCTGCACTATTTATTTCCCCATGCACTCTCAGATGCAAATTGCAAGTGTAATTCTTCCATAAATTCCTAAAATAGGAAAGACACTGAAGGCCCTTACCATTTTTCCCTCTAAGCCACTCAATTTATTAAATTCCATCCAACCAATATTTAAACCCCCTGCCACATGCCGAAAGACAGACGTTTCAAGCACCCAGTATTTGAAAAAAAATTTGAAAGACAACTGTTGAATTCCTTCAGGTCATTTCTTATTATGAATTATGGTGCAGGTCATTCTTTCATTTTACAGATGAAAATTAGTTTATATTTTTCATTAGTTATGATGCTACAGCCCTGTAGTAATTCTCTCTCTCTCCACCAAAAGATAAACATTTAAGGGGACCAATGGTTTGAACTATCTATAAACAAAAATAGGATATTCTAATATCTAAAGATACTATCTTGTACTTAACAATTTTCAATTAAATAATTTACATAGATAAACAAAATTTACATTCACTATAAGATACTTACCACTTTGAAAGGGAGACTTCTTAAAAACTGCATGCAACATTATAAACAAAACATGAATACAGACCTGTTTTCGTATAACCTCCAACTTCTTCTCCATCTCTTTGATCCTTTTCTGCTCTGCTGCCTCCAATTTCTCCTGCAATTCCTTCTGAACTTCCTCAACCTTCCTCATTTGACTCTCTGCACTCAGCCTCACCTCTTGAAGTTTCAGTACATTCTGTTCCAAACCATCAAATATACAAGCGAATTTTGTCATGCAAAGGCAAGCACAATCATTGTCAAAGAAGAATCCACTTTGGTCAAAAGTGTATTCCTCAACAAAGCATATTTTGAGCAGAAATTATAGCACTTAGGTAAACATAATTGGCTGATATTTTGCACAAACTGCTCAAAGAAATTACATTAGGAGAAGGAAAAAGAAACATTTAATTTTATCAATCAATGAGGATGTGAAACTTCAGCTGCTACTTCCATTTTAATTAGTTAATTATTTTCAGAAAATATTGCATTAAAGTGGCTTGTATTTAAAATTTGCTGCACTATTTCACAACTCAACTACAGATGTAATTGACATCTTTATCTATTCTCATGAATTGCAAGAGACAATCCTAAATCAAAAATATGAATGCAAGATTAAAATAATTTATACTACATTTTTAAAATCCTGGAAACAACAAAGCATCAAACAAAATTAACAACAAAAATGTTAACCAGCCACTGAAAATCAAACCCAAACAAACTATATAAATCCAGAATAGAAACAAAACAAATTCATTCCAATTTCCCCTTCACATTCAATAATGTATAATATTTATTATTCAATTGAGAATGTTGAGTTGTTACTAATAACCTCACCACTATCACATGATGAATATCGGTTGTTCACCCCCGCGATGTCAAAGGAGTTTCCAGCAACATGAACGAACTTTATCATTTTATCTCAACTGAGTAAAATAAGTTGTTTTTCTTGTACATTCCCTACAGTGCCCTATGGAGAGTCTAATATGATGTCTAATACCATAAGTTCAGTGGATAGATACCTTGAAATGAGGAACCATCAGATTCATCCGAGAGACCTTCAAGAAATGGATTTTGGTGGCCATATGTGCTTAGCTTAGCAGTGACAACGTATCATAATGTAAGTACATTTGAATGAAAGCCATACACCACATTCCCTCTCCCAAAGGAACATTCTACTCCATTCTATGCAGACAGGATTCACAAGCCTTCAACTGGTTGTTGATCTGGACTCATTCTGGACTTTAGATCCACTATTGAATTGTTTTTCCACCACTACAGGGGGCATGGCAACACTGCCAGCTCCAACTACTACGATGCAGGCTGATAAGGCCAACCAAATTAATACCTTGCAGAACAACAGTAATGAAATAATCACAGCTCTGTTAGTAAAAGGAAACCAATAATATTACTTTGGAAGTAGAAGTTTTATAGGAAGCAGCTAATGTTTGCTAAGGATCATTACACTTGGATGAGAACTCAAATTCTAGGACATCATATTGCCAATTCAGAATAAGTCCAAATAGAGCCAAGAAAGATGAATTAGTGACAGCAAATTTGAAACTGAACACTTCATGCATTTTTATACTACTAAAGCCAAGGATTTCTCATGCATTTACTAAATTAACTCAAAAACTAAATAGAAGATATTTTATCTTCAAAATATTAATNAAAATTGAAAATTCACCCTCAGCATTGAAAGTGTTAATGAAAGAGGCCATAAAACCTGAGGTGTATAGGAGGATAGTAAGAAAAACATGTTTCTTTGACACCTATTCAGTCACCTATACACCAAGGATGAAATGATCTATACCGGGGATTTCCCTCAGTGATATTAAAGGGATATTGGGGAAAACTTATGAAATTCCAACTGCACCCTAATAGGCAGAAATTTAGACAATGTGAGATGTAAGAGATACCTCTGCCCTTGTTAGCTCACCCATGAAATTCCATCTTTTTCAAGGTCAGTCATTTTAAGACATTTTGCTAAGGATTTGGAATCCCATTCAGGAACAACTTCATACAGTCATTGTTAACACTTGCTTCAAACTATTTGCATATGTAAAGTCTCCTTGCTAATGCAGGGGATCATAGATGACATCAAAAAGGATAATTAAGCAAGTCAATAGATGATGAGTTTATTACTGATAATTTGAATTTCACTACACCTCCACTTTCCAACAGATAAAGTGCGTTAGAACTATTGAAATTTAAGTTAAGAATTGTATATTCAGTTTTATGAAGAAAAACCTTTCGTACTTCTGCATTAGAGACTAGGCCTTAGGACAATAAAAGGTGAATAATTATGTTGTTAAATTTTTCATCAAAATTTGGGAAAAAGAACATAAAGTGCACATTAATTTCAGCTGTTGTCGTCCAAATTTAAATATTAAAAATTGAAGTAAAAAATGTTTTAACGTTCAACGATAGTTGTCCAAATTTAAATATTACTAGCTGATCCCACGCAAATATTTTCATGCATTGTGCACATAATATCTGCGAAAACTTAAACCTTTGTAAC
>KZ309015.1:298469-324832 GCA_000376725.2 Ladona fulva
AACTCAATGAGAATAACTGAACCTCATTTTAATCGCATAAAAGTATTACTTTTATATTCTCAACGCTACAGGAAAACGCAAGTTCACAGGAAATTATTTGTAAATATTTACGTTGCTATAAATAACATTTGGTTGCTACAGACGCTTAAAGATATTAAATAGAAAACAACGTCATTCCCTCACCCCTTCTTTCTAAAGCTTATTTATTCATCCAAGACAACAATGATAGTTGCCATAGAATGTGCAGAAAAATCTAAAAATTTCCATTAAATTTTGGAAGAAAAGCAAAATTATTTCAAAATTGGACCTTAAAACGTTTAAACACAGCAAGAATAAGATTGATTGCACATTTAACCTTCGAATGAGCCAAGTTTGATAAAAATCCATTCAAATTTAGGTATTTTAATAAATGAAGAAAGAAAGCCTTGCACTCTCGAAAAGGAAAAATCTCATGCAATCTTACGGAAACATTTTTAACTCTGGGGTTAGACTCCAGGTCTTTCCTGGAAATGAAATCAAGCATGCCGAGGTTTCCGTAATTAGAAATCCAACGAAGTTTAACGTCTTTAAATCTAACCATTTCTGAGATATGGAGGGGAACAGACTGACACTTGGGAAATTATATATAATATGATAAACTGAAGTAAAAAATTTTTTTTCTATTTTTCTTTGGTCAATTCATGATTAGGAATACAAAGAATCGATAATCATAAAAATAAATATCAGTCACTGGCAAAAATTGAAAATTCACCCTCAGCATTGAAAGTGTTAATGAAAGAGGCCATAAAACCTGAGGTGTATAGGAGGATAGTAAGAAAAACATGTTTCTTTGACACCTATTCAGTCACCTATACACCAAGGATGAAATGATCTATACCGGGGATTTCCCTCAGTGATATTAAAGGGATATTGGGGAAAACTTATGAAATTCCAACTGCACCCTAATAGGCAGAAATTTAGACAATGTGAGATGTAAGAGATACCTCTGCCCTTGTTAGCTCACCCATGAAATTCCATCTTTTTCAAGATCAGTCATTTTAAGACATTTTGCTAAGGATTTGGAATCCCATTCAGGAACAACTTCATACAGTCATTGTTAACACTTGCTTCAAACTATTTGCATATGTAAAGTCTCCTTGCTAATGCAGGGGATCATAGATGACATCAAAAAGGATAATTAAGCAAGTCAATAGATGATGAGTTTATTACTGATAATTTGAATTTCACTACACCTCCACTTTCCAACAAACTAAGGGTGAACAATGCACATATTTATTCATACTATTATTAAAACTTGACAAATTATGTAGAAGAGAATAATGCCTGCACATTCAGCAATTTGCAGTTACTAAATTCTTTTTATCCATATGTAAGACAAATTAAAATTTAACTTTGATAATTTATTATTTTAATTATATTTCATGATTGGATATATTACATATATAATTGATCTACTTTTCTTTATATAGTAATTACTAATCAGATATCAGATATTATAATCCATATAATCTTCTCAAACTCATGTCCTCAAAATATATTAAAGATCTATAATAGCGGTACAGGGCATGAGCCATATTTTTTTGGAATAATACCATCTTTTTAACCATGGCATTAAGCATATTCACACATGTTTCAGAAACTAAAAACAAAACATCAGTCTATTTGCTCAACAGCAATTAACACCTTTTCCTACTGCAATGAGCATGTTTTCTCAGCATATCCTGGCAAAAAAGTTTGTATCAAAACTGGGAGATGAGACTTAACCAATGTGGATCTCTATTGTACATGTGTTAACTAGGAAAAAAACAGTATTTGACCTTTCAATCTCGAGGTATACAGGTAAAATACATTTTCTGTAGGATTGTCTTTACCCATTACCACTCACTTGGGGAATTCTAGCAGAAATCTGTAGCTACTGCAGTTGTGCTATGCCAAATTTAGTNCACTGTCACTAAATTAGCTGTTTCTATCTAAATTAGAACCCTTCAGCAAATATATTACATTATATTGAAAAACAAGAATTTATTTCCACGAATATTAAAGAAAGCACCACTTTAATTTTAATTTTTAAAAAACTTACACAATCAATAAATCAAACTTGGGCTAACGCTCTAAATCTATAATTAAATAAATATAACCTTAATTTATAAACTTTAAATGACGTAGCAAGTAACCATTGAAAATTTATCGAGGCTACAATGAGGATCATTTAACAGGAAATTTAAGAAAAAATGAGAAGTGCAAGTTATCAATATACTCTGCTACTGCAAGTGTCCTCTGAGGAATGATCAAATCTGGAGTTACAAGAACACAGAACAAGAAATTGAGATTTAATGGAAATGCCAGAAGATTCAAGGTGGAGAAAAATAATGGTTGAGTCATGAGTTTACCGAAAACAGTGTAGAAATAATGAATGAGAAGGAGCATGCATTTGATGGATGTTTTAGAGGTAGAAAAAACAGTGACAGTTTGTCAAGAGACTAGCACATAATGAAGAACCATGTCTGGATGTGCTCAAATGCAGACTAGTTTTTGAAGAGCATTATGAAACTAGAGCAACCTCTTAAGAAAAGATCCACCTGAGAGGCGACGACCAAGCGTTAAAAGGAAATAATCACTAAAACAGATAGTTACTTCCGGTCGTTCTTTCCGAATAGCATCAGAGAATCATAGGGTAGATTAAGTAAGGTGTTAATTCACCCCCTGCCATATGCCACTGGCAGCTTACAGAGTAAAAATCTAAATCTATATCTAAGAAATCTAAAATTATCCAATGAGTAGTATGTTAGAGTTAATGCACAAGCAAACAATCCTCAACATTCTCTTTGAACTTTATACTGGGCAATTGCAAAAAATGGAAAATATACTTTAGAAGTATACCATTTAACACAAGATTGGGAAAAAAAATAAGCCAAACAGATATCAAGTGCGAATCACTTACATGATTTCGAAGCTTATCTTTCTGCTCTTGTTCCAACTGCTCTCTCCTTGTTTGCGCAAGATCCAGCTTCTCTTGGATTTGGGATTCAAGCTGCTGTACCTTCTCCTGTGTATTATTGCGCACTCTCTGGGAATAGTCCTCCTAAATCCCATAAATCATGCCAACGGATCAATCACAAGTGCACTTCTTACCTCATTAACCAACTGCAACCGGAGATTGAGACCAAATCTCCTAACATTCACTTACCTTGGAACAAAGGCTACAGCAATGCCTCAAATTCACACCAAAAGCACACATATTTAAGATTTAGGGAAACAATCACAAAGCCTTGACGTAAGCAACCAATTACTGATACGAAGTAAGCACCCACTATTAGATTTTAGTGCCATAACAAAAAACAAGTATGTTTTTCAATGCACCAATTTCAAAGTAAATTAATCAACCATAAAGAGACTTTGCTAAGTCTGGAGGAAGTGACTGAAGATTATTAAGAAAAGTTTCAATATTAAAAGCCAGTGTACAATTATTCAAATTAAATTCAAACTCAAAGGAAGGCAGTATATTTCAATAAAATAATTCAGTTTTTTGTAGATAAGTGAATGATTATGCTCAGTACTATATTGTACAGTGGAGTGCACTACTCCAATATATGGCCTCTTTTAGACACATTGATTGAAGACTAAATTAAGAATCGTTAACTGTGATATTTGTTGTCGAATATGCATTTTTAGAGCAACTATAGACTCACTAATTCTCATCCTAAGCTGATATGGATCCTTGGGGCATTGGCATTTCATGATTTATATCTACCACGTAGCAACCTACTTGAGGGGCATGACATTCCCTATACTATCTAATAGATCTGTGTTCTGTTATCGTGTGGTACAGTATGGTATTCATTATATTTATGATAAAACCCCTCAACTCAATCATTCCTGCCTCAAAGTTTTAAGCTTTACAATATGTATGGCAATCCAAAACCTACATACTGCTTCTCATTCCACTCATTTATTATAATGTTTGTTCACATTCTGTCATAGGCTATTTCAAGTGATTCAATGCACACCATTAATCACATTCATACTCATGTCATTTGAATAAACTTTTCTGCAAGAAATATATAATCAAAACATAACCCAAATATAAGATTGTTATGAGAAAACTCACTACCATGAATTACGTTAAAAGATGAAAGAACGATAAAAGAAACTATTTTCAATTGGGAATGGAAGAATAATCGACGATTTTGTTAAAATATATACAAACTAGTGGATGACAATGGGTTTTGAAGAAGAAATTTAAAATCCTGTAATTGTGTATGTTGTAAAGAAACTTATGAAAGAAGACAAATTGCTTAAGTGAAATTTAAATCTGGGGAAAATATATTTGTCTGATTTACTGGTTCTTCACTCAACTGTACAACATATCTTTTCACCATAGTTTGGCAATCTATCAAAATTATCAAGAGCCTTCATTGCCATAATATTTCCTGACAGTACTGCAGTTATCTTAACAGACATCATTAATCTTCTTATGAAATTGACTTCCTTCATTTTGGGTTCTGTTGAAAATCTTATTACCTATTTTACTGTGGTTGAATAATATATGGTATCACATTACAGTGATAAAAGATAGTACTGTAAATTAATGAAAGAAATTTATGTTAGCAATTGTTAGTTTCAGCTTATAAAAATCATATATTGAATTAAATTTTGCCAGAATAGCAACATCATTGAATACTAGTTTTAGAAATGGATACTTAAGTCTTTTTTTATATTACTTAAGGGAGTAAAGAGAGAAAATATAAAAAAAAGACAAGTAGCTGTTAATTATCCAATCTGCTGCTGTTTAAAAACTAAAAATATGAATTATATACATACACAAATTACATACAAAATTATTTCAATAGAAGATTCAACTTAAGTTTCCTTAAACGACACAATCAGGATTAACTTTGTGGTAATTCTTAATATTCAAAGAATCAAAACACTCCATAGAGAGTATAAACTATTTTTACTAGAAGGTCCATCGACCTGATGATGTAGCAACGCTACAAAACCTAGGTCGTATTTATATTTCTCTGTGGTCTAGTAAAAATAGTTTATACTCTCTATGGAGTGTTTTGATTCTTAGTTTCCTTAAATATTGAATAATATAGGATCCTAATTAATTACTGTGATATTAATTCCTTGATATCTTTGATAAATTTCACTCTTACTGTGTTAGAGTGTTAGCTCATGGATTCCTACCCGAGGTCATCAAGAGAATTTTGTGACACGTTATGTAGATAAATAATAATAGGGAATATACACAGAATCAATATTTTAGCTCTTTCATTAATGCAGAAAGAGGCTCAAGGAAGTGAAAGCTAAAAAACTAATATATTCTTTGAGAATTTTTCTATTCCTGCAAAACAAATTAAAACCTGTCATGATAAACCTAAATCATCCCAATGCCCCAAGGATCCACACCAGCTTAGGATGAGAATTAGTGAATCGGAGGTCCAAAATTATGATGCTGCTCTAAAAATACATATTCAACAACATATATCCCAGTTAACGATTCTAAATTTAGCTTTCAGTAAATGTGTATCGTCTAAAAGAAGCCATATATTGGAGTTTCTATCTTTTTCTCATGGCATAAATTAATTATGCATGTCCATCAATGTCCTCCTTTAAATTTGATACTCTATTTCTTAACCTTTATAATCTGTCACCTTACATTGGACTATTTCCTTCACACAAAGGACAGAAATTGAACTACAAATGGTAAGGAATTACAGTAATCAGCCAGTCTAGGGAGTCCTGACTTGCACAATTGCAACAAACCTTTCTCATTTACCCCTAATCTTATGTTACCTGCATTGATAACCTTTCTGTGCACTTCACTGTATGAAGCAATAAATATTTAGGCAAACTAAAGAACTTTTCTCCCATCAGTCCACAATATCATCTGCAAACTGTGAGAATTCTCATTGCATACGATAAAAATTGAAATGAACTATGCAATTATTTCTCAAATGGGAGAATGTGTAGGAAGTCTTTATTTCCACTAAATAATGAGACAGTTTAATAATGATCACGTGAGAATCAATCATTTCAATAAGCCAACATCTGGAATGTAGAGCAATCTCAAATTTTTCCAAGTTTAGGAAAAATCTCAACTAAGCGAAACCTTTGGATCTGCTTAACTATCAGAAGTTTTATTTCAATTCAACTCTACTCCAAATTCAACTTAGACTATTCAACGTAGACAACTGCACATAACTTTAAAGCATGTAATACATAAGTAAACTGGATTTGAAAGCTCGCAAAATAAATTTAAAATGATTAATGATTAAATAAAAAACTCAGGATGAAGCAAGGATTACCTTAACAACATAAATGTGCTCTTGCTTCAATACAAAATAATATTTGCATAAAAAATTACAACTAATAGGAAAGAGGCCAACGGCTAACTTACATGGTCCCGCAGCCTTTCAAGCATTTTCTTCATATTCTCATCTCGCTGAGCTGCAGCTGTCTTCAGCTTTTCTTCTACGGCATTCCTGACTTCTTCAGTTTGTTGCTCGAGGCTGAGTCTTGTTTTCTCCACTGTTTCCAGCTTCAAAATAAAATCACATTGCATACATTTTACCATTTAGGCCAAACTTCTATGATTCTCCTTTCCTTAGTTCTTCAATAGAAATAATTATGAACCACCTAATTCTCTATAATTTACTCTCATAACATTACTACTCTAAGATTATAATTAACCAATGCAATACAAAATTAATGCATTGATTTCTAATCTAAGAGAATAATTACATTCACCCATATTACTTTTCTTGAGATGTTATCATTAGTGTTATTACTCCATAACAAATATTTATATGGAAAAAACATTTCCCTTACTTTGAATTTGGCCCCAAAAGATGAATCTTGAATGTGCTCTTTCAACCAACAAAAATAATTGCAATTGCAATTCATGTACTGCAATCAATGCACTGATATTTTCTAGTCACTGAACAGCTATCAGAAGACATTAACGGATTGAAATCACTAAGTCTTCAGATGAATTTTGGCATTCAAACTGATCCCCTATATGCAGACTATCATATTGAAGCTTACAACAATTAAAAGAAAAGACACAGTTTCCTTAGCTAGCTTTTGAGATATCAAGAGATATACAATGAGCTGTAAACAGATTGTTACCCCGTACAAACTTTGAGGAAGCAAGTGAAAAAAATCTTCCTTCACCGATAAATTACTGGGGTAAGACTCCATGCATGGTAACAAGCTTATTTAATCCACCGACTTAGTAATTACACACTCCACACATTTCAAGAGTATCAGTATTCAAAATACAGAGGGTAAGATTGGAAAGATACTTTAAAAAACCTATCATTCAAATGAAAAATATGAAATGTCAGGAATGCAATAAAATCATAGGAAATGATTCGATAAATTTATAAAAATGCAGAGTAACGTACATGATCCTTCAGCTTGGCCTTAAGATCACTGAGATATGCTTCCCTCTTCCCTGAGTGCGTCTCCATCTTCTGTTCCAAAGCATCTCTTGTCTGAGAAATGAAAGCATTCGTCTGCTCATCCTTCTTCTTTGATGCTTCTTCAATACGAGACAACTTAGCAGCCAAAGTTGCCATTTTGTTTGCCTCAAGAGACTGAAAAGGACAATGAAAATTACATTGAAAAAGGTTCTTTTTGGAGTTAAAATATTTGAGAAATTTTAAGTTATGCCTAAACTATGCTCATCTGCTTTCCTGCAAAGCAGATTGGCCTCACGGAATCTGCACACGTACACACTACATTTTCAGTCTGGACCCAGCAATGCATGCAAAATGAGTGAAACTGATGAAGACAAAATGATTTTGGTGGCAACAGCTGCTGTCGTTATCGATGCTTATGTACCGGCACAGAATTAAAGGGGATTTCAGGTCCGTAAGAGTCTCAGATACAGCATGAGTAAATTAAAGAGAGACTTGATTTGGGATGAAGTACATGAATTGAATTTAGAATACAGCTGGGATATGGGTTTCAGGAATTTTATCATGGTTTCTGTAATCTGTCAGCCAGCTGTTTAGAACTGAATTTATGTTAATAAAAGAAAAATGAAGTAAAAGTGGCAGACATGAATCTAGAGAGAAACAGCCCAAAAATAGATGGAGTTTGCCAACAGTAGTGTCCTGACAACAATAGCTGTCGCATGGCTTCCTTTGCTCTTTAATGCCACAATGTATTGGCAAGCTGCTTGTTATGATGCCCAAGCTGACAGTTGTGTGCTCACTGGCTCAGCCTTGCCAAATGGCAGTGTGGATGTAACTTTAGAGAAAACATTCTACTAACAATAAATAGATACTGATTAATTTACATATCAGTAAAAGTAGAATCTAGAACTCTTAATATCAAATTAGGATATTTAAGTTGATTACATTTTTCTTATTTCTGTCTAAAAAGAAAGAATCTTAAAGTTTCTACTTAATTTTTGAAATTTCCAGTCTTGATTCTAATTAAATCAGGAGCTTCAAAATTTATTAGAAGGATCATACGATGATTAAGAAATTAAAAACTAAAAAATAATTAAACATCTGTCAACTGGCCAAGAAAACATGCAATTACATTCAAATAAGGCCAATCTTCACACTTTTGAGCCATGTACTTTTGGGCAATTGTTTAAACTTACTGATTATGGATTTAATGGCTGAGAGTAATTATCAATATGTTTCTTTGATTATGCTCATCTTTCAAGCAATGAAAGTGCCTCTAATGTTCACTGTAAATTGAGAACCAAACTTGCTAATCGGCACTTTTACAAATTAAATTCAATTCAATCATATATATCCAACACCTACAAAAAACTTAATAGCATTCTTTTCTTCAGCACGCAAGGCAGAGCTAATTCTAGGATATGTAAATCTATTATCCTTAGTTTTGCAACTTTTCGTTACTCAATTTTCATCATAAATAAAGGGAGCCCAAAAGCTTAGCTTAGAGTTTACAACTCTACTAAATCACGTAAAACTTCCTTTCTATTAATTCATGTTACTTCCCAATATTGCCATTGCAATTGGATCTACATTACCACAACCAGGAATTAAACCAAAGACTGCTGTCTATGAAGGAAACCCATCAAGGCCTAGGCACTTTCTAGAGTGATTTAAATAACTATCTCTCCAAAATGGAGAACCTATTTACTACAAAAATCTCAATTTTATAATCACAAATAATTTAGACATGTTCTTATCAGCCTTTTGGTATACCCAAACAATCGGACGAGGGTGATCTTTATGACAAAAAAATTCTAGTTTAAATTTACCATTTCGAGTATAATAATTTTGTAGTATTCTGGAGAATAAAAATCTTTCAGAGAATATAAAAGGGAAATATCAATCTAGAAAATACATAGTACACAATGCCTTGGAGGTAATCAGTCCCTTTCCTGGAAAAGACAAATCTTACCTGTCTCCTCTCTTCTGCCGCCTTCAGTTTTTCTGCGATATTCTCCACTGAGACAGGCTTGGATGTTGGGGGAGATGGAGGCCTCTTTGGTGGAGTCTCAGAAATTGGGTCAGCCAAGATCACTTCATACCTCAAGCCACCCTTGGACTTCTCCTGGCACCTGATCTCAGTTGCTGCAACACATTAGAACATGTCTAAATATAAAACTTTATGCAACCAAACCTTTGAAACATTTCAATCAGACCAAGCAGTATAAATGCTGATGATCAGATAAAAATGTCAGACAAATTGAGGTATTTTATTTACCTATAGGAGTACCACTGGGTTCAAAGACAAATTTCCCAACTAACTTCCCACTGAATCTAGGAGCAAGAAAACATACCCCCAAGAATGGTGCAGAAGAAAATTCCACAGCAGAAAGATACTAAAACAAAGCAGATATGAACCAATATCTGAACGATGTACAGGTAATCTATGAGCATAAAAACACAAATCAAGTCCAACAAAACTGATATAAATAGAACTGAAAAGGTGTTCTGTCAAAATAATCTTGTATTGTTGAATGTACCCTTTCATTTAAAGATTGTTAACTTACCTCTGATGCCATTTCTCAAGTCTTTCCACTCACCATTCGCATAATAAACAGAAAATAATGCTGCAAACAACAAATTCAATCTGTTATACTTGTATTAAGTCCTGCGGCTGAACCCAAAGGAGTAACAAGTGTGAAAAATAGCGACATGACAGACTCGAACCCAGGTCTCCCACTTTCCAGGGAGGTATTCTAACCACTGAACTACCATGCCAAGTCTCTTCCACAATTTAACACGTGGATAACTTCTGTACATATTTAACATATCTAAGAGAAAAGAAGAACTTTTTGAAGAAACTGTGCTGGACATATTGTGAAATTTTGGAGGTCTCCCTTACACCAAAGCCAAATGTTAAATCGAAAGTCGTGCGTTTCCAGATTCCAGACAAATAGAGCAAGCTAGATTCTGTAGCAGATACAAATGGATCACAAGTTGATGGAAGAAGATCAGCAGGGCAAAGTAGTACCAAATTACTCTCTGCAGAATTCATTTCATTACTTATGAAAATGATACTTCAGTGAGCATTGATTCAAGTCTTCAAGAATCAAGTTGCACAGTGAGTGTACATGAAAACAGTGCCTTATCCATCAAGACATATGGAAGACAGACAATATCTCTCCATATTAATCCAAGGAGATGGATTTAGCATATCGTTCGTGGAGAAAATTAGCTCTTGAATGGACACGATCTAGCATCCATTACTCTGATCTTGCAGAATCAGAATGACTTATATAACATGGTAGATGCATAATATCGGCCAGATTATCTGTGAGCTTGCTTTCTCTAAATTTATCCAGTAAATTAATTCTGTTGAAATCTTCTTGCTTCTAAAGATTCACATCTTGCATCCTGAAGCATCTGAGTGACACTCACTGATTTATCTTAGCAATTCCTCACAAAACGTATCTCCTTTCACCACACTTTTTCTAATTCTTGAAATAACACTATTAGTCACTTTCTGAAACTAAACTCCACGTTTTAAAAACAACTGTCTCCATGGTAAAAAAACTGAAAATATTCTCTTTTAGTCCACTCAGCCAATTCATTTTTTCATTCTCAATTTAGATGTTTAATTATTTGAATTTAAGCAACACATTACATACAAGTGGCCTGATAGTTTCACATATGGTCTATCTATTGCAGTAAAAAAGAAAATGTGGCGCTCCAATGAAAAAAAAGGCTCCCAACACCTCATCTAGTACTACAATTAATTACATTTAGCACATTGTGCTCTTTGTAGATGAATAAGATTACATAAACAGAAATCTGGGATTTATGCAACAGAGCTAAAGACAAATCAAAAAACTACATGCAAAGTCATCCTCTAAGAGAATAGTTTAATCCTCTCTACCAACATCTAAAAGGAGAGGTTATGAGGCAAATAGAGGACAATAGATGACCAAGTCATGTGTTAGCTACAGATTTGAAATTATAATTTCTGCAGGTTGAAAGTACCTCAAGCAGCCATTCCTTGGTTTCCAATTCAGTAACTCAGAAGTTTCTGCTGATCCAGAATTCCTGAAGGGGGAAAATTCCATGCACAAGATGCAGGACAACTCATTCCTTATCATTCAATAAGAAGAGACCAAAATGAATACCATCAACAGGTTTATATCATCACTGACTTGTGCATGGCTAATATACAATATTTAGCCGCAAGTTTCGAAGACATTATTTTTCTATACCACTGTCACTAAATTAGCTGTTTCTATCTAAATTAGAACCCTTCAGCAAATATATTGCATTATATTGAAAAACAAGAATTTATTTCCACGAATATTAAAGAAAGCACCACTTTAATTTTAATTTTTAAAAAACTTACACAATCAATAAATCAAACTTGGGCTAACGCTCTAAATCTATAATTAAATAAATATAACCTTAATTTATAAACTTTAAATGACGTAGCAAGTAACCATTGAAAATTTATCGAGGCTACAATGAGGATCATTTAACAGGAAATTTAAGAAAAAATGAGAAGTGCAAGTTATCAATATACTCTGCTACTGCAAGTGTCCTCTGAGGAATGATCAAATCTGGAGTTACAAGAACACAGAACAAGAAATTGAGATTTAATGGAAATGCCAGAAGATTCAAGGTGGAGAAAAATAATGGTTGAGTCATGAGTTTACCGAAAACAGTGTAGAAATAATGAATGAGAAGGAGCATGCATTTGATGGATGTTTTAGAGGTAGAAAAAACAGTGACAGTTTGTCAAGAGACTAGCACATAATGAAGAACCATGTCTGGATGTGCTCAAATGCAGACTAGTTTTTGAAGAGCATTATGAAACTAGAGCAACCTCTTAAGAAAAGATCCACCTGAGAGGCGACGACCAAGCGTTAAAAGGAAATAATCACTAAAACAGATAGTTACTTCCGGTCGTTCTTTCCGAATAGCATCAGAGAATCATAGGGTAGATTAAGTAAGGTGTTAATTCACCCCCTGCCATATGCCACTGGCAGCTTGCAGGGTACAAATCTAAATCTAATGAAAATTCTGGGGTGGTCAACCTAATCATGACATCAATCTCATCAAAATTGCGTTAAACAATAGTATCATTCGGATTAGGGAAAGGTGAATTACTTAGCATGGAAGAAGTGTGGCACTGAAACCCTAGGAATAACAGGTGCGTAATATAGCGACATGACTCTGACACAAACCCAGGCCTCCTACATTCCAGGCGGGTATTCTAACCACTTCTAACTACATCTCTTCCACACACTGTTAGTGAATGCATAGTGTCATTTGTTTAGAACATCAGAACCTCATTTTCTGCCTTTAACTCCAATCCCGACTGAATAACGATAATTATCCGCAAGCCGATGTTCAGGTCGATACCGGGTTTACGAGAGATTTCAACGCCTGAAGCCATGAAACCGAGAATCCCAATTGCGATGGATTAAGAGCTAATTACAGCAGAATCGCAGCGCTTCTTTCGCCAAATATCTCAACGAGGGAGACAAAATGAGGCGAAACTGTCTCGCGTGCCGGGTTGCAGAGGGTACATATCGATCTCCCTGGGCGGCGCCTGTCCGTCTACACCAGACATGACGTCATCGAGGCCCAGACTGGCGCTTGAGGGCGACATGGGGAGGAGGAAGGGGGGAGCACTGCGGAGTTGCACACCTCGGAGTGGGGCTAAAAGGGAAAGCCCACTGACACATGCATGCAGTCGCCAACCGACAATCCCAGCTAAGAATGCAATTATTCGACCCATTACGCTATCCCATTTAAGAGACCGAATCGCGAAAGCTAGGAAAGTCTATAATTAAGACCGGAATAGCCGTCAAATACAGAATGTAACGAGCAGCAGCTTCTTCCGGCAAGAACGATCGAGCTAAGCAAATGATGGGAATAGATGAAAGAAAGTTGATAGTTCACGAGCTTAAAACGAGATTCAGTCCGTCGGAGGCGGTGACTAATAATCGAACGTAAGAAAAGTAATCTCAGTCAGGTTCCACGCGAATGTTCAAACAAGTCCCTACAGACCAACTGCTGGCAATTGGAAAGGGGAAGTTGCAGAAAAAATGAAAGTTGAAGAGAACCCTGAAAACTATTAGGCTATCGTCCTTCCTTCGAACATCTCGACTTTCCGACAAAGAACTACGACGATGGTACCAATATAAACCCGTGGAGAACCTTGAAAACGTTGCGGTGAAAACTCAATTCGAGGGACTCTCATTCAAAATTGAATGTGAACTGAAGAAATCCAGACAAGAGATATTGGGGCAGGAATATAAAATTAGGAAGCTGCAAAGGTCTACTTACTTATGAACTTCACTTTCTTGGGTTGCTTGGATCGTGGTTTACTCTTCGCCTTCCTCAGAGGCAACGCCCCGCGTCGATCTGTAAACGCACCCACAAAACTTCTGCACTAGGAAACCACACCAACAGTTGCACGAATAGAGGAGCGTTTTAATAGCGAACAAACCGACAATAGCCGGTGAAAAGCCTTTGAAGCATCTCCGGTATTGAAATTAAAGAAAAGAAATTTAATCTAATACAGGCAAGATGAAATATCAAAGTTAAGACGTTGAAATGAAACTAAGATACCCGTTCGTGAGAAGAGACGAAATTATAGAGGCAAAGCAGAGGGAGAGATATTCCTCCATTTCTAAGTAACACCAGAATAAGATTACCTGCAACCATCGGCGCGCGACATGTCTGGCAAAAGCACTGCAGCACAGAATTCTTCACGAGTCCTATCAACATGTCGAGATGTTCAGAGACTAAATAAAAGCTAAAGAAGAGCCGGGATAAAGCGGGGCGCGAGTGAAACAGTCCCCTCCCTCTCTGGTCCTTCCTTGGCGCACCCCAGCCGCACAGTGACAGAGGGCGTCGCGGCGCCGCCGCCCCACTCCGCGCTAATCGATCGCTGGCGTCGACACCAATTTTGGCAACGCCGCAGCCACAGCAGCGAAGGAAAAAAAAGATCCTCCTGTAGAGAGTAACCTTACTTTCCGATTGTTTAAAAACGGGTCAATAAATCATCAATGCGATGGAATCTGTTGATGATGGCATGCCATGACGTGGCTCGTTTGAATTGAATCTCTCTGGAGCAGGGCTTCCCCACCTCTTTGCTCCCCCGTACCCTTATCATAAGTGCCCGAGCGCCATATTTCTCGTGATAAGAAATATGCAATAGAAATAGTTCGCAATTCAATTTCTCAGAAAATGTATGTAACTGGACTTTTCTGGAAATAACTTATCATGGTCTAACTTGGGAATTTTGACATCTGATTTTGAAACACCTCGATATCGTAGCAATTAACAAAAGCAGCTGTTTCGGCCTCGACTTTGAGGTAGCTCTTCACGATGAGAGTAGGAAAATTGTTACACGTCCTGTGGTAACGAGTAGAAGTTGAATATTCCCCTTTCAGGTAAACAATTATTATTCTAAAATTATTCGTAAAAACATAAGTAAAAGTACTTCTAAGAAAAGCTACCCGAACGACCTGGGGGTTGGAAACCCAGCCCTAGAGTTAGGTACTCATGTATTGCGACTTTTAGACGACCTTTACTATCCTTAATTTAGATGCTCACTTTAGTGAGATCCATAGAGTGCGTCCGAAAACACACGGAAAACTATTCGTTAACAAAATGTTGTGCTGCTTATCACAGGAGTAACAACAAAATAATAGCGATAAATACAACGGAGGAGAGCTGCAGTTGAGACTCCCAAAATTGAGGGAAAATCCTAGCACCGTAGCAACAAGTCTGAGCATTTCAATGAACTATAGATATTGAACATAGGAACTATTGTAACCCTGTACGAAATCAAACAACTTCTGATGTAAGATACAGTAAACTTTATTCAACGTCACCGGGGAACGAGAAGGCATAACTCCATTCTGTACTACAATTTACCGTGTACTTAGCTATGTTACATATAAAGAAAATAACTGAATTATTTGTGTCCTTCGTCATCTAGCAAACAACCAGTCAAATCTTTATCCGTCCAAACCTATTCTTTCACCATCATTTGGAGATTTCAGCTCCTGCTAAGAGTAGGTGGACCGAAAATTATGCATTGGATCTATTTTTGAAAGATCATACATTTAAAGCAGTTACTTTTATATTCCGATGATATTTACAGCGGTTGCAGTCTTTTAGTTTGGTGAGTAGATTCAGCAGGAATTTTCTTTTCCCAAATTCACTTACGAACCTTGGGCTCGGAAACTTAAGAAATTGAGGAAAGAGCAGCCACTAAGCATCAAAATAAACGCCGAATGAAAGTTACACATCCTACTTATGAGTGATTCTTACTTTAGGGTGAGCAAACTTCACTCGGTGGCTCGCAAGGCAAATTAGGTGGGTCTCGGCGGGCTTATTTAGGCGGGCCGCACAGGGAATCATTTCATTAGTCTCTCGAAAGGAAGATGCAATCCGAAGTCACTTCGGGCTTACTTCTTAAACAAACAAGGCATTCTCTTACACGCATTTGTAACTTAACCTTCTTCATGTAACAAATGATTACCATAGTTAAGACAAAGTATAAACCCGTAGAATGGCACTTTTAACTACTTTCCTGATATTTACTAAGGTCGCCGAAGAAAATTATTCTGAGGGTTGAAACGTTAATGTAAATACGGACACCGTATGTACAAAATACCTGTGCATACAGTGTCCGTTACCACATTACTTCTTCGTAAGTGTGCACCTGCGATTCAGCGCAACAAAAAAATGCTAGGATTAAAGATTTGCCTCGTCTTTAAAAATCACCAACCTACCAATGATTACATATTGTAGAATTCCAGACGTACTCTTATCAGAGAATGCATTTAACGATCGCGTTCATACCACTCTGTACACCATAATAATCTCTGAAATAAGTTTTGAAAATTCATGAGGCCTCTTTTATTTGGTCATATGGGTCACAAATGTACCCTTTGTCTATCTGAAGATTTTGTTTTAGTAAACAACTGCTTTGACTACATTGTTTTGCTCTTTGGGCAGTTAGGAGAATGAAAGGAAAATCTCACCTCAGCTCAATGTCTAAGCTCAGAGTTTTAGCAGATTATATAATTGTTGGGTATTCTTTTCTACACTATTTATGTTTTGAGGGCATCAGTTTTTTCTCTCTCGTAATAAGAAAGGTCCAGAGATACCTTGATTTAATAAAAGTTAGGCGCAGTATGATTCGTTGCAAGAATTCTTCAGATTCTTCTTTCTAACTGGAGCCAGTCTTAGAGAAAATTTTGGATGACTCAGTCGTAGTTTCTCGTGTTTTTAGTTAAACCGTACGATTCCCTATCCGAGAGGAAGAAAGAACCGCAGTTTTCATGAAATAAGACCCCAGAACATAAGATTTACGGCAATCAATACGCACAGAAAAAAGAAGAAAAACTGGTAGAAAGTGCAACTAATAGGGAACGATATACTCTTACTAATGAAAGTGTGGGTTGTTATCCTACGTATTTTAACAGGATTATAGAATTTTCAACAGTTTTTGGTGCACTTGCAGAAAGACTAATTGGAGAACATACACAAAATACCAACAAAAGATGAACTATTTGGCGCCTGGTACAGAAACACCCTGATTCCGGCAAAAAATTAGCGAAATCGCCACCTACATAACTGCAGATGTTTTATACGAACGTTACTCTGCTGTAATTAAATAATCGAAGAATTAGACATAGAAATGGGGCAGCAATTCAAGATTAACACCGACATCTAACACCGACAGCAGGAGGTTGGCGAGGCATGAGCGCCGAAGCTTGAGTAGTGTGACGGAGGCTCGAGTAATTAAAATAATAATAATAATAATAATAATAGAGAAAAAAAATTGAGCTGAATGACTTTTATAAAGACCCAAAAAGTTTGCTATATGCACTAGGTATATTAGATAAGCAGTTAAGAATCGTAAGTTTATTCATCCATCATTTTAAAAAGTAAGGCTGTCTATTAAATATATCTTGTGGACTGAGAAGGCATAGCAAGAAAAATTACGATTTTTAGAGGGGAGATAGGAGACCAATCAAAGATTATTAGCCACTTTCCTGAGGTGCCCGGATATATCCGTAATCTGAAGTCTCAAAAATCAAAGCACGCCCAGATATATCCGTTCTCTTTTCCATTATGAACTAAACATGCCCATCTTTTCCGTCCTCTGCTTCAAACTTGTTTTAGTCACTAGAGGCCATAAACAGACCTCTCAGCTGACTTCTAGAATTAACTGCCAAAAAATAAAACACTTCTGCAAGTCTATGAAATGACTAATTTCAGTGAGTTTATTAAACCTTCGCAAGTAGTCTGATTGTCCTAATTTTTGCTGTACACTTCTTTCGTGCATACTCTTTCAATTATAAAAAGAGCTGAGTTTATTTTTACGGAAGATTGAATGCATATAAAAAAAATTACTGCAATAACTTTGGACTTGCGTCCATGCGAGGACAAGCCGTTTAAGGGACATCATTTCAGCGAACGATACGCGATAAGCTAAAGATGAAGCTCGAACGCTTGGTGTTCACAGCCCCTGACACAGGCCGAAAGACTGTTGGGTGTTTATGTAGAAATACTAAAATCGAGAAATCATGCGAATTCCCGCCAGTTTTATTACAACTAAAATTTAAAATTAATATGTTGAGGCTTAACTTGGTGGAACGCATGACATCAGTGAAGTAAAATTTATATTATGCCAATTTGAGAAATTTAAAAGAAGCGTGAATTGCTAAAACAAATTACCGCTGGGATTATTTAAATAAGTATGCCCGCCGCTTTTGGGGTAGCAAATTCAAATCTAGGATTCGAGGCACTGAGGTAACGGGCAAGCGAGCTACCGTATCCTATGGTCGCGAGGAAAGCCAGGTAACACTCCTAACCTCCAGATGAGTACTTGAGAGAACTTACGTGCGTTGGCCGTCTATGCGGGTCAAAGGCATTTCCAAAATGGAATTGAACTACATGTTCGAGAAAAACTTAGAAATTACTACAATCTAACGATAGACTAAAAGCAGCAAATTAAGAAAAACGGATACAGAATTTGACATTTACTTAACGGAGATTTAGCCAAAGGAAAAAAAAATCCGTACGTTGTTAAGTCCATCAAGGAAATTACGAGTAACAGAAGTATGCAACTTCGTACCGAAAGAATGCATTCGGAAAAGGCATAAACAACCGAGTCAATTCCACTAGCACAGCACGAAGAGCTATGTATAAACGAGAATTATTTAAATCGTTACTCTGACAAGTTTCACAAAAAACGGGGAGGATGGTTGTTTCATTCTTCATTAACTTTACATTTATAAATGAAACAACTGTTACCACAAATATTGCGAGAAAGAAATAATACAGAGCGGCAAAACTACGAGATTTCGTACAAGAATGAACAATTTTGTGCCCACTCATCGGCACAGCTGATAAAGACTTCAGCTGTTGGCCATTGGCAGATCCATAAGGCAGGCGATTATCTTAAGACTTCGTACTACAACCTTTCCCCACTAACTGAATACTTACCTAAATCTTTCAATAAACTCAGGTCATTTGGTAGTACTGATAAGTTGTAAAAGCAAGCATAAAAGTCATAGTAAAAGCCATTCGCATTGACAGGAGCCCCAGAGTCTCAACTTCACGGATTAAAATTACATTTTAAATAAAATATTTTGTATAAAATTAAATTTCAAAACGACTCGAGATTTCACAACTTTTCACGACCTTAAGAGGAATAAGTCTTAGATTGGATTAGAGATTCTGGTTCCAGATTTCCCAGGAATTCTCGGGGAATTCGTCTGGAGAAGGGGAAATATTCGCAAGACGACAAGACGATTTCAAATTAGAAATGATTTACCGATATCATTAATTTTAATTCCTCGGGACATAACTGGGCTATGTACTAGTGCTAAGGTCGCATTTCCTGAACCCGTGAATTGAGGAATCGCGACTTGGTTGCTTGTACGAGGGACTGTCAGAGAGAAATTCCCCACAATTTTTTCCTGGGAAAAACAAAGCTAGTAATTCGAAACTAGAGGTTTGAATTCTTAAACGTTTAGCGCGTGTATGTGCATAGTTTCAGTTTTCTCCGGCAGATAGCATAGCTGTAGGAAGCTTTCAAAGTAGAGTCTGACCGTCATAATGTTACAGACAACATTCGGTGATTGAGTTTGTGCGGAGAGAAAGAACCGGTAGGGAATATTCACAGACGTTTGTAAAAAGTCTGTGGAACATCTGCAGTCGATAGGACTACAGTTTGGTATGGAGGATGAGTGAGTCAGAAGGCGGTTGAAAGTGGAAACCTGGCTCATAACCTGAGCGAATACTGATACAGACAGGGCATACATGCCCTAGTGAATCGATGGAGAATGTGTGGAAAAATAGATTGAGCCGATAAAACAAGTCTCTCACCTGTGTAAATTTTATTTTTGGAGAACAAGTAGTTTGAGAAAAAAATGTGGGGCATTACTTTTTGGCCAACCTTCGTACCTTCTGCTTAGTACAAATCTCCGATATTTTCACAGTCCTTATTTTTCATAAACTTCACTCAATGTTTAACAACAGATTGACAAAATGTCACTTTCGAGATAATCTACAGAACATCGCATTAGAGTGAAGTGGTTCCAATTCCTACTTAACCACTTCCCATGGGGGTTTAGTGCAGTAAAATAGCCCGAACCATAGTGCCATTGGTCATAGCTTCGTAGAATACTGTTTATACCAGCCTAAAAGGTTACACTCAACAAATAAAGACAAAGTTCCATTTCGAGCAATGAAAATAGTATTCCAAGTCCTACTACCGACGGTCACAAACCTGAAATTCACCACAACTGATCGAAGACTTAACATAAGAATCCACAACAAATGATTCTCCAAATAATTCACTTCACGTCATAGGAACGAACATTTGAGCACCGCGGGATCGCTTCATTTTCTTGGGCAGCTCGTCTCGTAAGAAAACGAAGAAAATTCTCATCTAAAATTTTAAACCACCTTCAATTGAGAGAAAGGTAGCCTTGAGTGACCTTGAGAATAAGATAAAAGCTATTCCAAATTTTCCGACTGATTATTTGACTCCGAAGAGTGGCTGTTTAATTAATTAAAAGTGGCTGTGCTCACTGTTCATCCAAGGTGGGTTTCCACTTGAGAGTTTTCACGCGAGCAACTCTCGAGAGTCACTCTCAGGTGGCGATCCACTTGAGAGCTGATTTTAACTAGAAATACTCGCGAGAGCATGCGGCGAGAGGCTCGGCGAGATGGCTCTCGAGAGATCTTTCCAATCCCTGTCCACTGCATGAACTCCTGAGAGCAGTCAAGATGTCGTCTCACTCAAGAAAGATTGCAGCGGCTGAAGTCATTCTAGCTTACTCTAAAACTAGGAAGAATTACAGAAAGGAAAGCATCTGCATTAAGTCGTGGATTGAAAGAAGGCGTGCTTCCAGAACTGAACAAGCGTTAATACAGAAATTAAAGATGCGCAGCAGTTTAGAAATGTTTGCAGACTGACGAGCAATGAAGTTGACCTTGCTGTAGAAGTGGGACCTGCAATTTTTAACTAATATGAGAAAGGCAATATCAGTGCGTGAATGAGTTGGTTACACTGCGATATTTGCATCCGGCAAGCACACGTAATTACAACGCACCCTTACAATGTTTCTTCTCAAAGAATTCTATTCACAAACTTATCTGCTTTAATATGAAAAAAATTTAAATCTCTGAAGTCTAACGCTGGCCAAAACTTAAGTAGCCTTTTCTGCAAGCTCTCAAGAGCCACTCACAATTCGAACTATGATGGAAATTTGAGAGCTAAACTTAGCGTTTATTTTATAAGAATCTGTATTTAACTTAGCAACCACGTCCCTGGAATTAAAGATTTGACCTAACTGCCTGATAACGTTAGGTGCGGGTGCATGGAATTGCCCTGAACAAAACAGCCCTTGCACCTTCGGTAAGTGTTGCTTCCTATGTACATTTTACGCAATTACGAGGCTCTCATTAAGTTTGAATGCCCGCGGAAATATTCTCGTTAAGACACTTTAAAGGTGTAGTTTTTAAATCCTTACCCGAGGATTTTTAAGGTAAATTTTATTGAAATTTAATAATAAATTATATCAAACAAATTCATATTCCTTTACTTTCAATATTATCGATATAGAACTAGTAATCGAAATATTCGCGATTACTTAACGGCATCATCGAACTTAGCAAAGTGCATTTTCCGCGGATGGCTCGACTTTAAAGATAAACGAAGTTCAAGTGGAGTTGGAGTCATGTTCAAAGGAATGCCAAATACTGTTAAAGGTTTACGATTCTACAGAAGAAAATCGTGCAAGTTCGGAAAAACTGAAATGAGTACAGGGCGTCTTAACACACAGCTGAGATTAGGGTCTGACATCCAAGTCGATCTTATTCCTATCATACTTCTGTTCTCACTCGCAATAATTTTATTACCACTGATTGAAAACTATTTTTATTATTGGTTCTGCCGAATTTCAAAATTAAAGTCCTACCAAGCAAACAGATTCTTGGATTGGCAACAGGAATTAAGACAACCTAGTCTAAAACTAATGTACTAAAAACACAACGGCGTCAACTTAGTGAAAGCATTTTGGAAACAATTCACCAGGACACGCGAAAGGTGATTCAGAAATGACTGAACGATGTCAGTTACGGATCTTAAGGGAAAAGGAAAAGACTAACTCAAACGCAAATATTTCTGCGGTTCTGCTATACTTAAGGCGACAAAATAGCTTTTTACTAAATACAATACAACGTATACAATAAAACGATAAGTACGTTTAAGTTAAAACACTCCGTCGCAGCAGGTCGTCAAAATGCGCAATTTTCACCACCAGTTTCAGGGAAAAAAGAAAACGTTCGAATACACGGGGGAACCACATTCCATGCATGTGCACTAATTTATCTCTTGCACCAGAGTTTCTATAGGAGAAATACAGTTTTAAAGCTCGCAATTTCTACCCTTATTCCAAGAAATTGGTGGTGGTAATTATACCGTTTGACTACCAGCACCAACGGCTGCATTTCTACCGTTACGCCTTAACGCACTCCTTTCCTCGACTGTGATCAAATCTTCTGATGGAATTCGCTCCAGGGTACAAGATTGGATTACCGACGGAAGCTAAAGAAAAAGTTCGTCTGTTTGGAACTTTTAGATGAAGTAAAAGATCTTGTAATAGCAGTAAAACAGATCATAGAGAGGAATCAGATAGTTACTTCTGGTCGCTCTACAGAACCAAAAGGATTTATGTTTATTCACGCCCTGCCTTACGTCATTGGCAGCACGCATGGTATAAATTTATGTCTAAACACATATCGCAGTTGCTTTAAGTAAATAGTCAAATTCTTCTCTGATGTCCACATGGAGAGTGATGGGCACTTGGCGAATCGAAGGGTGCACGAGTAAAACACTTACCGCACATTGAGGATAGGACCCGCCATATGAAAAGTGCTCGACCAAAGCATTTCTTTACTGCGCCATTCGATTCTTATTTACCATTATCCTATTGGCCATTCGATGCTATTTACTGCCGAAATTTTTACAGCAGACACTTCAGTTTGGAGTCTAATGAGACCTAACCCACAGAAAGACAAGTAACAAAAATTTAGCTATCCTGCGTTTAACCACACCGTGTAAAAACTATTGTTTTTGGATATATATCTCTGGGAAGAAGAGAAAAGGTGACCCCATGCGAGATCCATAGTTTAATTTCTTCCCAAACTCCAGTATCCATAATAAAAAAATGCGACAAGTAAGGATTCCAGGAGAGATGGTGCGAACACCTGCACCGGCCAAAATACACATCCGGTGAAACAATTAGCGCAAATTCGATGGACTCGATTATCAATCGATGAACATTTAAGGTCAAATTTCCCTGCGACGGGTACAATTACGTGTCGCGCATAATGGTTCTCCACCGAGAGGGCTACCATTATCTGGCAATAAGGAGAAAGCATACAAACTGCAATTATCGAAACTTCTAAACGAACGAGGTGCACGCTCGAATGCAATAATTCATTGGCTGCGATTAACGAACATTCCAGAAGGAACGCGGTTTAGGAGCAAATGATGGCGCACTTTAAGGCGCTCGATAAAAGAGAGCAGACACCCTGACCTACCTTCCTTGTCCATTGCGGTCGAAGGCATCGACGGGCTGGAAGATGGTCACTGCAGCGGTTCGCCGACTGGGTCTGCAGGAAGAGAAAAGAGAGGCTGAGTAAGCGCGAGAGGGGCAGGTGGCGGGGTAAAAGCGAGAGTGGAAGGGAGAATGCGGGGGCAATGCAGGATACTGACACGAAACATGGGCGGGAAGCGGAACGAACAGAGGTGCCAGTTTCTAACTTATATACGAGAGTGGTTCGATATGAAGAACAGTTCAACATTTAAATCTATGATGGCGAACCAATACTCGAAACGCAACGCTTTTAAATACAATGCTTGCGAGAGACAAATTGCAGAGAACCGCAGCGTGAGACGTAATCGGTGTAAAACGACACCTGGTTGACGGAATTCGCGTTTTACTTAATTGTAGCGATTCAAAATTTAAGCTGATGAGTATTACATAAGTAGCACCGTCAGAACACCGTATATAAAAAGATTTCGCTTTCGTATACACCAAATAAAGAGACACCTCCGCTATCGAAGATAATTCTTTTCGGATGAGTTTCGCTATCTACCGATGGAAGCATAAAAAGTACGGCCAAGAAACGACCAGTTTCGCTAGGGAACGGCAAAATCATTTCGTTTGTACGCACAAAGGCGCGAGCACAGAACATTCGATAGTACGGTCCTTCATTAGTCGAAACATCGCCGTTATCAACATCCATGTTATACAAAACGCCTATGAAAAAAGAGGATTTTCTGTTTGTTCACGAAACGCCAAGTATTTCATAACACAATGGGACGTAGATTCGGTTAAAGTGAGTTGGCTGTCATTGACACTAAGTCTATTTTAAAATGTAAACAGACACAAAACCGCCATATAGGAGACAAGGAAGCATCCTTGATCTACCTCGAGATAAAACAATGCATTGACTCTGGAAACCCTCAAGTTTCATGCGACAAAATTAATTTCGGAAAGGATGACGGCAACTCTAGAATGGAATTAAAATATCGGGCGATAAACCATGAGCATTGCAAATAAAAAGACATGAAAATGTCACGTAATGGATGCCGTTGCAAATTATTCGACACATCGGATCAATCGACCATTCACTGGGACACGTGCTACCACTCAACCCAACTTACAGGAGTGGTAACGCCATAATACCTAACTACTAGGGAACACGATCAAAGATAAGTCGATGGTTATATTAAAGATCTCTTTCCTCATCATACCATGTTGCAGTCACCTGTGTACAAGGCGACTGTTAAAATAAGTCTGGTGTTTCACATCAAAGTAATTCCCACAGAGAAAAGGAAGCGGCCTGGCTTAGAACCAATGGCCATATCACTTGATATTGTTGTCTATTACGTTTTGTAAGATTCACTTTTAACTATTATTACAGTTTCAAGCAGAGTGCAAAATATAATACACAGGAGATTGACTATAATTTTTACCTTAATTCTAATATGATGTGGTAGGATTCTAAGTGTTTCACACCCACTGCCACACACCACTGGTGACTTGCAAGGTTTAAATGTAAAACATTGTATAATCAGGCAATATACAGAATGTAAAATAAACACATCTTTAGGACTAAATGATAACATTGGGCCTAAAGAGTATTCATTTCTGAAGATTCAAACACGACCTTTCCTTCCAATTTACATTATTATACCATCTGATGAAATGTTACAAGATAGTATTTTCAAGCAATACAGAATCGAATCTTTTCGAAATTTCATAAAATAAACATGCTTTTTCTCCATAGTGTACAACTATGGCCTAGCCTTGTAAAACAATAAATAATTTTTCAGCAAATACTTCTCACAACATAAATTGTCCAAATCGACATACACATACATCTATGGCAATACACCGCCTGCTATACTTCACTGGGAATTTGCTCTATCTGACCGGTTTCAAGACAACACCCTATTCGGTAGTACAATTTATGGTCCATAAGGAAGATAAAAATACACTCACTACGCCAATGCATTGGCGGTCTATGGCCTATCCTATTACGGCTTAAATGCTGCTAGAAGACCTAAAGAGAATATCTTCAAAATCTAAACGAGAAGTAGCTAAAATTATTATCCGAATTGCCTGGCATCGAATCCTTACGTGATGTGTTTATTAATCAGATGTGTCCTTCCATAGAATCTGTGACCAATAGGGCAAAATTTTTACTGAATACGATAGCAATCTACATTTTCTGTCGATGTAGTGAATGTTTAAGTTCTATCGTAATGGATGGTAACCTAAACAAATTTTTGAAAATTCGTCCTTACGAATTGTCCTAGGATCGCACCTGGGACTTCTAGGAGAAAAATCATTACGGTATACGATAGAAAGTAACATTTTCAAACGACTCCGTATATTACAACGTTCTATCTTAACGGAAAATACCATAAACGAATTTGTGAAAATACGTCCTTAAGAATAGTCCTGGCATCGAACCGGGGGCCATTACGACTAAATTCTTTACAGCATACGATAGAAATGTACATCTTCTATCGATATCGCGAATTTGAACGTTCTATCTTAATGGTAAATACTCTAAACGAATTTTTGAAAATTCAGGATACAAATACACCTAGCATCAAACCTGGGCCACTAGGACACAAATCCTTCCACTATACAATAGAAACCAACAGTTTCTAATGACTATGTAAATTTCAACGTTTTATCTTACCTGAAAATTCCCTAAATTTTTTAATATTTGGTCATACGAATTGTCCTAGCATCGAACCTGGGGCAACTAGGACAAACATCTTTATGGAATACGATAGAAAATATCTTTACCGATTTTATTATA
>KZ309015.1:325164-336352 GCA_000376725.2 Ladona fulva
TATAGACTATATATAGATTCCAATTCTAGTTTCTATTATTATCAGAGCAAGAACGCCAGCAAGGAACCGCAGATGTTCTCTGCCATGTTTTTGATATATTTTTCCAAGTTTTCCCTTATCCTAAGGCCCAATATATAAAAAAAGTGCAAATTTTTCTTTCCAAAATAATTTTAATTTGTTCCCTGAAAAAAAAACAACACTTTCAGTCTGCCAGGATTGGAAAGTAAAAATTAAAATAATGAATATTTAAATCGAACAACAACAAGAAGGTAGAAAAAACATTAACTTTATCAGTCTGAGATGATACCAGTGGTTTCAAAATGGGTCCTCAACCCAGAGAAAGATCACGTATCAGCATTGGCACATGACTTGTTGTACCATTAATATTTTATATTTATAGAGTAGTTATTATATTCTGAAGATTAAGACTTCAAATTGTTGATGAAAGTGGTGAGAAAAATATATGAAAGGGAAATTCAAGAGAAGGATAGAGAGATTCTGAATTATTATTGATCCCTAGTCAGATATCAAAACACAAAATAATATTACTACAATTTTGGATGACAAATTGGGGCAATTTAACCTTGTGCTACATTATATTGATTTCTATTCAAAAGACAATAAGAGGACGACAACTTTGTGAAATGAAATTTTTCTAAAATTCACGAATGAGTATTTATTATTTACGAATATCAGAGACTATTTCACTTTTCACAATTGCCTCATGATCTGCCATCTACTGAAAATGATACACTACTGAGGATTTTGAATTAACAGAAACACAATAAACATTAGGTGACATTCCAAAACAAAATTTACTTGGAATTCAGGCCCTTAAACATATGTAATGTAAACATAACAAAAATATGATTTTTCTAATGAGAGCAAATATTCCTCAATCTTCAAAAAGCCAACTGTTACTTGCACCAAAATCAGGTTAACAATCTAAAATAGCAAAGTATGATACATTTCCTCTCTTTAGGATTATTGCATCTCCATTATTGTATAACAACAGCATTTTGAATGATTAATAAGAAAAATAGCTTAAGTTGAAATTCCTATCAACTTTTTCATTAGAACTGTACATATTTAAATGTAAAATTCGATATTATCAACATTTAGCAGAACAAATTGACTTCTGCTGTGGTTAAGGAATTAATTAATTTGCAGATGCTAAGATTTTTTAACGTAACAAACAGATGAAACAGAAGAAAGCAGTCTAAAAAGAATGGAAGGATAGTGTGGAGTGAGAAGTTAATCAAAGAAAATGCCAAGAAATGGTCAAGCAGTAGAAGTGTGAAAATAGAGCAATTCTTAACGTGAAAATATCGAGAAAAGTTGTCCAAAGGAATTGGGTTCTGAGAATAAAAGGGAAATTAGACTTGGAATATCATATGAAAATAAAAGAGTAGTGAGTGTTTTGATATTAAAGCAAATATGAATTGTTTCCATAGAAAATGATAGATAAGAAATTAAAATGTAATGGCTGAAAATGAATGGATGAAGATATTAAACGTGATGGGAATACAGAAGAAAGCCAAAAGGAAGGCAACAGGGCATAGAGGGGATCTTGAAAGGAAAAGGAGAGAATGATGAAAAAAGAAATTGAGTCGGAGGAGTTTAATATTAATGAAAGAAGAGAAAGATTCGGACTTATGGAAAAGAAAAGCAAAAAGGAAGACATCTAAGACTTGCAGAAGATGGTGATGATTACGAGAAAACTTTACCACTGTTCATATCTAAGCAGCAGAGTGAAAAATGCTGTGGAAGCAAAATCATGATCTACCTTTCTTTAGTTATGTCAAACACTTTTACATATCAAGCAACTAAACTTACCCAACCCTAGAGTACAATCGGACTATTTAACATGCATTTTTGCATTAAATCTTAGCTTAAATAATTTTGCACATTTAAATTACACTGGATGCGTTGGATTGCTTTTCTTAAGGATTGTTTCATAACAGTCACTTTTCTACTGGATATGCTGTAGTAACAACCCTATTCTCATCACTAAGTACCTATTACTAACGTCTCGATGTTTCAGATTCAACTAAAGAAAATATCATTTAAGATAATTAATTCAAAGTAATAAATTTAAATAAGTTTATATAAGTTTCATTTACAGAAATACAACGGGTCATAACAGAAAGCGTGCGCGCTACGAGCAAAAGTAGAAAATGTGATACCATGAAACGTTTTCTTTTAAAATTGAAAATCTTTTAGAATTATCAATCCACAAACCCACAAAAATAAAGAGGCCAATAAAGTCTGAAGAAACTATAATCATCACTCTTAAAACATTTTTAAGAATTAGGTACCGAGAGAGTTGAGTGAAAATATTAGCTTACTTCCCATAGTTTCCAATAGTAAAACGAAATCAATGTTGGACTGCATTAATCAGAACATACAATTAAAACAACTAATTTAACGAACAAGCGGAGTCCTAACTCTTTCTAAATCGGTTGCCAGAGTTATTTAAATTTCTATAGGAAAATACGTTTTCAGTTAAATTTCCCTTTCCCTCGATCAAGGAAAGTTGAATGAGTGTCCAGATTTCGATTCTGTGAAAGCTTCTCTTATTTCCCCAATAATCAATTCCGACAGAAATATCAAAATTTGACGTTACAGAAATCATGGTTATGAATATTTAATCAATAAAAATGGTAGGAATAGTAATTAACAAAAAATGTTGTCTGAATCACAATGGCTTTAGATTTCCTTCATTTTCTCAAATCAAACCTACGAGAAAGATTTTACATTATAATTTTGGTCCATAAACTATTGAGTAAACAAAAGACTCACTTCCCTTCTCAATTTCTGTCCTTTCTTCGACGAATATCTAAGCATTGAACAAATGTTTGCAAAATCCTTCGAAGAAACTAAAGAGCTAGTAACCTAGGATACGATACTTTGAAAACTTTTTCTTTTTAGCAATTATGAGGAAACCTTAAAAGTAATTACAAAAATTAGAACAAATATTTACATTCCTTAACTGAAATAAAAAAGGATAACTGGTAGAAAAACCAGGTTGAGCTTTAGTTGAGAATAATCAAAATGGCTAACACAATCTAATTTGTTTACTGCAACTATAGTTGCTGTCTGCGAAATGACTGAAATTTAATTCCAGATTTTAGGCCTATTAAAACGCACGTTCATAATTCATATTCGAAAGTTTATCAGTTGCATCTTGTAATGCAGCCCTTCTTATCTTTAACGGAGTTCCATTGGTACCCACGCCAACATAAACATCACAGAAAAAACATTCTCTGACCAAGATTACTTAAAGATTGCCTAATAACAAACATACTAACCTTTGTGCGGATTCTCGGCACTACAAAAGTGCAGTAAAATCGACTCGATGACACGAGCACTTCTACACAACACTGAAATTGAGAGCTTCAATGATCCACCTGAACGCTAACAGAGGTTTATATTGACCACCATGGCCCACGCATTTGGTCTTTGAGGGAAAATTTCTCATTGGCTTATTCAAACTTAGCAGTCGAAGGTTCAAAGTGATTGGGCATGTAAGTCACGTGGTTTCCAAGACATCGGTGATGTCGTGATGTTCAAAATATTTTCGTAGGGAAGCAAAATTTACAGAACCACCGCTAATTATACAAAACGTAGTCGTACTTCTAAATTACCGTGTATTGATGTATAGCAGACACGTTATACGAATTTTTTTCATGTAAATCAAGTTCGAATATCTAACGAAAATTAAACTTTATTTTCTATCTTATGTTATTTGCCTAGATTGTACCGTGATAAACCTGGTATATAAGCATAGAAATATATGCTATTATTAAACCGAAGGTTCAACAGATGTGCACAACTTAGAATCATAGAATTCAAACTCATGTAATTCGTTGTTAAAGTAGAGAAGTTAGTGTCATCTAGAGACTGAATTGAGTACTTCTAATTTTAGGAAAAATCCGCCAATTTTGATTCTTGTTGTACCCCAAACATTATAAATTGGATCACACCATTCCAGATTTAATAACAGTACAAATAGTTCGATATACCAATAAGTCGATCGTATACTGACGAGGAAACGTTATAATATGATTTTCACTTGAAAAAATATCAATGCACACTATTTATGTCCGTTATTGACTTCTAATACCTCAACGATATATTTGTTTAATGTACATATTAGAATGTAGATTTAAGGTCTTGAATGGGTTAATCTTCTGACTTAACTCACCGGAGAGCCTAAAAGCTATCGGTGGATTTCCAAAAGACTCTTACCATTAAATACTAAATAAAAACATAAAATCCGATTTCAGAAACACCCATCATTAATTTTATAGCTACTGTGACTTGAATATTGATCTCATCTCATACACTGCTTTAATTCTCAATACAGTGCCAATATTAATTACCTCTGGCTTTCACAGCCGCTGCATGTTATAAAATTTGGGATTGTCGTGAGGACTAACTAGCGATTTGAAAAGGTTCAGCGCACAGCGGTTAGGTCTGTATAATGTAGATTATAGATTTGACAGTAAATTTTGTCAGGTGATGAAATATTCCGTTTAGGAATCGCAGTTGGAAGATGATAATATACGCTCCTATTTTTTAAACTTTAGTACTTTGTGGGGACTAATTACTATTCTAAAGAGAAATTTTCTTATGTCAAATATCGCGTTTTATTTATTAATTCGATTGAAAATTCGTATCAAATTAATAGCTAAGTTAAAGTTAATATAGGGCTTCTTGACAGCCGAGTGGACAACGCGTTCGACTTCAATAAAAGCAGTCCCGAGTTCGATTCCTGGTGGGGCCTACGTGCAAAATGACCTTTGCTATCGAAGCACTTTTAAGAATACTAATAATAAAGTTAACATAAAATACAATTTATAATAACACCTACCGAAAGCTTCGTAAAGAGACTCGCATTTTTGCGTTCATCCGTTACTGAGAAAAGGTTATTTAACAAAGTCGATAAAAAATTTATCGTGTCAATCTGAAACTTGGTATTTGAGTAGAAAATAAGTATTTTTATATTGTATTAAAATTTTGTTCGGATCGAATAAATAGTTTTTGAGAAGTAAAATTTCAATTTCAGCACCCCATGAAGGAGGGAGAAAAATCAAGCACTTTCTTTCGTTCTGCCTTTTATGAAATACGAACAAAATCTTTGCATTAAATGGTTGAACACAGGATTAAACATGCTAAAATTCGACGTGACTTACTTTTCTTAGGGATCGTAAATTTATTTTTCGTTTATCTCCAATCTCGAGCACCCATAGAAAAACTACGAAATTAGGATAACTTGGGAAACAAAGACGTCTGGAATGGAACCGAAGTGCAGCCGAGACGCTGTAATGACTGTCGACTATTGCCCTGGACGGTGTTCATAGTCTGAATCATGATGCAGCTTTGCAATCCCCTTTACCATAAAGGGGCACTGGGGCGCTATCATTCGGCCGACATAGAAAAACATTAGATGCAGATTGGATCCTAAATATACATTGATTCGAAAGAGCCTGAATTTCCACTACTTTGTACTTTAAGTATTAAGAAAATTCTGTTATGCGAAATAAGAGCGCAGCGTCAATTAGGAACACCAGAATTTTCTTCGTGTAGGGGCGTCAGGTAACAAATATTTGGCGCCCGGCATAATATTTGAAGATATAACCCGAATCGCAATCGAGAGGACCCTTTCTAACATTGCACGTAAATTCTGTTTTGTAATTAATCAATGTTTGAAGAGATGGGACATTCTGATTGATCATCGAATACGGAACAGCGTGGGTTCGCTCAGCGAAAGCAATGCGAAGGCGTGGGACGACGGCCGTTGAATATCCGTTGGCGACGTATATGGTGCGGACGCCGTTATCCTGACCTCCCGAGATCACTTCTTCTCCGAAAGGAAACCTTGCACTTCAAACGAATCATCCTCACAAACTCGACGATAAAATCATTGCGAAACGGAATAAAGCCATTTCCTAGATGCACAAATTCCCTTTCGAGCTAATTGATCTTCCACCATTTTCAAGTCATTTATTCCACTATCATCGATGGCATATGATGTTCAGAAAAGTTACCAATGACGTTCTAGTCACATTTCAATAGACACATGAACAGCTCTGCATAACAATCGCGCCAAAAAAAACGCTGTTTCTTAAAACCCTTCCGAGATCTATAAGAGCTTGTGATGGAACAGAATAGTCAAACACATGAAAATATACAAAAATATATGACAAAGAAACTAATTATCGTCTTACCTCTATGTCTCGAGTAAATGTATCAAGTGATATATACGAGTCGTATGTCGTATGAATAGTTATTTCGAATACAACTTAAATTAAACACTCTCGTGATAAAGAATCTCATACACGTACAACGCTCATTATTCTTTCAGAGGGATTTCTTTTCATCACTCGAAACACAAGCTTTTCTGCTCTTTCCAGTTCAGTTCCATCAGTGAGCTCTTTGTAGTAGAAGAAAGCTCTCTTTTGAAATCTCATTCACGTAAGCGTTATTACACTATACAGCTCGCTTATATATCAGTCCAGGAGTGGTTAAACTCGATTTTTTTCGACTAAACTTTTTGGATGCTTCTCTTAGCACTTTATAGCGACTAAATATCAGAGAATGATTCATTTCAATTTCTTCGCTCGTTTAACCACATTTCCCCAAATCGGTCTACTATAAACATGGTGGAATCAGCTCATTACCAATGTTTTAAATGAATAATACTCCCGCACATTTCGACCTGGCCCTTTTATCATATTCTGATGAATGGAATATTTTTCATTTGTCTTTTGGATAGAGAAAAATGTATCTTTCATTACGTTTGATTCAGTGATGGTCATGGCTGTGAGAATATGAAAGCTACTGATGTATGGGAGATATTGAAAAATGGCATTGATTGAGGTTTCTCCTTTTCGAATACTACAAAAAGTGTTACTTTTAGAGACATTGTGCTTCGGTGTCCCACTTATGCAATTCTGTCTCAGAGAGGAAAACAATGGCAAAGTACTTCACTCCTCATTTTGCATTGAGGCCTCTTCGTTCAGCTTTCTGGCAGACATTTTGACCCTCAAGTTCATTCGGGAAACATCGCCTTTAAAGAAACTCGTGGAAGAAATATGTACGGTGCTGAGACGTCAAGGAATATGTGATCGATTTGTTAAGGATTTTGTCTCTCGTAAGAATCGATTAGTTTCTTGGGTAATTCATTTGCAAAAAATGTCAGCATCACGGCTCCGAAAATTGCACACGCAAACATTACCCAAAGCGAAAACAAGCTTCGTTAAATAGCCATGAAGTCTGCTACTACTTTGCAAAACGTCGTTTGGCGAATGTACTTTAGGCCCAAATTTGCGAGATGTCATTCCGAAATTGGAAAAGAGACAATGTCCGCCGTCGTGGATTTTATTCAGTTGAAAGCACTTCCGGCAGACCAAACGACATTTCTGTATATTTTAGCATTTGATGTATTTCAGAGACATCGTCTATTATAGCAATTGTTGAGTTAACCATCGTCGGTTTTTGAAATTTCCAACGCCGTTTCCGTTCTTCAACCCGACAATCTTAGCAGTTTGTCCGTCTGTAGTACGCACGGTGTCAAACACGGAATAAAACGCTCATAGAATTTGGACACCTTCCAATTTTTTTTGGCATTTTAAATTTCTTTGTCTGTCCGAAAACACAATTAGCAACAATTGGACTTAATTATGGGTCGTGACTAATGATCATGAACAGAAAATAATTCAATTTTCAACTAAATATAATCATGGTATACACATTTAAAAAATACATTTTTTAGTTTACTGTCCCTTAAGATTATGATATATAATACTTTGGTAAAGCACTTTTAGGAAAGAGCGGTTTTGTACGCAATTTCAAGTTGATCGTTGGAAAAGGGGAAAGTGGTCGGCGGTTGAAGATGAGTCACTAAGGAGAGGGTGGGGGCATTTCTCGGAGAGACTCGAAGCCAAAATTAGCCAAGGATTTTACTCGTTTATTAAAATATTTCATATCCGCTACAATAGCGCCACTCTTTGTTGAATTTCTAAGCGTCACAATGAAAAGGTCTCAACAATATAGACGGCATTTGGGATGCATCTGCACAGCTGGAAATTGCTATCGACGGCCATGCAAACCGCCTTTCGGCAAGAAGTGCAAACACCAAGTTCGAATTGCCTCTTTCTCTTATTGTCATCGCGTATCGTTCGCGGAAAGAATGAGTCCCTAAAACGACTTGTCCTCACTTCTATTTCTCTTATTTTTCGCTCGTATTGGCCGAAGTAGCAGAAAGCCGTCGCATAATACAAATTATGTCTTCCGAAAATGTACTTCCTCTGAATTTATCTAACAATCGCAGCCTAGCTTCTAATCTCTTTTCTTTCAAGGATTCCCAACCAGCGTCTAAGAGCATTTGCGTTACACATGCTTCTCTATCGTAGCACTTTTTATCAAAACGTATCGCCTTACGCTGCACTTTCTCGAGTTCGCGAGAGTTCGTTTCATCCGCTGGGTCTCATATACTCGCCGCATATTCCAGATGGCGCCTAACTAACGTGAAATAGCACCACTCTCTAACTTTTTCATCGCATCTACCTACAATACTCTTTATAAAACCGAGCTTTTTAGTTGCTTTACCGCATATTTTTCGAGTGTGTGTGCTCCAGTTAAAGTTATTGGTAAGGGGGATTCCAAGATTTTCAACTGAGTCGACTACAGTTATATTCGTTCCTCTAAATTTGTACGGGTGGTTCTGACGCAGTTGTTTCCTTTCGAAGAAGTTTACTACAGCGCATTTATGTACATTAAGATCTAGTTGCTATTTTTCGCACCACATGTGTATATGAGCTAAATCGTTTGAAAGTGAAGCCGTCACTTGATATTTCGCTATACATTACAGAATCAATCACAAATATCCTCACATTGCTATCGATCTTCTCGCTTAGGTCATTGATATAAATGAGGAAGAGTAAAAGTCCGATTACGCTGCAAATCCCAATCTCGTATTACCGAAATTATAAATACCACTTGCTGTTCTGTCTCATGTAGAAAATCCTTGATCAAGTCAAT
Organism: Ladona fulva; assembly: GCA_000376725.2. NCBI lineage: Eukaryota > Metazoa > Arthropoda > Insecta > Odonata > Libellulidae > Ladona > Ladona fulva. The sequence goes on from KZ309015.1 coordinate 334,213, forward strand.
TATTTCCTTATTGATAATAATTAATTGATACAATTTTAGTTTGTAAATTAATTTGTAGTGAGTGGCTCTGCCGAAAGCTTTCTTGAAGTCAAGGAAAACATCGTCCACTTGCTTCTTGCTATCAGCTGTTTTTAAGATATCATGGACGAATAGTGCTAGTTGAGTTTCGCATGATCGGTTGTTTCTAAATCCGTGTTGGTTCTTGCTAAGGAAACAATTACTATCTAAGAACTTCATAAGTGAGCCAACAGCGACATGTCTATTTCACTGTCCATCGTGGCCTGCGCTTTACTCTGGAGAGAACCCCAATTAAGACCCCCTTCTTTACGATCTTTACGGTAAATCGTGAAATCTTTAGGAAATATTTTGTTGTCGCTTATATCTTCATTTAACCAGCTTTCTGTGCCTATGATAATATCGGTGTTGTTGCAACGAATGAGATGCTCTAAGTCGGATACTTTATTTTTATGTCGGATATTTTACTTTATTTATATGGCTCTCGAAATTAACAATCACAATTGATATTTTGCTTTCGCTTGCAATTATAGATGGGTTTATTGGTATAGTTCCCTTACCAATTATCACGCTTGTCCACGGTTTCACCATTACTCGTTCAGCTGAATATTTCATTCCCAAAAACCTGTCTGACCTTCTCATTTTCCTAAAAACATCTACAGTGCTCAAAAATCCTACAAACCATAACAAACCATAGGGGAGACACTCTAGCGCCGAAGCTCTTTCAATCTATTTGCTACGCAATGCGTTGCTAAAATTACACCATTACGGAAATTGTGTGATACTTATCCGTACTTGGAAAGTGCCTGGATTCCAAGATAAAGGATTAAGCTAAAATAATGTCCTAGGAGATTTTCGTATCACTTATAATTGCCGAGTACCACTATAACGAAAGGGATAGATTTTCATGCATGTTCTCTAATTTTTTTCTCCATTATGGTTTGCATGAACCTAACTAAGTATGTATGCAAGTGTAGCAACGTCCTTCAAGCATCGAATAGCGAAAACAGAAATATTTTATCTATATGCATGCAATCATGGCGATGTTATTGCCAACAGCCTGAAAACGGATATTCAGGCCTTGTATCCAATGGATTGTTCTCTCTACTTCTCTAAGACGGAAGATGCCATATGCCATAGCCAGCATGCCCTTTCTTAAATGCATTTTACCAAAAATTCTCGACTTCTCCTATGATTTTTATTAAATACTTGCCTCATAAACGTTTATCTGCAAAATAAATAATGCTATCGGAAAGAAAATAATTTGAGGCAGAGTTGGATGTTAAAAATTCTGTGTTCCTTAAATTAAAGAACTTAAGGCACGTTTTCAAACAGAACAGTAAAAAAATCGAGAATTTCTTTGAAATGTAACATTTTCGTTTTTTGTGCAATTATGGTAGTAAAGAACCAAAAGTTAAACACACAGTAAAACCCGACAGCAATTCCATTCAATACTGAAAAAAATTCAAACGATTTTGACTTACTTTATATTTTTACGCAAATGTCGCAACAACGCCCGAATATCTCCCGTTTAAAATGCACGGGCCAATGCATTTTAAATGGTGTCTTCATGATGGTGAATCTAGTATAGTTACCTATTTCTAAATGCTTAAGTAGTCCTTCAAAAAATATCAAACAATCCAATCCCGGCATTCCACGATAAGAGTTGAGTTCCAAATAGGACACATAGAACATAGAGTATTTCACTTTTACCTAAGCAACCGATGACACTTACGATTTGGACATTCTAGCTACAGTAATGTAAATAATCTTGATCAACATTAGCCTCGTAACTTCCACTTGCAAAGATTTTAAGGCCACAAAGAATCTGCAGGAGTAGGAATCATAAGTAAATTACATAAATATATTATTGTCTACATGCATTGCATACCCCGTTTGCTTACGTCCCATTAAAATCAATATTTAATGTATAATACCAGTAAATGAACTGGAATTCCAGTTCTTCTTGCCAGCTGCCCCAGCTGGGGTGTTAAGGCTTACGTTAAATACGCTACTCTTTCCTGGGGTAACCTAAATTACTCGCGAATGTACTCTGCTGTCATAGCAAATGGATTTGTAGAATCCCTAAGGGTGCTACGGCTCATCATTTCGTTCTCCTCTTCCA
>KZ309015.1:365222-382724 GCA_000376725.2 Ladona fulva
AAGACAGAGGGGAAGGCAGAGGCAAAAAATGTTAGATGACATAAAGGGTGGGGTAAGTTACCAGGTAGCGAAGGAAAGGGCTATGAATAGGGAATATTAGGGCACATGGACCTACCGAAAGGTAGAACACTTATGTATGTACAGAGAATCAATAAAATGAGAGAAATTTCCGTGGAATAAAACATATAGTTAAGCAGATAGTTTTTGACCTTATATTTAAAAGAAGGTATGGAGCTTGCAGTTTTTATTTCTGAAGGAAGTTTGTTATATGAAATAGTTCCAAGAAAAGGTGGGCTTTTCGAGAATATGTTGTACAGGAATATTGGATATGAAGATTGGTACTATTGCGTGTATAATGGGTATGTATGTCTGCATTGTCTTTAAATTCTTTAGATTGGATTTAACATATGTAACTTATATAAGAATGAAAATACAGGGTAGAGGTAAAAGCTTATAATGCTTGAAAAGGGGAAGACTGGGTGAGTATAATCTGGTGTTTGCTCTCAGCCTTAGGATTTCTTTTTGTAATTATTTATTTTTTTGTATTCATTATTTTGTAATTTTCTAAATTATTTAATGGCATGGGGCAAAGAACCCCAGAATATTATACTATAAACTAGATGTGAAAAGATCATAATAATTAGAAAGTAGCACATCAGATGAAACAGTAAAACGAATGTTGAGCAAAAGGAAACAGAGAGAACGGAGTTAAAAAAAAAAAAAATCAATGTGGGAATCCCAGTAAAGGTGTGAGTTTAAGTAAATGCCAAGAAAGTTGGAGGAGTCAACTTGAGGCGTTACAATCTAAAGAAATATTTAGTTTCAGAGGTTTATTTTTAAGTGCAAAATGAATGATTTGGGATTTTTCAAAAATTAAGTGTAATAAAATTGTTAAGGGACTAAGAATGAATTTTCTCAACAGTAGGATTAGATTGATTGAGAAGAGATTCACAGGTAGAAGAGGAAATAACTACATTTGTATCATCGGCATTAATGTTAGGAACACTCCCAGGTATGCTGTTTATGTGATCGGGAAGATCATTGATATATATTAAAAAGAGTATAGAACCAATGACTGAACCTTGTAGAACTCAGATGTGAAATAAGAATTGTACAAAGCACCCTATTCGCCAAATGTAGTCCCCTCAGATTATATTCTTTTTCCAAACTTGAAAAAATGGCTCGGTGGTCAAAGATTTACCAACAATGAAGAGTGGAAAGAAAGAGAGAAAGAGGTACATGGCTGTTAGAATAATATTCAAATTAAATTGACTCCTTAATATGTCAGATGTAAAGATAATAAAAATAAAACTTATCTTTGGTGTGGTTCTCTGTTGCCTTTGGTATGGTCCAACATTGCAGGGAAGCACACACGTATCAAGGCACTATATAAGTATTTCGAGAACCATGTTCTCATCTTCAGTAGTTTGAATATTATGTGTGTTTGTCGCGGTTTTTAAATCTGGATTTCTTGTGGTGTGACGTAGTAGTGTAAACAAATGGGAGGAAGGGATTGGGACATGGTCACTATTCATTGTTGGCTTTTGTTTATGTATGAAAATACTTTCGTAAGCATCTAGTTTAGAGTCGTTTTTAACATTTTCAAATCTTCCAAGTATGGGATTATTGCAATTTTGGATGTGTAATGCTACACTTGATTTATTTTATCTCTAAGTTTTTTAAAATGAGTTACATATTCTTTGAATCTGGTTTCAATTTTCCTTTTACTTTGTCCCATGTAACTATTTTTGCCTCCTTTACAAGTTATCCGATAAATTCTGGATTTTTATGTAATGGAAATGTTGTCTTTGGGATTTTTAAGTAAATTTTTTAGACTGTTGTTATTGATGAAGACAGGTTGCATTTCATGTTTTGAGAAGGTTTGTTGTAGTTTGTTGATGAGGCCCGGTGCAAATGGAAGTTTGATAAATTTCTTTTCCATTTGATAATGTGGTGTGTTGTTTTAATTTTAGTCTATGGGTTTGTTTTCTTAAGATGTTATGAATGATTGTTGTTTCATAACCATTTTGTATGGTGATATTTTCTATGTATTTTAATTCTGTTTTGAAATCTTTCTTGTTGATCGATATGTTTAATAGTCTGTTAATCATTGAGTGGAAAGGGGTGAGTTTTTGTGAGATGTGATGATTGGAGTTATATGGTATGTACATGTCATTATGTGTTGGTTTGCGATATATGGTAAAGTTTAATTTATTGTTCTGTCTAATGATTCTTAAGTCTAAAAATGGTAGACTTTGATTTATTTCTTCTTCAACAGTGAATTTAATGGATTCAAATTGAGAATTTAGTTTCTGTAAAAAATTGGGAATTTTTTCTTTGGAAAGTTCGTAGATTGCAAAAATATTGTCAACAAATCTTAACCATATTCTTAGGAAATATTCTAAATTGGTTCTACATCGATTTTCGAAGTATGTTATGAAAAGGTTTGCAAGAAATGGTGATAAACAATTGCCCATAATTGTACCATTGGTTTGTATGTAGTAAGTGTTATTAATCTGAAAATAGTTCTGGTTCATGTATGTTTTTGTTAATAAAATGTATTCTTTTATAATTTCGGTTGGTATTTGGTGTGTATGGAGCCAGTGTTCTAGGAATTCAAAAGTGGTGTTAAGTGGGATACTGGGTAATAAATTTTTAACATCAAAGGATACTAATATCTCGTTTTCGTTTAAAGTAACATTTTTTTAAGAGATCTGCTAAGTGATTTGTGTTTTTTATATTCCAGTCTTGATGTATAGGTAATTTTTTGTATTGTTCATTCAACCAACGAGCTAATTTGTAGGTAGGGGAATTAATGGATGAAACGATGGGTCTGAGGGGGATATTGGGTTTGTGAATTTTTGACAATACATTCTTGGGACGATTGGGTTGGAGACATAAAGTTTAAGATAAAGAGTTTTGTCAATGTGGTTTTTACATTGTTTTAGTGTGTTTTTAGTTTCATCAATCATTCGATTAAGAGGGTTTTTAGGGTGAGGTACGTAAAGTTTGTCTTGTAGCATATCATCGGTTTTTTGAAAATATTGTTTCTTATCCATTATAATTACTTTGTTACCTTTATCAGCTTCTAGATAAAAAGTCTTTATCATTAAGTGATTTTATTTACTTGTAGTCTTTAGAGGTGTTGTTTGTAGTTTTTTTGATGTTTGATATGTTTTCTTGGAGTTGAATAAAACTTGAATGTCTAATTGAGTTTTTTGATGAATCTGGAAGACGTTTTATGGCAGATTCGATATCTGCGATAGTTACTTCAATAGGTGGTTTATTGTCAGGGAGGGTGAATTTGAGTCCTTTAGACAGAAGAAGTTTTTCTTGTTTGGAGAATTTTTTATTTGAAAGATTAATTACATTTTTGGTGTTATGTATTGGTGTCGGTGTGTTGGAATTGTATGAGATTTTTAATTTTTTGTTGTAGTTTGTTTGTTTTATCATGGCATTTGTGGTTAATGGTTTGGTGAATTTTGTTTAGGATGGTATCCCAAATAAATGTGTCAATGTCTTTGATGTCTTTTGTGATTTTAGGATGTAAATTGTACTCTTCTAACTCTAAATGAGCGCGTTTGCTGTATAAATGTTTGATTTCTGAATTAATCCAAGATTTTTTAGCAATTATGATTGCTTTTGCCGCTGAAGGATTGTTTGTTTTTGGGAAAATATTAGTGAATTTTGGGAAAATGTTGAGTTTTTATTTGCATTTAATTTCAGTTCCATTTGCACCGGGCCTCACTAAAAAACTACAACAAACCTTCTCAAAACATGTATCTAATATTTATTATTGAGATTTTATTTATTCATTCAGCAATAGGATTCTTTGCATTCTCTCTAAATCTCAACACTTCCTTTTCTTATCCGTAATTTATTTAATGCATACCTTTACCTTTCTTACTTTCCGACCATGGAAATTACGCAGTCCTAATGCTTCATAAGGACCCTACAATTATCGCCCCTCCTCTCTACACTCCCTTAAGTTTTTAAAAGAACTATTCTTGACTAAATTCAATCTCATATCTCTTCTCACCTACTTATCATCCCTGAGTAGATGGGCATTCTTAAATTCCATTCAATAACACAAAAGCTTTCTCACAGGCACCACCCTACAGGTCAAATTCGAATCTTCTCTCTCCTCACCATTTACTGACTCAGTTGAAGTTCCCCAGGGGAGTGTTCTCAGTCCAATGTTCTTAAGCTATTTGGTTATATTCCTATAATATGGTCCTTCTCAGTCCATTTCTCCCACCATGGCAGTTTGACGTATCAACTCATATAACCAATCATTAGAACAATTGCTTTAAACATGGCACCTTTCTATCAATCCTGCCAAATGCTCCTACCTCACCTTCTTCCTCATTGCCCTCTCTAAATTCCTGTCCTCTTTTGTACCATTCCACTTTCTATTTAATTCTCACCTCTTCCTACATGAAATTTCTAGGATTTCACCTCTACACCAATCTCTCCTCGATCAATCAAATTAATCGTAGCCCTCAGTGTGCCTACTTTGTAAAATTTAAATTGGCATCTACAATTGGCTATGTTCATCAAAATTATGATGTGCTGAATTCATTTTTCAATGTAATAAACCACACTAAGATATCAATTTACAGTATTTATTTATATTCAAGTATATTTTACTTCATATTTTACATTAGTTACATTCAAGTATATTTTCTGTTAATACTCAATACATAGCAATAACGGTGTTTATCAATTATGAAATATTATATGATATGAATATACTGTTTCTTCATGTTTAAGAATTGTTACTGCGATGAACTGTGCTTACAGTTAGTTTTGCTATTAATTTAATTTAATTTTCAAATTGCCAAGAGTTTTAAAAATTTTTAATTTTATCAATTTCCCTAATTGTTGTAAGGATATTTGTGTACACATTTGGATTTAAGTAATAGGTATACAGTTAGCAGATAATTTCTACCAGCAAATATGATTTCAACTGTCTACACACACAAGTTGTTCTTGCAGGTTGAGTCACAAATTGTTCTTGTAGTTCGGATGATTTACAATCTTTTGCAGATGCAGATATGAGTTGAGTGTGGAATTAAAAACCCATATCCATTCAGAACTCTAATAGGAAACCTCGGTTTATCAGGTCTTGGATAATTGAGAATCTGTTGTAATTATAGTTAGAATTTCTCATAAATTACATGTTTAAGAAATAAAAATTTAAATGATCTTATGTCTAGGTTAGTTATTTTCCAATTTTGCAGTTCAGCCTCACATTATGGACTTTTAAGTAATTTATTCTCATAAAAACCTATACGATAATAACAATCACTCTGTTCTTGAATTTGAGCTCTTCTGCTTGTGTTGTGCTCTTGATCAGTAATGCAACTACAATTTAGGTCTGCCACTCACTGGCAACTTTTCCTAAGGCGATTTATTAGTTGCCCAACTTAAAAGTTGTTCGTCCTCTCTGATTGACACCCACAGGCGACATTTAAGTTGCCCATATGCCAGCACAAAATGGATTTTGTGGAAACTGCATGTGTTTATGCCCTTGTTCTTAGAGAGCGAAGGAAGAAGTAAAAAAGCAAACGATTTTGGGTCCATCCAATAATAAGTCTGAGACGTTTCAACGGACAATTTTTTTAAATTACCTTAGAATGAGTGTCAATAGTTTGAATAATCTATGAGCAATCCTAGGACCTCGAATAGCTTACCAAAACACAATTGGATATCCACCACAGGAAAGACTGGTGGTGACTTGAAGGTAAGGAAATAATTTTAAAAAATTTATCATTTTAAAAATGTTAAAACTTTTTATTTCATGATTGTCTTAAGTATAACATATAATATGAATTTTACTATAAAAATAGGAAATTATCCATGAAATCATATCAAAGATGTAATGGAGGAGACATCTGATGTCCCTTCCCAAACTTCTTGCATGTTTGGTGACATTGCAGGTTGCACAGGACCTAAATTTTGAGAACATTGTTTTTCTGTAATCAAAGTACAGATATAATGTGTGGCTTGCTGTTTATCCAGCCAGATTTGATCATAGTTATATCCCAATAGTCTGATTTCTCTTATAATGTTCATCATCTCTGTTTTTGCGACAAACTTTTCATTTTCGTTAAATTTTTTAAATGATGGGAGCAAATATAAAATAGTTGGTCAATCTCCCTGTCTACTTATCTTTATCTTATTTTCCGAAGCAATGACTACTCATAGGGTCTTTATGGTGCTTTCTTCCAATTTGTTGAACTAGCCTTAGGTCTAGTCATAGCTTGAGGTGTTTCTTTCCCAAACTCTAATTTTGCTGAAATTGTTGGGATATAAAAAGAAGTTTCTTTTGGCAGAGGACTTTAGTCAAGGTTGAGTAACAAAAATATTGCGATATTTCTAAAAAAGAACATTTCATTACCGTTTTTTTAATAATGCAGGCAAACATTTGTGTAGCAGATAGCTTGGGATTGAGGCAAGCACTCAATATGTACCTCTCAGTACCTCATTTTATTTCCACTTTCATCTCAACTATCATATATTTTCTTTTCATAGGGAAGACAGAGATTTAAGAAAGAAATCTTATGGCGTATTTAAAATTCCAGTAAGCTAGAAGTAAAGCTGTCAAATGTTGTATTGAGCAATTAATTGAAAACTTACACAATTTTCTTAGGAACCTTTAGGACCTTGATTTCTTATGATACATTCAATCTTTATTAATAATTGAAAGAATCAGATCTTCACCCTTTTCTGTTCAAAGTTATAACCCTTTAAAAGCATCAATGCTCGCCAAGTTTTGCAAAAATTCCTGCAAGTTGTAAAATACCTCATAAACAAAGATAATTCCTGGCTGCAAATGGTCAGTAAGGGTTTCTTCCATGTAAGCATAAAAATTCTCAAAGCATAAATAAAGTAAGAGGCAATTTCTTATGATCTTCCATGAAAGAATTCATTCTTCCTTCACTTACCTTAGCAAAGCAGACACTCACAGGTGAGGCTGCAGAATTTTGCCGCATAGAACAATCTCGTATATTGAAAATTTCACTAATGCCTTTGTTATTAAGGTATAGTCCTAATTCCTTTAAAAAATATTTTTATACTCATCTTCAAACTTCATACAGAGCATCTGTAGAGGTATCTCTTACGGTACGAGATTATACTGCTCACCTTTTCATGGTTTAGTAGGCATTGTTCAGGTGTGCACAGGTGATTACAGTGAGTATGATTCAGTCATGAGCAGTTCCTATAAGAAGTTATAGGAAGAGCTAAAGGCAGTAAAAACGTAAATGTAATGGAGGACTGGAATGCAGACTTGGGTGTGGCAATGATGGGGAAGAAGTGGGAGGGTTCAAACTAGGAAATAGAAATGATAAGACTCAGAAATTAATAGACTTTTGAAAGAGGAATAACCTCTGTATCACAAAAACTTTTTAAGCACCGCAACATACGAAGGTACACAAAAGAAAAGCCCAGGGATACAGATAGGTGCCAAATTGATTACATTTCTGAAAGAAAAAGGATTAGAAATAAGTGCTGAAAACTCAAAGTTATTCTGGTGCTGATGTGGACTCAGGTCATAACCTGGTGATGAGACATGAGCTTGAATTTAAAATGTTCTTTTGGTCACCCTTGGGCATGACACCCAAATGGAAAGCTAAAGAGTATCAAGAGTCAGTTAGTAAGGCTCTACAGGGTAACAGAAGGGAACAGACAAGGAACGGGAAAATATTAAAGTGCCAATGATAGTGCCCAAAGAATTACTGGGAGGGTCAAGCAAAACAAAATTAGGAAGCCATGGGTGACAGTAGAAAGGATAAATAAAATGGAGGAAAGAAGAAAATGCAAAAGGGCTGCGTATGGGCATAGAATGTGTAGGGCACCAAATAACAAATTGAGAAGGTAAACAAATAGGGCAACTGAACAGTGGTAGAAGGATCAATGTAACTAAATAGAGAAGCTGGACAAAAGTGGGAAGGTGGACCTAATGTATAGAAAGATGATAACATTAATGGGAAGTAAAAGACAAAACAGAATAACCACAATAAAAAATAACAATGTTAACGTCCTTTCGGAATCAAGCCAGCCTAAGGGATAGGTGGAAAGAATATGTTGAGCAGCTATTTGGGAAGGACATGAAGCCACCTTGCATAATTTTAGAAAGTGAAGATGAAGTTAAAAAAGATGATGTTGGACCTGGGATATTGGACAGTGAAGTTGATAGGGCTCTGTAAAAAGTACTTTCAACTCTGTATTGTGTTCTATTATAAAAGGTAACAGTTTACTTACCAGCAAAATTGAGCTGGCTGTAACGTTTTAGTTGCCACAACTTAACCCTCTTAGTGCCAGCAGGTCGATCTATTGGCCCATGGGGTATTTGCAAAGAATGCCATGGGCCGATCTATCGGCCCGGTGTTTTTACGCTCACACCTTTTCTTTTTTGTGCGTCGCATAGCTTGTGTAGGCATATTTTTAGTATCTTTCATGCTTCCTTATCAATACTGACTAATTTTCAATATGAAAATTAATTATATGTTCGTTTATTTGTCTTGAAGAGCATAAGGTGTTTTCTGCACCGTAGCATAACTTTTGCTGCGTAGCGGATGTCATATCTACTTAATTTGACCTTGTCTCATCCGTCTTTGTATTACTACCAAACTCGTTTCTCTTTTCGTATACACTTTTCCCATGACTCACATGATTATTTATCTCAATGAAAATGAAACATTTGATCTTTGCTGTAACACAAGCTCTCTCCATAGTACCCCTTTGTGGAGCCTTTTTTTAGAGTAGGCAATGTTTACATAAGCTGATGTTGTATCATTTGTCTTTGTACTACTATAGACTTCGTCCCTCTTGTAAACACCTTTCCGATTACTCACATGATTTTTTATTTCAATGGAAATGAAATATTGTATATTTGCTGTGACATGGACTTTCAGGGGCGATGGCAGTTGCCCTTTTGGTGTTGCTTTGGAAAGACTGCAGTGAGTTCTCTTCTTCGATAAGTGTTTAGGCTTTTATAATTCTGCAAAAGATTGCCAGTAAATAATAGGTAGGATATTTTCTTTAAAAAATATAACTTTTTTCATAATTCCATGATATTTTTACGATCTTTATCCAATTCTTTACATATTAGAATACGTAAATTATGCAATGTGTAACTTTTATCTTTAGGATATTTTAAATCTTGCAAGTGAAAATGGCAAAGCATTTAAAAAATGAGAAAATTGAAAGTGAATCATCTGACAATGACAGCGAGTTTTCATTGGTCACCGATGATGAAGATATTAGTTCATCAGAGAGTGATGAATCAATTATCTGTCCTGGAGGACTTACTTCGGCTAAGAAGCAAAGAATATCTTCCTCCCAGAGTTCCCTGTCTGAAGATTTGGATAGAGGAGGAGAAGTAGCTGATTCCGGAGAAGATGTTTGGGAGGAAGTATTTGAGAACAATGATAACCCTCCCAAATCCCATTGCTAGTATCAATAGCTACCAGGACCAAAGCATGCACCTCCTCCTACTGCTGCTCCAATTATTTACTTTTATTTATTTTTTACTGATGCTCTTTTGAAAACACCGGCAAAAGAAACAAATGCTTACGCAAATAATTTTTTAATGTCATGTCGAAATCTATCTCCAGAATCTCATTCACTTAAATGGACAAATATAACATTGTCTGAACTGAAAGAAGAAAAGGTTATCATATTTTCGTGGATAATTTTTTTATGTCTGTTCCACTGGCAAAGGACTTGTATGAGCTAGGTTGTTATGTTACTGGCACCATTCGTAGAAGTAGGAAATTCTTACCCAAACAACTGACACAACAATTTGCTGTAGGAGTGAAGAGGTATTTCCGCCAAGGCCCTATTCTCGCTGCTGGCGTACGGGAGAAGAAGTCACAACGTTTTCCAGTAATATTATTATCCACCAAATCGAAAGCAGAAAATAGTAAACACTTGAGAAAACGTAGAGGTCAGAATAGAGAGGTAGTGAAACCATCAATTATACAATCGTATAATGAATATATGGGTGGAATAGACACATCAGATATGATGTTGTACACATATCTTGATGAGAGACGGACTGTGAAGTACTGGAAAAAAATGTGTTTCAACATATTTTCACGAATGATCCTCAATAGTTATATAATTTACAAAAAACAACCTCCCCTCTGGGAAAAGCCCTATGTCTCATTTGAATTTCACTATTAGTATTGTTGAAGATCTTGGGAATGAATGGCTCCTAGAGAAAAATAATAAATGTGGAAAATTGGAGGAACGTGTGGGACAAGACAAGAAGCCATTATAAAAATTACCTGGAAGAAAGGACTGTTGTGTGTGCAGTGAAAGGTGTGAAACAGGAAAGGGAAGTGAAGAAGAAGCCATACAGTCTGTTGTAAATGTGAAAAAGGTCTACATGGTGCATGCTATCCTAAACATAAGTGCGCGAGTTAAATTGTGAGTGGGACATTTAGGTAAATTCATTGTAGATATTTTCAAAATAATGTCAAAAGCATTAAAATTTGTTCATGTGCTAACAAATAATAGTAAAAACTAATTATGTAAAAATTAATAATGTCAAAAAATTTTTAAGAACAAATTTTTTAATCTGAATGTAAAAGTTTAAATTTTTTAAAAATAAATTTTATAATTTACATTTTTTTCCTAAATGTATAGAAGAGATAACAACGTAAATGAACCTTTTTGTCATACGTGCAAGTATCAAGAGTGTATATAAAAAAAACTGGCTTAAACAAATAAATAGTAGGCTTAATATAAATTTTTGAGTACAAACATACAAATTCATCAAAAAAGCCCTGGCATTTTTCACGTATACCAGGCCAAAGAGGCACTAAAAGGGTTAATAATCACTCGTGCACAGGGCTGTAATGTGTTCAATTTCTGTGATTAAAATGTTGCTCAAAAAAGTTGCCAGTGCATGGCAGGTGTTAGTCATATTCTTAGCAATGATTAATTTTCAGATGAAAATATAATTTATAAGTTGTAATAATGTAAGTTTGTTTGATACTTTCCTGTTGTGATTCCAGCATGGCAGCTTTTCCATTGTTGTCTTACAAAAAATCAAAGTTGCCTGATTCACCTGGTATGAGGAATTGCTGTGTGTTTAACCAGAAAAATTACTTTGTGCTGTTATAAAAGCAAGTGTTTTGTGTTGCTTGTATGAGAGTTTACCATAGTAAAATTCTTTTGTGGTTGTTCTTGTTATAACCTCTTAATATTTTGAACTACAGAAAATATAAATGTGTGGCCTATGTGGGAAAAACTACAGTTGAAAAGTAAATATACATAAATGAAAGCCTAAAGTATTGATTATATTTCACACTATAAATTTTGAAAAAAATGGGGAGCATTAATTTGTAACTTTAGGTTCATTAGAAAATATAACTAACAATGCCAAGGTAACGAAAATATCTCAAGTGATATTTTTTTATATCATATTCACATCCAACAATACCTAAGGTAGCCCACCAAAGGTTGACAGGTCTGAGAGATTATTGAAAATCACCTTCAGGGAAGACAAAGTTTGTATACTTCGCAAAAGATTAAACCCCATAAAGCTCTTGCTCCTTAAAACAAAATGTTTCAGGTATTTCAGGAAGTAACTGAGAGTATAGATTCTTTTCTCAAAATAAAAAGTTGATAAATGAAGGTAAAGGGCTTGAAATATTGGAAACATGTGAGTATCACTTAAGTCATTGACCCGCGAAATAATGAAGTACATTGTTGTCAATTTTTTTATGGGAAATTTTGTAATACTTAACTTCATAAACATTACCCAACACTATTTCCTTTGGCTGACAATTTTCACAACCTTCCAAAAATAAAAGTCAAGTTGATGCGGCAGTTTCAGCCTTCCAAAGAGTATTTCATAAATTGATATCTAAATTAAAAGTTGCAGTATCAACAGTATGAAACTTGGTATCAAGTACATGCTGTTAACCATACTTGGAATGGAACCATAGGATATAACTATAGTAAGTTTTAAAGTTTTCTAAATGATAAAAAAATCTGATATTGATAATTTATCACTCTGAAGTTGGGTGGTTAACATTAGGAAAAAGTTTTCTTGTATTTGAAACCAAACAGACATGTTTATGAAAGAAAAAATTAAACCACTTGTCAGAAATTACTGATCCTTTGTAGAAGCTCCAAACTTAGTCAGAGCAGTGTTACTTTTAAAAGTACTTTGAGAGCTGAGCTCACTTTGCAGCCACCAGGAGTAAATACTATATAATATGATAGTTAAAAGATTTAAGTAAAGCATTTTTGCTCTTTTTTTAAAACTTATACACAATTTTTAACAAAAAAGACATTCTCCTCCATATTGAAAGCTTTTGTATCAATAATTTCATTAAATGTTCCATTTATAAATATACTTTGTTCAAGGATTGATGTAAAGGTGTTAACTTTGCACATTGAAGTTGTAAACCCAAGGAATAACAAGTGCGAAAAATAGCGACATGATTGGGACACAGCTCGAATACCACTCAACCTGGGTTCAAGTCCCAGTCATATCGCTATTTTTCACACTTGTTATTCCTTGATACTTTGTTCATTTAGTATTCTTTTTCAAACCAACAGCAACAAAAAATCAATGAATTTTAATCATTGCAGGAATGAGAATCACATGGAAATTTGAAGTTTAGACTAGTGTTGGAATTGCATTAGAATCTGTAAAGATTATAGTATCATCCCATCAACAATCAAGGACTGCAACTAACTGACAAATATGACCATACAAACTGTAATTAAAAGCACTTAGAATGGGATTCAAGGTGGTCTTCTGCATGAAACACATTAAGAGTACATTTCAACAAACCATTTACTAGTAGATAATTTTCTTTCATATAAATCACTTAAGTTAGGCATTGTATGATTTATGGCATTTAGATTTGGTGTAATTCATAGTAAAGGCAATATTCAATATTTATTCATTTTGAGCACAAAACTACAAAATGGATATTATATCTCAAACACCAAAAAGAACATTTTCCTGACTCCATTAAAAATATTACAAATGAATATTTCATGAATTCGAGGAATTGTGTATTAAACACCAAAACGTAGTGTAAGAGGCCACGATAGCCAGGACCCAAGATCAAAGGATGATCATCATGGATGTCATATGCATCCTAATTATACATGATTGTGATAATGACAACAAACTTGCATTCATCAATTTGAAATCTCCTTAAAATATCTGAGCTTTAGCAAGCAGCGTCACTTCCAAACACTTGCACGTACAACTTACATTCCTGAGATGAACAATGCCTTTCATTAAAAATACTTTCAAATAAATTAAATTTCCTTCCTTAACTCTTGCAGAAAAGAGCTCACATATACATGATTCAGAAGAAGCAATTCACTACCTGACCTTCATTTCAAAATCCGCCCCTGATTCCAGGCTCATCTCATCATCATCTCCTCCAGTCTTAGAGCTTGGAGATGAATTCCCACTGCTCTCCTCATCAGCAAACTTCACCACTTCCCTCCTCTCAGACACATGATATAATCCTGCCAAAGCTTCTTGCAGCGCCCGGTAGCATGCCACCAGTGGAGTGTACCCCCCAGCTGCATCTCCCGTTGACACTGCTCGCACATGGCAGAGGTATCCCCTTTCCTTCAGAGCAGAAATGCCACCAGATGGAAGTGGTGGGCCATCCTCAGGTCCAACAGGTGCTTCTGGAGGATTGTAAATGAAGGGCTCACCTTCTTCTGCAAGTTTGGGGAGTGGAAGATAGCCAGATCGGCCAAACTGGATCCCGGTAGAGAAGTGACTGGGAGGACGTTGAGGTTCCTAACAACAAAAATGTAACCATCAATATTATCAAAAAGCAACTTCACATATCTTAGTAATGAGATCATTTATTATTTTAGAGATTCATGACAGAAGTCCTGTACTGTAAAGGAAGGAAATTATTTTTTGGTTTGATCCATTGCAAAAGACTGCAAATAATCTTTTCATTTCTCTAACGACTGACAATTTTTTCATAAAAGGTATTCTTTCTTTCAATAACTTTATTCTCAAGGAGCGAATAAATATCTCTGAATAGAGTATTGCAACTTCAATTCGATTGACTCATTTCTCTCAGTCCATTAAAAGACTTGCCTCCTCCTCAGCTCTTGCAGTCTCTTTCCCCTTTTGCACATTTTCAGCAAAGCTCTGCAAAATTCCTTTGGCATCTCCATCAGAGAACATCAGCTCATCTATCAGTGCTTCCTTTGTCTTCACCTTGCGCATTTTCTCCTCTTTCTCCTCACGCACTACTTCTCGGCGGCGCACTTCTCCTTGTCGCTGTTCCTCCTCCAATAACTCCTCCAGTTCCAGCTCTTCTCGACTCATTCTGCTCTGCAATCAATACTTAAATGCCATTCACCAGAGTTGCAAATGCTTAGAGCAGAGATTGATATTAACATGACAGTGACCTTTTCATACGGCAGTTGAAACATTTTTAGACAAAAATTAATAATAAGAGGAAAAAATATGTTACCTCCAAAGTCGATGCAACAAGTATTCTGCTCTAGTTAAAATTGTTAAGAAACTTGTGCAACGCTTGGTCAAATAAAAAAACTGATATTTCGTGTATTATGCAATTGAAAGTTTTAAGAATCATTAAGTTTTGAAATGGACCTTTCTATTTTAAATACCTTAATTTATGGATGTTCAGAAACAATATCAATAGATTTGCAACTTTTCCTCATTATTTCTTTTGGGTATTTTCTTTCCGGACACACAAAGTGATGGAAAGGAAACCCCCTTCAGGTAAATAAACATATGAAATGGGTGATGGGGATCTAGCGCAAGATGGTGCGGACTCAGGAAAAATCCTAAGGAAGAATGGATTTAAAAAAAGGCTGAGGGACCAGGAGTTGAACCCAGTTCTCCCAATTGCCAGTGCTCTGACTGTTCAGCTATCATGGGGTGGAACATTTTTCCATTCGTGAGACTTTGTTGGTTGGTGCGTCCATGAAGCCATGACTGTGACCGATACCACCACGTGGACGAACTCACAACGTCGTTTACCCACAAAGTCTCCTGAATGGCTTGGAGAAATGTTCTGTTGGGGTAGGTCAACGGCCAGAGCACCCGACCGGCAATTGGGAGACCTGGGTTCAATTCCTGGTCCCTCAGCTTTTTTTTAAGTCCATTCTTCCTTGCAATAGCACTGACAGTTTTAAATCACTAATATGAAGAATGGTCCCAAAGGGTCTGAAATAGCAAGAATTGTGGCCTATTACAAAAAATAACTGTTACCCAACTATTAAAGACAGTATTAATATTAGACAAGAAAATATTTTTCTCTTTCTTTCTCAATAATGGTCATTATAATACGTTTTGTTTATAACATATCTTCATACACTGTATAAATCATTTTTCTCTATTTTTCCAACTATGCCAAAATAAATAAAATAAAATAAAAATGCCAAAAATATGCACATTTGCCATTCATAGTAAATTATATTACTTATGGTCTGAGAATGTATTATATCATTTTCAAAAATTATTGAGGAAAATTGAAACTATTAAAGCAATTTACAATTCAAATGGTTTACAGAAACAAAATTGCAAAACATCACTGAATCTCAGATTATGCAAGGACTTACAAAGAATTATTTATCATCAAGTGATGAGATAAAGAGAAAGGAAAATGGAAATGTTATTCTAAAAGAAATGACAGACTTGCATTTGAAATTTAGAAAAGTTATTTGATTTTAAAGGGGTTAGGAACGGCATAAATTGAAGAGGGAGAGTTATGAATAAATATAATAATAGCAAACACAGATCAAGGGAGGAAAAATAGCTCTAAAAGATGGGAATGTAACTCACTAAAGTCATTAGCAAAAGCCTTTATCTGAATGTTCTTAAAAATTCCTTAAAAACTCCACAACCACTTGAAGACAAAAAAGTAATCATCATAATGGAGCTCAACTATTTCAGGTAACGGCTATCTCTCTTATTTTAGTTATTTAAATCCCTTACACAGCTGTATAACTGTGATCCAGAATAGACTATTCATGGAGATAAGATACATTAAGATTAAGGAAAAAAAAGTTCTTTGCCTTCTCACTCCAACAACGTTCTGTTGCTGTAGAATGATACACTTGGTATTATCGATTTTATTGTGTTGCTGTGTTTTGCAGAAAGGAAAGTGCTCAATTTTTCCAAATTCTCCTTAAGGGGGGCTTCCGGTGTATCCTATCAAAAAGATTGAATTATTTTATTGGTTTAAAAATATTAAAACATTTAAAGAACATACTGCGAAACTTTCAGATCTTTATTCTTAATAATAACTAAACTACAGCCAATTTCTTAAGCCTATGCAGCTGTGCACGGAGAGTGGAAGTGGTGGTCAACCCTCCTATGGCTCTCTCTCTCAGCGGGTACTTGAGGAACAGATGTTTTAAGGCTTAGCCCTTCATAATTTAAGAATACTTCGGGTGCCTTAAACACAACTTAACTCTTAGGTGCAAATTTTGGTAAAATACAAGTTATACAAGTTACATATTACACGTGGAACCGATGCTGAATGCGGCACTCTGTACACCATACTGATCTCTGAAATTCGTTTTGAAAATTCATGAGGCCTCTTTTATTTGGTCATATGGGTCACAAATGTACCCTTTGTCTATCTGAAGATTTTGTTTTAGTAAACAACTGCTTTGACTACATTGTTTTGCTCTTTGGGCAGTTAGGAGAATGAAAGGAAAATCTCACCTCAGCTCAATGTCTAAGCTCAGAGTTTTAGCAGATTATATAATTGTTGGGTATTCTTTTCTACACTATTTATGTTTTGAGGGCATCAGTTTTTTCTCTCTCGTAATAAGAAAGGTCCAGAGATACCTTGATTTAATAAAAGTTAGGCGCAGTATGATTCGTTGCAAGAATTCTTCAGATTCTTCTTTCTAACTGGAGCCAGTCTTAGAGAAAATTTTGGATGACTCAGTCGTAGTTTCTCGTGTTTTTAGTTAAACCGTACGATTCCCTATCCGAGAGGAAGAAAGAACCGCAGTTTTCATGAAATAAGACCCCAGAACATAAGATTTACGGCAATCAATACGCACAGAAAAAAGAAGAAAAACTGGTAGAAAGTGCAACTAATAGGGAACGATATACTCTTACTAATGAAAGTGTGGGTTGTTATCCTACGTATTTTAACAGGATTATAGAATTTTCAACAGTTTTTGGTGCACTTGCAGAAAGACTAATTGGAGAGCATACACAAAATACCAACAAAAGATGAACTATTTGGCGCCTGGTACAGAAACACCCTGATTCCGGCAAAAAATTAGCGAAATCGCCACCTACATAACTGCAGATGTTTTATACGAACGTTACTCTGCTGTAATTAAATAATCGAAGAATTAGACATAGAAATGGGGCAGCAATTCAAGATTAACACCGACATCTAACACCGACAGCAGGAGGTTGGCGAGGCATGAGCGCCGAAGCTTGAGTAGTGTGACGGAGGCTCGAGTAATTAAAATAATAATAATAAT
>KZ309015.1:399344-413502 GCA_000376725.2 Ladona fulva
TTGGCGTGACGATATGCTTTTTCACAGGCATACTAAAACAAAATTCAGCAATGCCACCGTGGCGTCACATGGTGTGTTAACATAATCTGTCTATATTATTAACGTAAATTGTTTCATTAACAAAATACGTAGAGAATGATTCAACATCATAAGTAAAAAGTGGTAAGGTAGCTTACAAGCTTTAAAAACTTGGATACCTGTAATATTAACATAGTTACAGATATGAAATCAATTTCTACCCTTTTGGAACAGATTCTAAACAATTGGCAATTTCTGAGAACATGAAATTGTAAATATTAAAGGTCAGATTACAATCTATTAAGTATGACATATCCCTGGTTCTGAATGAATTAATCAGGATACATATTCCGCGATTTTCACAATACTTTCTCTGAATGGACACGTCTCTGTCAAAACTACATCATGTTAGTAAGCAAACTAATTGTACTTACATTTCGGAAGACGCAAACTATCAAGAAAATTTCTCCTTAGCCACAGTTCTTTACACTCAAAGCTTATTGCTGGTTATGGAAAATATCTTTGGCAAGCAGGATGCGAGTGAAACGAGGACACTTTGGTAACCTCAACACTATGTAACGATTTATAGCAAATCTTTGAAATGTTACATTGTAAAACAAAAAAGTTTGAAGTATTTAAATGGGCTTACAGACAGCATTTCATGCCAAGGCCATCGAGAGCCGAGCCGGTTTGACCCCTAAAGGAAAACGGCTAACGTACAATTTCCAGGGTTTTTAGAAAAATGAAAAAATTCCCTGATTATTCCAAGAGTTTTCCAGAACAATAAATATCCCTGATTTTTCCATGTTTTCCCTGTTTTCCAGGTCACCGGACACCCTGACATCAGTCATTTGCATTTTGCAGATGATATAGTACTCTTCACAACCAACGGTAGAGATCAAGACTTAAAGAACTGAACATGGCAAGGCAGAAAATAGGATTCAGAATAAACTTATCAAAAACTAAGGTAATGTATAATACTTTTGCAACACAAGTACCAATCCTACTACAAGAGGTACCCCTTGATGCTTGTTTAGAGTACACTTACCTGGGACAACTGGTTACAACAGGAAAGAAAAACAGGATCAATGAAGTGAATTGAAGAATAAAACTATGATGGAGTGCTTTTGGAAGGAACAACCATATTCTGAAGTCAAAAATGCCAATGGTCTTGAAGCGAAAGGTCTTCAACCAATGCATTCTACTAGTTTTGATATATGGAAGTGAGACTTGGGTGTTAAATGCAGCAATAACCCAGCGACTTCAGACTACACAAAGAAGTATGGAACGATGCATGCTTGGAATCACAAGAAGAGACAGGAAACGCAACACCTGGGTTAGGAAGATAACAGGAGTGACAGACATCAAAGATCACTGAAATGGATGTGGGCAGGTCATGTTGCAAGGAGAAACGACAACCAATGTACTTCAGCAGTTCTGAATTGGATACCAAGAGATGTGAAGAGACCAAGAAGAAGACCAAAGGACCAATGGAACAGAGACATCATTCAGTATTTAGGGGTAACATGGCACAAGAGGCTCAGAATGGACGTACCAAATTTTTAAAAATTTGTTATGGTATTTCCCGGTAAGATATAACGTTGAAATTCGGGTCGTTGATAGAAGGTATCTATTCATATCGTATGCCGTAAAGTTTCAGTCCTAGTGGATCCATGTTCGATGCTAGGACAATTCGTATGGACGTATTTTGAATAATTCATTTAGGGTATTGTAGTCGGTGGATGGCACTCGGTGTATGGCAGGCAAAGTGTTGCAGGTGGTGTATAATGCTAACTTTTACTCGTGTGTGTGTATATATATAAAAAAAAGAAATATATCAAATTAGCTGAAGTGACCATTGATTCTCAGCAGGAAAATAGAAGACTGATTTAATTACTATACCTATTTGTACATAAGAGAAAATAACATCTCACATCTTATTTTAGTCCAATTCATTACGGTGCTATGTATGTTTGTTGCTCCTGTGTTAGATCACTACCAATTGTTCGTGAATGTAACAGTTCAAATCTCTGAAAATTTTCCTCCACTTCATATTGTCAATTCTTGCAATTGCTTCTGAATGGGCCTAAATAGACATTCTTATGGGAAAATGCATGAGCTGGTAATCAACAATCTCATTGATCATCAGGGGGACGGGTTGTTTACAACCTCAATATTTCACAAAATTTCCCTTCTTTCGGTACTCAATTTATACGGTTATTCTTTCTAATTTAATTTTGCAAAAGAAAGAAAGCCTGAAACCCATAAAATAAAATTTTATTAAAATGAACCTTCCATAAACCAATCCCAATCCTGCAACTTCTTACAAAGTTTCAAGAGTTAAGAATTAAATATCAGATTAGAGTTCCTCAAATGTTCTTCAGTTGGATGTCGGTGCTATCAAATATATGATACCACAAAAGATTTTCCATAAATCTACCTATAAATCATCATCAGTACATGAGTCAGCCAAAGAAACTTCAAATTAAAAAATATGTACCAAAAATAACAAATGAATTTTAAGGATAGAAAAAAATTATTCAGCTTTAACAATAGAAACAAAGGGATCTGATCTTCTTGCAGGTCTTTTGAAAAATACAATGAATTCCATGGAAATACGGCCACTGAGTGGCTGAAAAGGTATTTCTTTTGTTAGGGAAATGAGGGAAAATGGGGACACTGAAACGAGCTTCAATTGTATCATTGAATAGAGAAACACCCTCATGGTGTTGCTTTCATTATGTCATGAATGGCATAGTTAATTAAGCAGATAATTTTCTTAAATCTCATTCTTTAACTCACATGCTATTCAAAATTGATCTTCTGAAAATGTAATCTGAACGCTGTAATATAATGTATAGCTTCAAGTATTTTTGTCATGCACAACTTTTAAAAAAAACTTTCAGGAAATGATATAAAGTGTCAATCACGATTTTTTCGATAATCCAGCTTTTTGAAGTACTCTCTTAAGATGCTGGTTTAAGTTTACAGTTACACAGAAATTTCATAAAACGATAAGCTTCTTTAAAAATTCAGAGGGGAATTTACTGTACTTCTATGAAGCCTTTCAAAAGAAGCTTGTTTATATAGCAGTACTAACATCTTCTAACAGACATTTTCATTTTTTTTAATGTTAGAAAATAGAAATCAGCTGATTGACAATAATTTTATTACAATCTTACATGCGAATACTACTAAGATCAGACTGGTTTTTCTACAAAATATTAGAATTTTCTACATAAATAGAAGGGATGCAAATGTTACCTCTAAGTAGTCGTTGAACTCTTGAAGCGTACCAAAATCTTCCTGTCGCTTGTTGAAATCCTTAAGTATACGTTTACGTATATCCACTTCCTTTTCCACTCCAGCATCTTCGAACAACTGGACTCTAAAATTACTGCGCCGTAATGGTACATTACATTCAGGACATGAACCAGATCCTTGAAAAAGTATTAGATCGGGGAAATAAATACTGATATATAGCCTTATTCAGCAGTTGTTACCATTCACTTGCGTTTAAGTTTGCAAGTATTTATATATGTATAGTTTAAAATAAAATTTTATGACAGAACTCAATCTGAAGAAGTAAATCGCGGAGATTGTCTTTACTTAAGATACTAGTTCAAAGAATAGTTTTAAATACAAACAAAATATTACAATTTCACCTTTTAAGAATAGCAGATCAACACAGCTTTCACACAAAGTGTGTCCACAGACATTAACCATAAGCTTCAACGAGGGGTTCCGGTATTTTGTTGTTTTACAACGAGGACACACCTGATCATCCATACTGCTAATTTTTCCAACACTTCGATATTCTTTTGAGATACCACTGATAAGGCTGATGTGTATTCATATGTCATACATTTTTAGCTGTTCACCACATTGACCTCATAAGGATAGACCCTTCATCTTGATTATCAAAGATGGCAAGCTGACGTATAAATGACGCGCTGTATGTACATCAGGTATTAATATCAATGACACATTTTTCCGTTTACAAGTTGTCCTTCCTCATGGGCTGTAATTTCCCCTAATCTACTCGATCCGGTGTTAGAAATTTTAACCTAATACATCGGGACATCGGCTCTGGATTAAAACGAGGTAATACAATGTTGCCAAAGTTGAAAGACGATACTTCGGCCAGCGCGTCATTTTCAAAACTATTTATAATTGAAATCATTTAAAATGCCATCTAATATTCCAAAATTCTAACGTCACAGTGAAGTGAATGCTCCTCCTGGGTTTCAACAACTTAAGTTTGCCTCGCTAAGGCCAAATTTCTATCACGTGGCTTTCCCTCAGAAGAAAACTTCCTAAGTATCAGCAGATTATCTTTCATTATAGTGAATAAATCTCTGCTGTTAGTGTTTTTATGATTTTCTTCTAAAAAAATCAATATGTAAATCCATGCATTGAATATTTGCCTCTTAAGTTTTTCCCCGAATTTATTTTTATTTCTAGGAGCTATATTGTAATTCTAAACGACTTATTCAAATTATCCATTCTTTTGTAAACCTTCCAGTCATAAACCCAGAAAAATTGATGAATTAGGTCATGATCAATGAACATACCATGTAGTAAGTGAGATATTGAGTACCTTGAAGAATGCTTGAAGTTGTCGGGACAGTTGTGGAACAACTTCATCATTGTCACTACTGTTACACTAAGTCTGTGATAACATGCCCTACCAAGTTCTCCAATTTTCTTGGCTTTACACTTACATTGAGACATGACACTTTACATTACATTCTATTACTCTTTCTGATTCTATCTATTTGATCAAAAATTTTAAATTGCTCTTCTTATTTCGTTGCAGGCATCTTATTAATAATACCCAGTTTTCTCAGGCACTCATCAATCCCATTTGCTTTTATTCTTTCTGTTTTATTTTCCAAATAATGATTTTTGTACTTTTCCAACTTACCATTTCCGCATTTTTCTATTTCACAGTTGCTCTATAGTATTCTTAGTCTGCAAAAGACAAATGTAGCTACCATCTTCTCAAGATTTTGTACCTATTGCTCTCTTGAATGAAGTCTTTCTTTGGCTGTTCAAGACCTTAGCTTTCCTCTTTCTATTTAGAATACAGCAGACAATATGATAAAAGTTGGTGAGCCTAGATGGATGAATAACAGGGATCACTGGAATTCTCCTAGTATTTATAAGTTTTTGGGAGTACATGTGAACAAATAGATTCCTAATCATGCCTTCCATTTTAATGACTTAATTTCAAAATTAAAAGCAATGACTGTAATGTGGTGTATTTAGAATGTAATTCCATTTATAATTGACATTTCATGCAAATTCTAGGAACATAACCCGGAATTTCAAGAAAAATTTAAAAGAACCCCATTTTTCCAACAGAAGCAACTTTTGGTTAGCCTTACATGGGTCGTGATGTAGGAATAATTATTATTTCTATAATGGAAGACCCCAATTACATACATTTTAAGAATTATTCATAAACAAAAAATAACCATAGATAATCACTTAATTGGCATAAAATAGAATGAAGTAATAGCAAATTTAAATTCTAATGAACACTTTCAAACTGACTTGATTTGATATTAACATAGAGGAAGTTCAAGAGAAATTCCTCCTCAAAGAAGGATCATGAAGATGGATGTAATTATAGGAATTTATGATGGTTTATGGAAATAAATAGTACTTTGTAATAGATAAGAGATATTTTATTCAATTAAAATAATTCTTTTGTCATTAGTTACAATAAACAAGTATAAGTATAGATAAAAAATAAATAAAAGAGAAAAAACATAATGAAAATCCAATTAAACATGTAGATTATCAGGAACAGTTTGACATAAGTTAGTTTAAATCAACAACTATTCAGTGAATGGAAAGAGGGCATGTAGAGAGAGAAGAGGAACTATGTGAGTACTAAACATTAAGGAACATTGAGCTGGAATGGATTAGGTAATCATCTCCTCTGATGGTAGAGCCTTTTTTCTTGGCACAATTGTGTACACCAATCCAAATTTTACAGCAAACTATTCTTAGATGTTATTTAGTTTGAATTCCAAGTTGCATCTAAGATGACGACCACACTTTGAATGGGAAAACTATTCAATTATATTAAGGTAAATTTAGACTACATAATGAAAGAAATCCGCATGTTGCTGATGATACATTATCAATGTTGACCACAATTTGATAACTAAGTCTGTTGCAATACAAAAGTGCTTTAGAAGCCTTGCCTAGAGGAACTACAGCAGAAATGACACTTTGATTACCTCAATGCATTAGAAGAAAAATATTTATTCTTGTGAGAAATTAAGATCCTTAATAACTATATACATTGATAAGATATTTGTACATCAATTATACTTTTGATTTATTTTCCCACATAGCACAAATGTAACAATTATTGAGATTAATTCCACTTTTAACTCTTCAACAGCATGAAAATAACCAAAACAGATTATCTCCACAAATAAAATGAAAGAAGGAAAAATATGACTGTGAAAGAAAGAAAAAGTGCAGAGGATTTTAATGTAGAAATATCTATGTCAGGAAATACATATAGTATCTACATTAGTCAGGATAAAATAGCATGCATAGTGAAGGTACCACACTTATCACATCCACCTCAAGTTCACTTCAATTCCCAGTGTTTTTGGATTCTTCATGTTATTCAATGAGAACATATTGTCCATCAGTTATTCATCTAAACAAATAGCATCTAATACTGAAGTTATTGACAGGGTGGGTCTTTCCCACATGGATTTTCATCTTCATTCTCCTTCCCTTGGTCGTCTTCTGATTTCTTCTCTTCCCTTCTCTTTTTCCGCATCTCAACGTGCCCAAAGCAGTTTTCACACTCATCTTCACTTTCTGATGAACTCACATCAAACTCATGAGGTTTGTGGTAAATGCAGCAACCTGAAATAAGTATCTTATTAGGTATGGATCTAAATCAAAAGTGCAGTGCTCCCTCTAAGTGGCCCAAGTGCATGTTGTAGCAATCCAATACTACTATATGCTTAATCCTGCCAAGTGTTTGCTTGTTTTTGTTCCCATTATTATATGCAGTGTACTTTTGTGGTGCATGTGTTCGTGAAGTTATGCAATTGTAAAATGATAACTAGGAGGGATCATCTGCATGAAGCGATTTAGGAATAATGGTATAAGGACTCTGAGAGAGTATTTCTTAGGTAATTGTTAGGGTAGTAATTGAGTCAACCCTCCCTTTTCTCAACATTTGTAAGGAACTGGGTGCTGATTGCTTCGTTAAGAGAGGTGAACAGAAATTGAATGAGAAGGGAATCTTCCTGTTAAGTTTCAGGAAGGAATTAATTGTACATGAATGCCAACTCTTCCATGAAATTGCTTTGCAAATTATCTTTACGGCTTATTGTAGAATTTGGATTGTTTACACGAATTCTTTGTGTATTATAGTTATAGATCTACTTTGTCCACAAGATATATCATACCAAAGAGTGGCCCTAAGGATTTCCTGAGGCCCAAATGAAATCAACAGAGTATATGTTGAGCAGTTAAATGTATTGGATCTTTTTCATCAAAAGGCCAAGTCTTGTCTCTTAAGCATTCATCTCTTTCAGTAGTAATGGATAAATAAGGCCCACTTATGGTTATAATAGCCTTAGAGAAAAACACACCAACACCATCAAAGAAAAGATTCCAAAACCAGGCTGATCCACATTTTGCTCTCTGAGAGAGCATCTTCAGAGCATGGACAACAACAGAATTGTGTGCTCCCTTAGAGAGGAAAATACATATCAGCCTGGTTTTATTCGATGGTTTTGGTGCATTTTTCTCTTTGACTCTTTCAGAAGCAGTTGTATTTTGAAGAATGTTTTTAAGGAACTCAATATGTCTTCTTAAATGACCAGTGTTAAATTTTTGCAGTGTTTTATTAGGTTATATTAGTGATCTTATTTCACTTACCCACTTCAAAACTTATTCATTTGTTTTCCTCATGAACCAACTTGTTTCAGTATTTCTCCAGAAATAAAATTTTCAGCAGAAAAAATTCTGCTGCCACAATCTTTTTCCTGTTTATCCAAAATGTATACATCAAGTGAGAAAACTCAGTGCCAAGTTCTATAAAAGTCTTTCCTCTTAAACAATTAGGATACCATTATAGGTGAATAAATAAGACTTCCATTGAATAGCCTAGGAAATCCTTCTCTCAACTTCCTCTATACTTATTTGTTACTAGATGTAATCCCCCTCAACGGGGAAAATAGATACGAGATTAAACATAGTAGTCCTATAGTTTAGTTATGTAGATGTAGATTTACTCAATGAAAAGAATATTTAGAAACTTCATCATTTTGAATTCCAGGTGACAAAAGTGAGCTGATTAATAAAACACTCCTAAATAGTTGTAGGAGTGTCCCTGTGATTGGTCAATTCATATCATTTGCAACTGCAAATTTTAGAATTGTGGCAAAAATTGAACAAAGAATTTGCATTAAATTCTCCGTTAGAAATGGAATTAAGTGCTGCACCACATTAGAAATAATAAATGTTGCTTTTGGTGAGTGTTTAATGAATAAAACGAGCGTTTACAAGTGGTACAAACTTTTTCAAGAAGGTCTGAAGATGACGAGTGCCCTGGACACCACAGAACATCAACAACCAATGATAACGTCGAAAAGGTGAAGAAAATGATTATGGACAATTGGCGAATCACCATCAGAGAGGTTGCTGATGAGGTTGGCATATCATTTGGCTCATGCCAAGCAGTTTTTACGGATTTTTTAGACAAGTGAACTAAATTGCATAAGCTTGGATTCAAAAATAAAATCCGTCGTCAGGGAGACCGGTTGTTTACAAGCATAAAATATCAAAAAATAGTCATCTATTTTATCAAAATTCTTGCTTTTTTGAATCAAAAGTGATGTGAACAGCCATAAAATAACATAAAAAACATCATAGTATCCTAAGTTAATAACAAGTTTGAGAGCTCAGCAACCACAAGTTTAAGGCAAACATATTCATGCAATAACTTAACTTTTTCTATGACTAGTAAGCAAAAATTGATGGGTAGCCTAAACTAACTACTTGTAGATCATTTGTATGTAAAGTGTAAATATAAATATACTTAGCTACTTTGTTCTAGAATTATGAAAAGCCAACTATAATCACCTCTTGACAAATGAACATCATCAGTGAACTTACATTTTGACTTTTTCTTATTCATATTTTCATTATCCACTGTGCCTGACTCCCACTGCACTTTCTTCTTGGACTCTGGTTTTCTCAGCTTTAGCCTCAAAATCAAGCGTTCGCTGTGCTGCAGAAGACAAATGCATTCAGTGACATCTTCAACTCAACTAAAGCATACATCCATTGTTAATTAATAATCATAATAACCATTAACTGAGATAAATGATTTTTTCCAAGTACATATCTGAATTGATAGATTTCTGAGATTTATCTCTAAATGTGAAATATTAAAACAAAAAAAAAACCATTAGCAATTACTCAGTCCTCAACAGATCTTCCTTAATTAAGGTTAAATTCTCATATGAGTAGTGTCTCCCTTCCCTAAATAATGTAAACCACTGGAGGAGAATTTGGGAAAGGTATTTACGTAACTAAAGATTACAAGAGCAATGTGAACTTCTTCTAAGTTAAGTTCTCATTATTTTAAGTTAAAACTTACAATTTAATTTGCTATTTGGTATATTTATATTTTTGTACACACTATAACACTCCAGATTTCATAGTATTGTATGACTGGATATATACTTTATTCTTCATTTTCTTCACTATGGTAAGAGATGAGCTATATGTGGTGGTTAAGCTGCTAAACGTTGCACCGGTCAGGGTGGATCAGGAAAATTATATTTCCGGAGAATCCACTCGGACTGTGCATTGAATTATTTTCGTGATCTTTCCGAGGAATATTTCGAGACAAAGAGACAAGAAAACATCGAATATAAATTCACAGTGTAATTAAATAATAGTTCCATGCAGTAATTAACATAAATAATATCATCAATAGTGTCATGCAATAGTTAACATAAGTAATATCATCAATAGTTTCATGCAATAGTTAACATAAGTAATATCATCAATAGCAGAACATGAACAATTGGATCTGCAACTTAGCTGAGTAACACAATTGCCAATAACTTGTTGGTCTTAACACAATATCTTCATAACTCTTCAGCGTTGATGTCTCTTCACGATGACTCACGGGTGCACTCACGACCGTCGTCTCGAAGCGCCGAGCTCGAACTCTCGGGTCTCCTTTCCAGAGGCAATTAGGGGAAGTGTGGGAAACAAAAGAAATTGGAAATTCGCAATTTTGGCAGGAATCAGACAGCGGCCAATAACCTTTCCTGAAGTAACTGGAACTGTCCGCGGCAGGAGCTAGTTCAATCCTCGATCAGGTATTCATGCTCGCTGGGTATAAAGGTACGACGCCAGAACCGAGGCCTGCAAGGGCGAAGGACTTTTTCTCGTAGGACTTTTTGTCGTAGACATTTTGTCAGCTACTTGAAAATTTGCTACTTGTAAATTGGCGACTAAATCGGCACAACGTGATAACACATTCCACACTCCATCAAAATCATACTCAATTTTTAAATGAGATTGCAAAAGCAGGCACAGTGGTGGAGTTCTGCTAACGATTAATTAGTTGATTCCAGCCAAGAGAAGACAGGATTCTGAATTATCCCCAGAAAGTGTAATGTGAGCTATACCTAAAATGAACTCTGCAAATCAGCAGAAAAACTGTTTATATGTGTTTTCTATTGCCCACTGTCGAGTAATATGTCATTACTTGAGAAGTGCTGTGAATCAGTTGTGTGTGCTCCATCTGTCTAGGATATAATTCTTTCAGGTAACTTTAATCTGAGCATTTAATGCTCATTGTCAGACTAAAGATGTCCCACGGTATATATGCAATGAGGTTGATTTTAGAGGCAGAAATGAAGAAATCTGCAGTAGCTGGGAATCAAATCTGGGTCCCCCAATTTCCGTGCCAGTGCTCTGACCTCTAAGCCACCAAAACAGAACAATCTCTCCTTTGATTTCTTAAGATATGATAGGACAGTGTGCTATGGAAGATCCGCCATAGATGGCACCACCAATTTTCACACATGCAGGACATCAAGGATGCCACCACACCATCATAGTGATTTCCATACCTAATTGGTCTGCAATGATTTGGTGCCATGGTTATTTAGTAGTTACCCATGATAAATTGGTTACTGGGCAAGGCTGAGATTAGTCAAAATTAATTGTTAGAGCAGTATAGAAAGCAGTAATTTTTGTAGTATTTAACCTTTTGTTAGAAAAAAATATAAGTATACCCTTCTGGAATTGGAGCATGTATTAAGCAAAAAAACAATTATCCTGAAATGTGAAAATATGGCAAAAGTATTGTTTATGTTCAATCTCGAGTCTTTTATATGCAGAGAATACACATCCTGAGATAAATGAGTGGTGTTTCTTCAGAGAAAATTTCTCTCTCTCATCTTTTCTGGGGATACAAGTATCAGAAAGTGATTTAAGATGGAATTTCATCTTCCATTGCTCCAGTTACCTCTAGTGTTCCTTAGGGTACTTTTAGGTCCACTTCTTTTCCCTCTTTTTATAGATGATTTAGTTGATGAGATTAATGTCTGCTTCCTGCTATATTTTGTTATTTGCTTATAACTGTAAGATATTTAAATAAATTGATTCCATCTATGGTAGCACATTGTTAACTTTGAATATACTTTCCTGCTGAATGGATAACTGGTTACTGAATGTTAACCCCAAGAAATGCACATATTATTTGCACACATGCATTTACACTCAACAGAATCCCCATCATTCATTCTTACCATCTTCATAGCAAGATTATTCCCTTGGTTAACACACAAAGAAACCTTGGAGGTATTTCTGACTCAAAACTCTTGTTTATTGAACATATTTTTTAAAATGTCTGGGCAATGGGAATGGTGAGTTTAATGTATTGCTTTTCTGAAATATTGTATCTTTCTGCTTCAAGGACATTATTCTTTAGCTGTGTATAGCCAATGATTGAATATAATTCTCCTATTTGGACAACGGCTTCAGACTCTAATATTGAACTTCTTAAGGGACCAATTAATTTCTTTCCTTCAATTCTCCAGTACTGTCACCAGCCCTTTAACAACCTTCAATTTATAAAAAAACTACCTTAGGGATACCATCTCTCACCAAATGTTTAAAGCGCAAAGACCTTAATTTTTTTCAGAATACAGTCAATTCCGCTTAATTGGGCCACCGTTTTATTGGGGCAGCCGCTTATTTGGGCCAAATCTCGAGGAACAAAAACCAAACTATTCAGGTAATACATAATTTAATCGCTTAATTGGGACAGTAACAGACGCTTAATCGGGACAGTAACAGACGCTAGCTTCCAGTCTGTCATCTATCGTCGCCCGTCGAAGAAGTGCGATTAAGTAAGTACACGAGATATGAACATAGGCATAGGTGCCAACTAGATTTAGATTGATTCCCTTTGAGCCTCCAGTGGCGTATTTCAACTACCAGTTACCAACCTGCTTCCTTTGTGTTTTTAACCTTTGAGAGGTGTAACGCGCATCTGTTTTATAGCCTACCGTTACCTCTGTTTTGTCGATCTTATTTAAAAATGTAATCACTGCCTAGATGCTGAGAAATGATTTTAAACATGCAAGTAAAATTACTTGCTGAATAAAATAAAAAGCCAGATATTGTATTCAAGACATCGCACACTAGCTGAGAAAACTGGTGTACCAAAACCTACGATAGAGCGTCTCTTGCAACAGGAGAATCAACTACATGAGGAATGGACATTACAGGAGGGACAAACAGGAACATCTAAAAGAAAACATGACGGAAAGGATCCAGAAGTCGAAGAAGAACTAAATTAGTGGTTTTCCATAGTTAGTGGGCTAGGTGTGAATATCATTGGCCCAGTGTTGAAGTCAGAGAAGGCCGCTAAAAAACTGGGACATAACTATTTTAAAGCAACGGAAGGTTCGTTGGTGGAAATCAATATACAATATTAAATTTTAAAAAGTGCACAGTGAAAAGGGGAGTGCAGATAGTATCATTGCTGAACTATGGTAAAATACTAAAATTCCTACTTTAAAAAATAATGTTGTGCTGATAACATTTATAATGCTGATGAAACTGGCCTCTGCTACCGTGCTGCACCAGATGGTTCCTTGTGCACAACCTTGTCCATACGCACAATTAAACTGTCTGGATATAAAAGGGCAATCGACTGCATTACTGTGTTATTCTGTGCAAATGTGTCTGGATCTGACAAACAAAAACTACTTATCATAGGAAAAAGTGCTAAACCTCATTACTTTAAGGGGTTAAGAGTGGATGGTTTACCAGTGGAATACCATGCAAATCAAAGTGCATGGATGACTTCGGAAATTTTTCAAAATTGACTGATGAGTTGGGATATGGAATTACTGAGAAATTAAGAAAATGATCATTTTGTTACTTTTAGACAATTGTGCGGTACACACTCATTTATATAATCTACAAAATATAAAGCCGGAATTTCATCCTCCTAATACCACATCGTTACTACAACCATTGGATATGGAAATAATAAAAAGTTTAAAAACATTGTATCAAGGAAAATTGGTTAATTATATTCTAGAATTCGTCGATGAAAAACGCATCACAAGTAGTTACCTCAATCGCTATAGATAAAAGTGGAAAATGTTCACTTTTGCAAGGAACACAGTTTGCCACTGACAGCTGGAGAGCTATAACAACCAGCACAATACAAAACTGCTTTGCTGTTTGTGGCTTAAAACGTTGGAATATTCAGGAAGATTTGAGCATTCAGGAAAATGAGGACATATTAACATATGACAATTGTTACAATCAAATGAAGACTGCGAATACTCAATTGTTGATGGAATTAAATTGAAAAACGAAAAAAATTGAAGAAGAAAGTGATGAAATGATGTTCCACCTGTGCTTGTATCTAACCAAGACGTAAAGCCATTAATGATTTTACTACGAGTAAAAGTTGCTTGCATACTGCAAGCTTTATGATAATAGATTTTTCCAACTCTCGTTTCGCACAGGTTTCACGTCATTTCAGGAAGTCCCTCCCCCCTCAAGAAAATCAAATTCCGACGTTTAAGCGCCCTAGCAT
>KZ309015.1:416837-437391 GCA_000376725.2 Ladona fulva
ATTATAAAATCATCATGGGCGATTTTAACGCTCGTGTAGGTCAGCAGGAAGCAGATGATGCTGTCACAGGAAAACATGGACTAGGACAGAGAAATGAATGAGGTCATCGCCTGGTAGAGTTTGCAGAGTGCGCCAATATGTACATAACAAACATATATTTCAAGAAGAATCCTACAAGGAAGTGGACTTGGAGAGGTCCTAATGGAGTAAAAAACGAAATAGACTACATATTGGTTAACAAACTGTACACAGTTACTAATTGTGAAGTTTTAAACAACTTCAACACCGGCAGTGACCATAGGATAGTTAGATGGAGAATGAAGCTTAACACCAGAATGGAGCGAAAGAAGTTGGTCTCAAGCAGGAAACAGGAGGTAAGTATTAGAAAATTAGAAGAAAATAGGAAAGAGTTCCAACTGGAACTTGGAAATAGGTTTTCAGCACTTCAAGAAAAAGAACTGGAAACCAAAGTCATGGAAGTCGTGAAGGCAGCAGCAGAAGAATTAGCAAGCACACCAAAAAGACAAAAGAATAAGAAGTTTAGCAACAGAACCAGGAAAATCATGAAACAGCAAAAGCAACTGAAGCACTCAGACTTGCCAAAGGAAAATATCGAATATGTCGAGCTATGCAAGTCTATAAGAGTGGCAATTAAGGAAGATGAGAGGAATTTTAATTGAAGAGTTGTGCAAAAGACGATAGAGAACAACAAGAGTATGAAGAGGGTCAGACAACGCCTAGCAATAGGAAAGAAACAAATCTTGGTTGTCCAGAAAGAAGATGGAACAACAACTTCCAATAGACAAGCAATACTGAGGACAGTAGCAGAATACTTTACCAACTTATACAAAAAGACAGAAAATGTTGAAGACGAAAACCAAGAAGAAACACGAAACTCAGAAAATCCCCCCTCTAGCACAGTTATTCACTAATTGCCTTAGCCAAGGGAGAATTCCGAAGGAATGGAACCATGCAAAGATTGTCCTTTTGCACAAGAAAGGAAGCAAGGAAGATTTGAAGAACTACCGCCCCATCAGCCTGCTAGCAGCACTTCTGAAGACGTCCTTGGCAGCTGCCCAGCCCAGAGAACAAGAACAGATTCAGCACTATGGACCACATCCACACGCTGCAAGAAATTATCAGCAGAATGAACGAATACGAGATGCCACTAGTGCTCTGTTTTGTGGAATATGCCCAGGCCTTTGGCTCAGTAAGTACCTCCTCCACACTGGAAAAACAAGTAGATGCCAAGTACATCCAAATTTTAGGCAGCATCTACAAGGAGGCCACAGCCTCTGTAATGCTGCATGAAGAAACAGAGGAATTCTGGATTAAGAAGGGAGTGAGACAAGGTGACTGCCTTTCACTGATTCTTTTTACAGCCATTCTGGAGAAGTTTTTAAAACCTTAGACTGGGAGGATAGAGGCCTACATATCAATGGAGAGCACATCAGTCATTTGCATTTTGCAGATGACATAGTACTCTTCGCAACCAATGGTGAACTGAACATGGGGGGGTAGAAAATAGAACTCAGAATAGACTTATAGAATTGAATAGATCAAAAACTAAGGTAATGTATAATAGTTTTGCAACACAAGTACCAATCCTACTACAAGAGGTACCCCTTGATGTTTGGTCCGAGTACACTTACCCGGGGCCACATGGGTACGACAGGAGAGAAAAACAGGATCAATGAAGTGAATCAAAGAATAAAACTAGGATGGAGTGCTTTTGGAAGGGAAAACCATATTCTGAAGTCAAAAATGCCAATGGTCTTGAAGAGAAAGGTCTTCAACCAATGCATTCTACTAGTTTTGACATATGGAAGTGAGACTTGGGTGTTAAACGCAGCAATAACCCAGCGACTTCAGACTACACAAAGAAGTATGGAACGATGTATGCTTGGAATCACAAGAAGAGACAGGAAACGCAACACCTGGGTTAGGAAGATAACAGGAGTGACAGACATCAAAGATCACTGAAATGGATGTGGGCAGGTCATGTTGCAAGGAGAAACGACAACCGATGGACTTCAGCAGTTCTGAATTTGATACCAAGAGATGTGAGGAGACCAAGAAGAAGACCAAAGGACCGCTGGAAAAGACATGGCAACGAGAGGCTCAGAATAGAGAGAATTGGAAAGCGCTTGGGGAGGCCTACATCCAACATCGGATTTAAAATGGCTGATGATGATCAAATCTAGGTTATGCAAGAAGGACTTGATCATACCAAGTCAATACCAAAAAAATACAGCACCAAATTCAAGTGATAAACTATATAAAATGTCATTCAATATAAAGAAAAAACAAAC
Source organism: Ladona fulva (assembly GCA_000376725.2). NCBI lineage: Eukaryota > Metazoa > Arthropoda > Insecta > Odonata > Libellulidae > Ladona > Ladona fulva. The sequence continues at coordinate 419,150 of KZ309015.1, forward strand.
AGCTGAAAATGAACAATATATTTTCACAAGAGACTCCAGTGTGATTTCATATTTCTACACAACAATAGCTAAAATGAAAAACATAAAAGAGTGATCTCATTATCATTTAATATTTTTCAATATTAGCTCTTCAAACAGAAATATTACAAGATATCTCCACTAAGTAGGAAATACCAAGGAGAGGTAACTTTTGGAAACATATTGAGGCATTTTACAATATGAATGACATTTAAATCTCAAGCACAAATAGATCAATAACCATAATGCTCATTCCCAATTATTCAATGATTAATATTATATTTGACCTTTTGAGAAAATTTGATTTACCAGTAATGGATTTGTAGAAGAAGCAAAAGCTATTGATTTACAAAATATAGTTTTGTATAATCCTTTATACACAACTACAGTATCATCACTATGCAATGTCAAATAATTCAATATGTTTTATATGGAACAATAAAACCTTTGTAAATATTTACTTTATGTCAAATACCAAAGTTAACCACAAATCTTAAAACCTAGAATGCCTAAACATAATTTTGAAACTGATTTTGTATCCGATCTATAATTCTGGAAATTACACGTTAGTACACCAAAAATGGTCATCGGCATGTTTGGATGTTATGCTCTCACACTAGAAAGATAAAATTCATTAGTCTTAAGCCACTTTCACAAATGAAGAAAGCAAAACAAAAATATGCCAAATAAAAGAGTATAAACTACATAATATACATAAAATGCAACATTCAAATGGGCCGAATCTTTGAAAATTCATGTGGATTACAATCTTTTCCATTACATTCCCACATTTTGCATAGCAAGTTTAAAATTGCACTTTTAATACAACAGCATAACTATCGCATATTATCGATCAAATCAAACCTACCCATCACTGCGAAAGCCAAAATGTTCTTGGAAAGAATTGATGTACTTTTCTCCGCAAGTGGCAAAGGGTGCAATAGAATAGATTTATCCTTGTTGAATTGCTCCAATGTTGAGCAACTCTTTAATTTTCCCATCCGGATAGTTGAGAACCGAGGATAGAACCTCGCATGTGTGCTCGCCCAAAAGAGGAGGCCGACGTCGCACTTCATTCGCACTGTCCGAGAACTTCACCGGAGGTCCAATAACGCCGATGCTTCCTGCAGACGGATGCGCCATTTTCTTTACTAAGTCCAAATGCTTCACCTGCGGGTTTTGGAAAACTTGCGGTATAGTGTTAACAGGTCCGCAAGGAAAAGGGGCACTTTCGAGGATGTTCAACCACTCTTCAGATGTTCTCTCTTTGAAACGTTTGCGTATCACCGACATCAGAGTGTCACGATTGGCGACTCGCAGAACATTCGTCTTGTAGCGCACGTCCTCCGAGAGCTCCGGCAGGCCGATCAGCCGACAGAACGCGCCGAACTGCGCGTTACTGCCCGCACCTACCGTCACTCTCCCTCCACATTTCGTTTCCAAAGACTCGTACGGCACTATCCAATCGTGTGCAGAGCCTCTCCGTTTTGCCTCCTCACCTGCATTGAGCCAAGCAGAAGCTACCGTGGCCAAGCACGCCACTTGAGTCGAAAGCAAATTCACGTCCACTCGCTCTCCTTCTCCAGTCTTCTCTCTTTTGTAAAGCGCCGCCAGTATCGCGCCATGAGCATATAGCGCCGATGCGATATCGGTAATTGGAACCCCAACTTTGCATGGTTCTCCTTCTTCTGGTCCCGTGATATTGAGTAATCCACCTACGGAAGCTGCGATCACATCGTAACCAGGCCTACTCGCTTGGGGACCGTCGGGCCCGTATCCAGTCAAAGAGACGTAAATTAAAGAGGGATTAACATTCTTGATTAGTTCGTATCCCATGCCGAGTGAATCCAACTTTCCAGGCACGTAATTTTCGACGAGAACGTCGCTGACGGCGACCAAATCAAGCAATGTCTGCCTTCCCTCGGAAGATTTCAAGTTAATGCACACGCTGTATTTATTTCTATTCATTGCGAGAAAATAGGTAGTTTCTCCACCACTAATGGGTACACCCCATCGCCTCGTTTCGTCTCCAACTGTCGGTCGCTCGACCTTGATAACTTCAGCACCCATATCTCCTAAAACCATGGTGCAATAGGGACCCATAACTATACGACTTAAATCTAAAATCCTAATACCTTCCAATGGTCCTTGTTTCTTCTTATTAGCGTGCGACGAGTAAAAACCATTTTGACTCGTACACATTAATTTCTTCAAGTTAGGCCAAATTCCGATTCGAAAATTCATCAAACTGTTCACTCTGATAAACATTTTGCCAGTGAGAGGAAAATAAACAAACAGAAAGAAAAAACAACCGAAAAAATCAAACCACTATTTGCCTATGGAAAGAAAACAAGACAAATGAACAAATCAAATAACCACGTAGACGATACTCTGCGAATTTCGTTACAGCAACTAACTAGATACCAACTTACAGCACTTACGTGGTTGACCAACTTTTTATCTCCGAAAAATTACGAGTCTTATAAGAATTTCACAACATGAACGTCTCACACCTTTTCCCGTTTGCACGGAAAATAAGTAATTGTATGATGGATGAGCAATAAATTACCTCCGATTCAGCCTCATTATCAACTACCGTAGTTGATACAACCGGAATTTCTGTCCGCTCAGCCATGCCGTCACACAGTGAGATGATTTTCGTCTTATATATCAGCTATAGACAGAAAAAATGCATCTACGCGAATACTGATCTCCAAATCCTGGGAAGCGCAATATCTAAATTCCTCGTTCTTCCATTCCAGAAAATTTACCCGACCAAAGCGACATAGTACTTAACGTACTTAACACACAGCGAGCTCTGAACGAACAACGACCTAACGAAATTTCGTCTGCACATCCTACTCGTGATTGACCTTATTCTTCAAATTCATATATTTAGATTGACAATTGGCGTTGTTCAATGAGAATTTGTTTATAAAAAGTATTGCTGTGTGAAAACACTGTTTTTCTTCGTATAGTACGTAAATAGTGACGTAGCATCGTTGCTAATTTTACCATTTGTCATAAGAAAGTGCGTGATTGCTACTTGTGTTCTCAGCATCGTTTATAGTCGTATTCATATGAATTCAACTTCTAATTATGTTTTGGTTATTTTGAGTATATCAATCGAATATTTTATTGGGATAGTATTAGCAAGACTTTTGAGAATCGTTAATTTAGTTAGTTAAAATTGCATCTATGAGAGGATGGAGCTAGTTACTAAAAAATAATCAGGATGACAAAATGAACTTTAGGTAAGATTTGGGCGTTCAATCGTATGGTGGATTATTCTGCATAACGTGACAAGGTCCCAATCAATACGTAAATCGTGAGAATACTTGTTTCTTAATTGTCGAGTCTAAAATTAACTCAAAAATCTAAACAAAAATTAAAACCAATGCTTTGGACTTGGGTCTTGTTGATCATTATCATCACTACTGTTTTTGTCATCATTGCTGATAATTAAATTCTCTTCACTTGTACTGGCGCAATACAGAGATGAAATTAATTGATGACGCTGATGAACATGGCCTGTCATACAAAGTAGCATTTTCATCTACATCTACATAAATACCCTGCAAGCCGTCTTCCAGCGTGTGGCAGGGGGTGTAAACACCAAGAGTAGAATTACCTCTTTAATTTATTGTTATCGCATATAGTTTGCGGAAAAAATGAGTCCCTAAAACGACTTGTCCTCACATCTATTTCTCTTATTTTACGCTCATTGTTGGATCGGCCGAAGTAGCAGGGGGTCTTATAATACCAATTACGTCTTCCGAAAATGTACTTCCTCTGAATATATCTAACAATTGCAGCCTAAAAGGATCTAATGCTTTCCCAGTGAATCTGTTTGAGGAATTCCTCACCCGGCTGGAAAACCGTGAAGAATTCCTCAAATTGCAAGCCTAGCTTCTAATCTCCTTTCTTTCAAGGATTTTTAACCTGCGTCTGAGAGTATTTGCATTACGCTTGCTTCTCTATCGTAGCACTTTTTATCAAAACATATTGACTTACGCTGCACTATCTCGAGTTCACAAGCATTCGTTTCATCTGCTGGGTCCCATATACTCGCCGCATACACCTGGGTCCCATATACTTGCACTTCACTGGGAGTGGGAAGGCTGAGGTCATCTGCATCTTCTTTTTCACTGGTATATAAACTGTGTATCTTCTTTCGGGAGTTGAGGTGACTTTAGGTTGGCTTAAGGGCAGTGCAGATGTCACAGTTAATGATAGAAACCAGAATACATTTATAGTCAAGAAGCAAACAAAAATAATTTAAATAAAAATGTATGCATTCACTAGGCCCTGACCCTGTCTACAATTTTTAACTATTCAGCAGTAAAATGACAATCTAGGCTTATGTAATGTGGCATAGGCCCCAGGCCTAATTGTTTTATTTTGAGGTAAACTTAATTGAACATTATTCATGAACTAATACGATTTTCTTACCTGTGAGTTTCCAATCGTTTAGCTGCAGAATTCTTTAATGTCATCTGACATATTAGGCAAAAAGCTGTACACTTTTTGTTTTCTTTTACTAATTTGAAGCCTCTATCACTCCACAGAATATGCTGTGCCATACCTGCTATTTTGGAAACAGGTCACAGAATAACTCTGATTGGGTAATGGCTTGATTGCTTCTGGTTAGCCATTGTCTTTGTGGAATAACAAATAACTGTTTAATACTTATAGTACGCACTCCTTTGATTAGAACATGCAAATGGACTTTACATATACAATACAAAGAGAAGCTGTGAAACAGGTTATTTTGCTGCATCAAAGGGCCACAGGTAACATTTACCGGTACTGTGTGTAACAGTAACATTATTTGTATAAGGTAATGTAATTTTATAACTATGAGATTAATTTAGTAATTTGTTTATATGGAATTGAAATTGCCTACATTTTCTTACAAATAAACATTTATTTAACAAATAAAGTAATAATCTACATAATGTTCTACTTAATCTACATATTCTATAATATTATCTACGTGTATGTAGAAAAATAATATTCTATGTGTTATGACCCAACCCTGTCTTTTAGTGATATAATAAACAAATAATCTGCCACAGTAACTCTTTGTCATAGAGTTCTTGATTTCCAAAAAAATTTAACCTAATGCAAAAAGGTAGTCACATTTTACTTGTACAAATTTGATATATTATCTGTTAGAGTCCAATGAAACTTTGTCTTCAGAAAATTTAGCCGGAATAGGGACCCATCCACCACTGAGGTGGTGGATGTTTTTGTGATATTAGATAATAGTTTCATTTGGTATGGAGGGTGAGTTAGAACCCCTATTAACTTGGCACCTTAGTGTAGTATGTACATTTAATACTACATAGATGTGAGCCCACTTGCTACATCTTTTGAACTGATTACTATGACAACTAATGGTTAACCTAGAAAATACAGAGAGTTGAATAATAAGAGTGGAATAAACAGTGTAAATAATATTGGTATATAGGTTCAATGTACACCTTATGTAATCAATACAAATTCAACAAATTAGAGTGCACCCAGCATCACTGGTTTCTTTCTATGTGCCATCTTCAGATAGAGAAAATTTACATTTGGTTTTCCATGTGTTCTAAGCAATTGTTTAGTTCTCTTCTCAAAGATGACAATTTTTGCTCAAATATGTTCTTGGTTTCTAAATAATAAAAAGTGATTCAGGAAGTTTTTATATCTCTTCTCAGAGTAATAGGAAGACATTAAAACAAACTTATGTTTAGCTAGACTTTTACTGGAGAGCAGGGATATTAGAGTTTGAGAAAAGCTCCAAAAAGCTGTCCTAACTACAGCTTTTCTCGAACTCTAATGTCTTACCACAGCCATGTTCCTTTTTCTCATAGAGCAAGGGATCTCAACCAGTGTTACTCATACCAATGATGTTACTTGTAGAAAGATTTGGTGATGCATTTGATGGTAATGCTCTTTCCAAGTTATGTAATAATAAATTTAAAAACTTCCATTCATAAGCTGAAAAGATATAGTAGTTTCTTATGTTCCAGCCTTTTATTGGTGGTACCAACTAGAGGTTGAGAATACAAGTGAAGAGTATTCCCCAGAACGTAATTTACCTCAATGATTTTCACAAATTTATTGTTTGAAAATGATGAAATATGAGGGATATTTTGCTAAATATTCTGCACTAAATTTTCATAGAAATTATGTAGGTTTCCCCACGTTTATCATGAACCTATACTTTACATGAATTTATTATAAAATATGAGGAATGATTTAATTAGAGAAAATAATATTGAGGGAATTTAGCTTAACTAAACCAAAGGACAAAGTAAATGGTATTTGAAACGTCCATTTACTGGACAGTGGTGACAGAAACAACAGATGAACACACGACCATTCCCGAAAGCATCCAGTTAAGCAGGATTCAAACTTGGGAGTTGGAGCACTAGCACACTCCACAACTGCAGCAGGTAAGTAGTAATTCGGATTAGAGGATATTACAAATGAGAGTCAACAAACACTTTTAGATAGAGTTATTGGACAAAGATGGTAATTAGGGCTGGCAAAATATTTATTGATGAAACAGTCTCTAAAGTTAAAAGGGTCTTATTGAGACTCAAATTAATGGAATACAGAAAACAGTACAGACATTCTTAAATGTGGCTTTAATTTCACTCCAAAAACAAGAAAGGTGACTGACTTTTTAGAATTGAATAGAGAACAAAATTGAAAATCGCAATACAAACCCTTGGAACTCATTTACTCTTGCTACAAAGTTCTTTAAATGCTCTACATAATTGTGGACTCTTCTTTTAAATTAAAATCTTACAAATACAGAATCCATTTGATGCCATAATTGCTTATATGCAGTGGTGTGATGTAACGAATTACAAGTAATCGAATTACTTGTAACGATTACATTTTGGTAATTTTTTACTTGTAATCCATACATTTTTTTAAAAGTAATTTTTACTAATAATCTACTTCAAAGCTTGTGCGAGTAATCATTACATTTGAGAAATCAAAAGTGAAAATTTGAATTCCTGGCACGCTGAATGCATCGAGAGGCAGTTCTAACTACATCGTTCACCCTGGAGATGAATTTCTCTTCTCTTGGGAGGAAAGGGGCGACTCCCTGCCTAGGAGTAGAGTTGTTTTTGAGAAGGGCCAGACAATACGTGAATACAGGTAAAAATGTAAATGCTACAGTGTAGCTACATGGCACGGGTTATGCAATTCTGTTTCTGAGTCCTCGCCTTTCTGAGTAGAGTTTCGGTTCCCTATTTCACGGAGGGGAGGGGTGACTTCCCATCAAGAGTTGCTTTCGAGAACTTGAGAAGGGTCAAACGATACGTGAATGTGGGTGAAAATATAAATGCTAAAATGTAGCTACAATGCGTGGGTTACGCAATATAAGTTTGGCAATACAAATACAACCTGCTTGTACATAAACTTTCTCATGTCATTGGCGGACGTGGTGAAGAGAGGAAGCAATCACTGTAAGTGTGTACAAGGAGAAGAATCAAATCAAGACATCAGCCATGGACACCGTACAAAGTAAATTCAAATATTTAAAAATTGATGTTTTTACCTTAAATATATTCATTATATTTTGAGTGTTTTCTATTTATTTGCATGATGTTGATTTTAGAATACATCCTCATCCACAGGCTTAAATTTTGGTAGAACATAAATATTTAGGCACTATAATTACTGTATTAATCACAGTGCCTAAATACTTATGCCTATTAAGTGCCTCAATCCAACATTTTGATTATTCTTTAATGCTATGGCATTAAGATATAACTCAAATGTTGGTTTGCTTGCTAGTACTCCCTATTCGAGAAAATATTGACTGTGATTGCATCATTTACAGGAGCAAAATAAAAAGTAATTGTAATCCTACCGATTACTTTTTCAAAGAGTAATTTGTATTTGTAATTAATTACAAATTTGACAGTGTAATTGTAATTGAGCCCGATTACATTTTTTCAGTACTTTACCCATCACTGCTTATATGACTGAAATATAAGGTGACAGTTTAAAAAGACCAGTTTTTTATAGATGTAGTTTTATTCAAACAAACAGTTTATCATTAAAACAGAAGTTTTGATATCCATTTTTAATATCTAATTTTAATGTGATTCTAATTAATGTCCTCCTTGAAGATGAGTTGTATTGAGGCAATTTAAATTGCAAAATGATAATGGTGAAGAAGCAACTTGATAGTCAAGCAATAGGAAACATAAATTGAAAACCACAGACAGCCAAGAATGGCAATGCATGAACGTTTTTGGATCAATGGCAATACAAATCAATAAAGGTATCAGGAGCTTAAGTGTGATGCATAAAACCAAATGGCACAATATGATAACCATTAAAATACATAAAATCCTCAATGTCTAGATACAATTATTATAAAAAATGAATTTTGAGCAGCATGAGCCACCATTGGTGACAAAACACATCAAAAGAAATTTATACAAAGAACTCATCATGGATCAGATTTGAAGATGATAAAAAAATGCAGAGTTTGAGGAAACATTATGAAGAATAAGAAATTTTGGTTTAAGGCTGTTAATGGTATAAGTTTGCCAAGACTGTGAACCTTTATTAACAAAAATTGGTTTGCTTCCTTAAAACCTTTGCTTAGAGATTTAGGAATGACTTTACCAAAGAAAGCCCAAGGCAAAATATAGAAGTGAGGTTTTGAGTGGGTTGGTGCTCTGACCATGAAGAGGAGAACATCTTTATTCAACTCAACCCTTGCATTTCTCACTTAAATTTTTTCTTAAGAGTTTTAGGATTTTCAAGTCTTGCAACTGAAATTAGCAATCTAAAATATGTCATCTGAAATATTTGGTTTTGGTTACATTTCAGAGAAAACTAATATCACAGTGAATTGGAATCCAAGGAGTTGAATGAAGGAAAGGTAAATAACAAAGCCACGTGGGTAAAATCCCAAGGATAAACAGGTGTGAGAAATAGCAATGTTACTGGAACTTGAACCAAAGTCTCCTACATTCCGGCGAGGTATTCTAACCACTGAACTACCGTGCCACTTTAGTAGTTTGTTTGGAGGGGACTTGCCATGTTCTCAAAGAGTTCAGTGTGGAAGAAACATGGCATGGTAGTTCAGTGGTTAGAATACCTCGCCGGAATGTAGGAGACCTGGGCTTGAGTCTCCGTCATGTCACTATTTTTTACACCTGTTATTCCTTGGAATAATCAATGTCAGTAATATCCATTTCCACACCAAGAGCCTGTTATATTTGATGGCAATCATCACAGAAATGAGAATCCCAACTAATTTCCACAACTCTTGTAGGAAGGTTTTCAGTGCATTGATATTCCACAATGAAAGCAATTTTGGAAAACAGAAGTCTATTTGACTGACAAAGTTTTGTCAACACAACAGCAGGATTCTTCAGTTCAAAGTGCTTAATTCTTCATTTTGTCCATTATTTATTTTGAGTTAAATATAAATACTGTAAGAATTAAGAATAAATTTCTTCTCTGAGCAAAATAAACTTTGACCTGAAGAAGCCAACAATATTGTTGTTAAAACTTAGACAATTAGAAAGACTTCCCAAGAAGTACTTTTACCATGAAATTTTCACAATGACTCTTAATTCATCCAGCTCAGCATGATTGAGAACCACTTGACCAGATGGGCATTCTTCAGAAAAATGTCCTCTGCACAAAAATGATTAAATGATATGTTTCCCATCAGGCAGGCCACTATGAGTCCAGATGAAATGGATACCCTCTGTGGAAATTAAAGCAGACTCTCAAATTTCATTTAAAATGTTTATCTTTAGTCTTATCACATTAAGAATCCATTCACTTTAACAAACAGGCCAAAGGAAGAATTAGAAGGCATTACACTGAATCTGCTGCCGGAAGCACAACCAGTTGATGATGAAAGCAAAAGGTGGTTTGTTGCACTTTACAGTACATTCATCACAGACTAGGAGGTTGGCAAAAATAAGAGGGGTATGACAGGAGAATATGAGAAACACTAATGTAAGTCATGCTTGCTCTTTGAAAAGAATGCATTTTGATACTGCTAAAAATGATGCTTTTCCAATTAAATCACATCGGTTGGTGCAATAATGAAATGAAGAGTGTTAGAGACAGTGTCAGCAATATTAGCTGATGAGCCACCTCCAGAAGCAAAGTCTGCGCCTCCTGCAGCAATTGGTCCCCCTGCTCTCCCTCCTCGATGCATTGCCCCACCAGCAGAGGCATGAGCAGCCACTGATGCAGCGTCTTTGCGTATGCCACCAAACATTATCAATTCACCCTTCCCTGGGACCAAAGTATACAAAATGGTCTCCTCTGGGCCTATATTAGAATCAAATGTTTCTGAAGTGGGTTGCACTGGTAACCATGACACGAAGGGCTCATATTCTGCTAAAGCTTTTGAGGTGTCCAAAACATGCAAACTCATTGTGCGCTGTGGGCGTCTCCGTTGTGGGGGAGGTGGTGGTGGAGGAACATGGGGCTGTCTTTCAGGTGGTACCCCACTTTCACTTCCCCGTCGACCACAAAGCTCCTCTTCCATGCGCCGAAGAGTTTCCAGTTGCATCTGCCGATATCGCCCTTGCAATGCTGGCGTAGTTCGGAAAGCGGCCATCTGGTTAGGGAGAGAGTTGCGCTCTTGGGGTGAAATGCAGAGGCTCGATCCATACGCTATCCTCTCCAGGGGCAATCGGGGAGGAGAAATGAGAGGTGAACTGTGGGAGCTTTCAGCTAAAGGCTTCTGAATTCCTGACAGTTTGCTTCTGCCAAAAGGAAGGGGAGGGGAAGAATTTGAAGATGGGTTTTGAGTAACGGTGGTTGAACTGCTGGTGGAGGGACTGTCTCCTTTTGGATGGCTTGACTCTTTACCCTGAGAACTAGCTTTCCTTGGATTTCGGTCTCTCTCTTTTATTTTGCCATTCCTGATAAGAAAAACAAAGAAAGGCATAATATATAGGAAAAGTATCAGCTTATTAGGGCATGCATCTAAAAAGAAAGAGAAGTGACAAAATGACTTCCATGCATCCAAGCATCCTAAAACCACACCTAAATAAATTTCTTGTGGAGATTAAATACCGTCATACTGCAAATATTAAAGAGTAGGAAAAGCTTAAAATTTTTGTAATTTTAATTTTACACAAATAACTATTATATGCCCCTGTCAAGCATAACAGAACTTAATTTAATTTAAAAATGTCTTTTATTGTGCATATCTGGTCCTCCCAAATCAGGAAGTTCCATTGTAAGACCATAATAGCTCAATATATTTGGTACTCGTAGATAGTTTATTTGATAAATTTTGAATAAATTTGCTGATACAGTAAAACCTTGTTAACACGAACTCATAGGGACTGCAAAATTGAGAGTTCGTGTTAAAAAAATTCGTGTTAGGGAAATCGCGACAAACTTGTCTATACGCCTTTTTCAGATATACATTCATTACTCAAATCCAATACAAATACAATCAAATGTATTATCAATACAATAAGCTATAAACAGCAAATATAAATTGATATCAAATTTATTTAATTTTCACTAGGACTGAAAAAATCTAGAATATTTTGTAACCGAAGCACAGGGCGCATAATACGAATACATTCAAATGATATGCTCTCCAAACAACTTGAAAAATTGTCTGAAATGTTAGCTGTGGCCGCATAGCGCTCGAGGACGCTAAGAGCAGATATGACTCCAGCACGTTTGGGTGGCTCCATAGGTTCCTCTTCATTCTTATCTTAAGATTCCTCAACCTCATTGGCATATTCTTCAGGTAAACTGCAAACGGCAACTTAATCATCGGTTTCTACGTAATCACCGAATTTTAATTCATTCTGGAAAATCAAAAACATAAAAAGTATAAAATACTAAGAGAACTAATTCGCTTTCCATATTATGGCTCACTTCAATCGGCATAATTGTCTCCAACAACTGTAACTCCTCGGGCGTGTCATCTGTGCCAGCTCATTCGTCGGTTGGATCCACCTCCAAGCTGGTCCATGCTCTCTCAAAGCAACTTTTAATTTGCTTCCCAGGAACAGATTCCCAAGCCGCTGCAATCTCTCTGACCGCATCTAAGATTGTCCATTTCGTAGTATTTTTACTTTTCACAGCGCAGATTAGAGCTTGCACTGATTAGAGGATGCAGTATTCTTTTTTCATGAGGGCAATAATACCTTGATCTAGGGGCTAAGGATGGCTCAAGCAATCTTTCTCACAGCTGAGCTGCAATTTGCCTAACATAAGTTATGCATTGCACAATTATCCATTGTCAGCAGGACCTACCGATTCTATTCTATTCAGTGATTAAATTTCAAGAGCCACTATTGGAATGCTATTCCATCGATCCTTCTTGTGGTGTGAATAGTCACAGGGCAGCTTAGATTGGTCAATGTGTTTAAAACAGCATGGGCTCTGGGATTTTCATATCACCCAAACTTGAAGCTTCTCATTCCCATCCGAATTTCAGCTGAGAACAACGGTTAATCTCTGCTTGCTACGGGCACCTCCATGACATTTTCCTCCCTTCATATTTAAAGAGCGGTTTGGCAAGAGATTATAAAACATCCATGTTGGCAAGAGATTATAAAACATCCATGTTGAAAATGTTCCGTGGGTCATACTTTTCCTGTAGGCTCTTGAAATATAGAAGCCATTCATTTGCATTCGTGCACTTTATTACCCTCTCCACGTACCACTTGAGAGGAGATTCGGTGACATTTCTGGAAATGCCACAACAAACCAATAGAGCAGTTGAAGTCAATACCAAGCTTTGAAGCAATTGAATTTGCCTATTCCTGCAGAACGGTATATCCACCGACCACATATGTTTAAATCACATCACCAATTCTTCCTCAACATCTTGATGATGAGCTAGGCATAATCGCTTAGCTTTGTGTCCTACCTTGTCCTTACTTGTGCTACCTGACACAGCAGCTTGTTGTATCTTTTCTCGATTCTTTATTATTGTAGAGTTTGATTTCGGAATACAGGTTTGCTCATTTTGTGTAAGAAACGCTCTAAATTATGTAAGACTACTGATGAACAGATCCTTTCCTTCACCACAAGAGGAAGACCTCCGCCCTGAATAATAGTCGTGAACTCACTGAAAGTCTTCAAACAGACTCGATAACTTTAATTTTGCTTATCATATTCTCTTTTCCAAATTTTCCCAAGTGACACGATGGTAGTTCTGGAAACTACCATTGTGTCTACTACTACTACTACCGTCCCTAGTAAACATTACCTAGTTCCCTAGTACTCCCGTTGCTTTTATCTGGCACGCAGCAGGATATCTGATGCCTTATGCAAAAAACTTCTCCTATTCATTTTTGGGAGGGTCTGAGAAGAGTCAAGGCATTATTATTTGTATAATTCGTATTATAAACGGTAGCGATAAAAATTGTCAACAAACTTCAATTAGGATGTAGTAGTATTAGTATTGTTAACAGTGCTTTGACAGCCAAGGTCATTTCGCACATGAGCCCCCACCGGGAATCGAACCCGGGACCGCTTTCGTCAAAGTCGAACGCGTTGCCCACTTGGCTATCAGGAGCCCTTCAATTAGGATGATCATCCATAGTGTTTCAAGAACACTTTGAAGATGTTTTCGCGTTATTTACCATTGTTTGGTAGGATCATTCAGATTGCAGTACCTTGTAAGCTGGCGTGAGATAGTCTTGAGCCCTTTCCAAGAACAGTAAGCAAAATATGACTGATAAAAATAGGAATGCAGTATCATACAGCACTGTGTGGTATAGGATATATTTTTGACAATCACTTCCAGGTTATCACTTTACGATACCATTTCTACCATCCACAATAAATGGCTATCATCAACCCAATAATTTTCGGAAAAAATCTTAGAGCATCACTGGAAATGTATGGTTCGCTTTAAGCAAGAAATCCTCAGCGCGGGACCAAGATATTTGTTCAAGTTTTGTACTAACTGATTTTTGTGTTAAATTTGTGTGCTGGGACCACAATTTGGGTTCGTGTTATAGCGAAATTTTTGTTAAGCAAGTACATGTTAACGAGGTTTTACTGTATATAAAATGACAGTTGGGAAAATTTTGCCAATTATAACTATGAAATCAACATTCATAAAAACTTTATAGTTTTCAACTTTATGCCATAAGATTAGACATAAAAAATACTATAATCTTATATTCATTAATTCTAAAAACTTTATAGTTTTCAACTTTATGCCATAAGATTAGACATAAAAAATACTATAATCTTATATTCATTAATTCTAAAAACTTTATAGTTTTCAACTTTATGCCATAAGATTAGACATAAAAAATACTATAATCTTATATTCATTAATTCTAAAAACTTTATAGTTTTCAACTTTATGCCATAAGATTAGACATAAAAAATACTATAATCTTATATTCATTAATTCTAAAAACTTTATAGTTTTCNTGATGAATAATAATAAGGATCAAATTTTAAGCTAAGAATATTAGCAGAATTCATAGGCAAAATGAAAAGCCTCACCAAGCAGGAAATTTTTTTGCGTAAAGACACCGACCATCTCACAAGAGAAAAATTATCTTATTTTCTGCTTATATAAAAAAAGCAATGAAATATGCCTTAGAAGAAAAGAAGGTGCTTACCAGACCCAAAATTTGCTAACTTAGCTAGAAAAGAGCAAAAACGTCTCTCACACACTATATTAATTAAGGCAATACCTTAAATAAGATGAGTGAGTAGACTCATCTTCCTCTGCCCGAGGAGGCACCCAAATGTTGGAAGTGTGAGGGCGTAGCATCTGAGAAGCCCCTGCACTCACCCTTGCGTCCACTGGCAATCGAACGCTACCAGCAGATGGATTGATAGAGTTCATACTTTGACTACGACTCAATACCACAACATTCTGACCAACCTGAAAAACAGAAAATTTAATTTAATTTCAATTCAAATCAGAGCAGCGCAAATATATACTTGTACAAAATTCTAACCACCTTAGACGCAACTGGCATCTCATGGAGAGCAAGTCTAAAGTTTTCTCCTCATTCTATTTATACTTATTGTATGATAGCATTTCTGCTTACAAATTCCATGGCTTGAAGTTAAAGTATACAAAAGATTTAGGAATGTTGACTTTATAATAACAATTGACAAAATAGTCCTTTATACATTTTATTATCGGCATATATATACCAAATTTATCCCTCGTTAATTAAAGCATCTACCAGTCATGATTATATTTTTAATGAGGAATAATTTTGGATATAGCAGTGAGGTGGTTTAGAAAGTTTAGTAGGTATTAGGTATTATTTTCAAAGAATAGTTGAAAAATTATAATTACCTAACACTTCTAGCGGTCAGAATTCCCTTTATTACTTAAAGAACTTCTTCTTTACCGTTAACTTTCTTTCCTGCATCAAATATTTACTTAAACACACGTTGAACAGAAAAAAATGAAGATGAAATGTCCATACGAAAGGCAATGACGTCAGATGGGAAGGGGGGGACTAATTATCCTGGTAACTTCAGTACCGGAAAAAATCATAAATAAGAACATATATACTTAGACACTTAAAATACTGAAGATTAAAACGAAAAAGAAATTTTTACATTCATTAAGCATAATAAGGAGATCAGAAAAAACAGCATTTATATACTAAACGAAAAAAATTATTAAAAAAAACTATTGGTTAAAAACGAAAACTATAAAACACTTTACTGAAATAGAGCCTTACGAACGACTGAAAAGAGAAATGGAAGCGCTTGGAGGCGGTGCTACTCGAAGAAGGCCTTTGAAAAGAATACGAGGCGTGGACTATGATCCGCAGTCACTGGAGAGCACCCACTGGACGACGATCGTCAACGCTCAGTGTTGAACGTGTTAATGAATAACAACTTTGGACCTATCCCCCATTACCTCTTCTCCAATAACTATCATGCACCTGCACCCACCAGGTGACATGATGCCACAACAAAAGAAATAAATACTGGACAAGGGGGGCGACACGTTGTCATTTGTTTGTAACTGGTGTTATGCCGCTGTCAGTCTTGAGGATGTCACTACTGTGTGAGATGCGAATTTTATCTCTCTCTCTCTACCAATCCACCAATGAGGAAACAGGTTTTCAAATTTTGAAACACTTTGAACGCTGAGAGAGAATCAGTCATAACTTGCTAGTCTGAAGATCATGATTCTCTCAGCAACCAATTTTATGCAAAGATGAAACATATTTGCTAGGAAGTGGGCTGCAGTTCTGTAAGTGATCATTTTGAGATCAGATTCTTCGCATTTCCTGAAAGGAAGCTAAAGTATGTCTGCTCTGCCCACAAAAGCATTCCCTTAACAGTGTGAGAGAGACGCGGCACGGTAGTTCAGTGGTTAGAATACCTGCCCGGAAAGTGGGAGACCTGGTTCGAGTCCCAGTCGTGTCGCTATTTTTCACACTTGTTATTCCTTTGGGATTTTCGTAGGTTTTACAACCTACTAAGTTACCTTCCTTTCCTTTATCCTTGAGTATAACAATTTTGGTAAATACTACAACCATTACTAAAACATTGTATCTTGTTCGTAAGATAATGAAGCCGGGACAAACCTTGCTGTTTTATCTATTGATATGATTATTAAATAAAGAGAGGTAATAATTGATATCTCTAACGTTTAATACATCATTATACGAAGAAAACTAATGACAACATTCACCGGTCATAATTGTATTTACATATCACCATCAATATTGTGATTAACTATGTACGTATTGTCACTTTACAGGATAACAGAATATGAATATATGGGCTTCCTGTGTCTAGGAATGAGAGCAGCTAGTACTCTATTAAAAATATATCTCAACTGAGCTATAATCGTAAGCATTTTCCTATCAAATCATGCACGACTGGCACAATTTAATCATTAATAAGTTTGCTTACTCAGCATTTGTGGTGATATAGGTTTTTAAAAGATACATTTAAATATATATGCCGATTTTTTCTGAAATTATTATCATTTCCTAGAGGCACAGAAAAATTCATCAAAAGGGTCTTCATTGCTGCTCAACTTTTAAGCCATACAGTGTGCAGATACCTGACAGGATTTTCAGCTGGTTAGTATATTGTAGTTAGTTAGTCTGTTTTGTTGTTATGAACACACATACAGAGAGATTTATTGATTGTGTGTGTGTATAATAATAATAATAGCATGTATATATTATGGAAGTAATAAAGTCATTAAATTTACTTCAATCTCAGGTTTCTGTCCACCATCTTTCACAACATCTACGTTTGTTTGACTGCTGGGCAACTTATATGACTCAATTATTGAAGCTGCAAGACACCAGTACATTTGGAATTTTCGATTAGTTTTAAGGACTTGGCTGATTGCTTTGAATTCTTGGAGGTTTCAAATCCAGAGATATCTTTTAACAGGTCTGATATACAACTGCCTTGAGCTGTGACCCTACTATATTGATGCCATGGAAATGATATGGGTGAAGGTTAGTGAGTATGAGTGTGCTAGGTTACTGTGTGACAGCTTAACCAAGATCCATTACAGATTTTTCAAACTTCAATAGGAGTCTAGTTAGTAGACAGGTCATTGCCATTGGAAGAGTGTTCCATTCAGCTATATTTTCTAGTAGTAGATAAAAGTGTGACTTTTGAATCTTGAATTGTGTAACTTATAAAATTTTTATATAATTTACTTCTTCAGCCTCTGGTACGTAGCTATAACATTCACCATTATGTGAATCGCTCAAAGTATTTTTAAAGATTATTGGAAATGAAATTGTTCAATTCCTTTTACAATTAAGGTATTCCTGCATTTTAGCATGCTAAATCATTCCTATTGGCTTCTTTATTTTTGCTTTTTAAATTAAGTCAGTGGTAAAGTAACTATTTTAGTGTGAAAAAGGTTGCAAAGTAAAAATACAGCCTTTTAGTGATTACCATTATTTTAATTATTTCAAGATTATTGCTTACATCTGTAGAAATCAGTTTTTGAATAATAAGTTGGGGATATACTGAAATATACCAAAAGTTGTTCAATTTCTAACGAAAAGTTGGCAGAATACTGGATTGACCCAAAGTTGTAGCAAATTGAAGTTCCACAGTGTAGTGGTACTCTAGAACCAATATTTTACAATATGCCCTTCCAGGAGTGACATTTGTTAGTGATTGAAAGAAAGGATATTCCAATATCCACTAATAATGATATATTATTTCCATGCATTCCATTGTAAATCACAGCAATCATTTTTTTT
>KZ309015.1:491717-508844 GCA_000376725.2 Ladona fulva
AAATATAATATTTATATATTATTAATTTTCTTCTTGATAAATAACTGGAGTATTTTATCTCTTTGAAATTTTAGATATATTTAGAATACTTAACAACATAATTTTGAATGATGAGCTCAAATCATACTAGATGCAAGTATAAAAATTAAATGGACCATAGGTTAGGTGTCAAAAAGAATCCTTTAATAATTAGTGATTTAAGTATTAAATACACTAAATAAAAATTTTGTGTGAATGAGTAGTATGAGTTGTTTTAGTAATTACATTTAGTTATTAAATCAATGTTAACAGTTTCTTTGTTTTTCACTGTTACTTATTTTATACTTCCCTTATAATAATCACTGTAAACATGCTATCTTCACTTCAGAGCCTACCTTAGGGTACCGGCTCCTAGGATTGTGAAGTCCTAAAAATATAGCTATTAGCACCCTGAATCATACAAAAATAATGAGGACATACTAAAGAAAGCATTTTGGAGAACTCATTTAATATTGATCAAAATTACCTTGTTTTTGTATAGTATTGCATCACTCATTAAGAATTACTTGAGAAGAATTTCTAGGCAAGAGTTACTTAACAAAAATTACTTAACACAAATTCATTGACCAGTTCCCATTTTTGAATCTGTTATTTCAGATACTGACTCACCATTTTCATTTAATATTGTGCTTTCATTATAGAGGTCCTTAAATCTCATACAGTAATTTCATTCATGTAAGCCTTTGGGAGCCCAGACAACCTATCTTCTCTACTTAATTGAAATATTAGTTATTATTCTAAAATAACAACCTTCTTGCATCCCAGCTGGTTTATGGAAATCTTTCTTTCAAAAATGATAAATAAAGAAGCAACAACATTTTCTGTCATTACTAACAAAGTCTCCTGATAAACAGAAACACTGAATTCAGGTGACCAAAGTTCCTGTCTCAAAGACAGCTTTAAGAAAAGGACAGAGTAGTTCATTGAATATTACATTTATAATGGTGAAGTAGATTTCAGATAAGGTTTGCTACTACACCTTTCATCAAAATTCAATTTAAATTTGTAACATCTTTGCATATAGATCTATTGATTAAGTAAATAAATGTAGTCCATCCTGAATTTACCTGCATCTCAACAAGATCACTGTATACATGTTGAACTCTGAACTTTGATAAGCCAATAACGCTTGAGTTCTTGAAGTCAATGACACCTAAGGAAACAGATTTCCTCTGGTCTGGAATGGGCATGGGGTCTGCCAGATTGATGCCTGGCATCCCCCGTGGATCCTCCTGTTTGAGGTGCTCCAACCATTCTTTGATGAGTTTACTCAACTCTGCCTCTGCTTCCAACTGGTTCATACCCTCGGAGACCTGAATATTGTTTTCATCTTCAGCTTCTGAAAATAAACATACAGTCAACAATCTAATATCAACAAAACAGATAAGCATTTAATCCATATCCTAGCCATCATCACAAGATTAGTTTCTCTTGTTCATTGAATTCTTCTGAATTAAAAATTGTTTTCAGCTCAGATTGAGTGATAATAACATTTTACACAAATCTGGGATCCCTTGCAGTTACAATCTCAACCACACTAGGATCATATCACTCCAGATTTAGGTTGGATACTTGAGGTTTTCTTTCCATCACTGGAACAAACACTAATTTTTCTGATTGAGAAGATTCACAATACATGTACATCTCTTTTTTGTCAAAACATTATGTTTCACTTATAAAAACAATTAATGATGATACAATGGAAATCCACTGGAAGTATTAAAATAAAACAATAATTAATTTAAAAAAACACAGTGCAGCTAATATTATTCTTGATAACTGGCTATCTATAATGAAAGCCAATTTTCCGTTAGTGGCAGGGGATGCATATAACATTTGACCAACCTACTTGTACTGTTTATTGCTATTAGGCTCCTTGCAGAAAAAGGAATTCTTTCTGTTGTAGCAAAAGAGTTAAAATTGCTTACACAACTGACGTCTA
Organism: Ladona fulva; assembly: GCA_000376725.2. NCBI lineage: Eukaryota > Metazoa > Arthropoda > Insecta > Odonata > Libellulidae > Ladona > Ladona fulva. The sequence continues at coordinate 493,699 of KZ309015.1, forward strand.
TTAGCACACATGAGCTCCCACTGGAATCAAAATTGGTGAAGCTCCTGCTTAAGGCAAACTTGCCACACATTTGCCTATCCAGGAGCCATTTAATGGCTTGTCTGAGCATCTTATCTTTATTTTAAGTTGATTATCTGATTATGTAAGACTGAGATTGCATGATACCTAGGACCTCTCCCAAGAGCATCCTCTTTAGACTTTTCTTCTGATTCAACCTGCCTCTCCAAGTTGGTTCTCTGCCTTAGAGATAAGAGANTTAGTAAGGTAATGCAGTAAAATAGTGTGAGTACTAATTTTTAATGAAATGTTAATAATAACAATATTAGAACAAACATTTATAAAGTCTTTTTGAAAATTCTTTCAATCTGTATAGTTAAACAATCTTTGAAAACAAAGATTCTTTTAAGGACAATCAATATTTAATACAATGACATTTGGTTTATTTAATTTTCATGTAATTGGATTTACCATTAATTTTTCATGTAATTTATCAATTCTCATACTTCAGATACCATTGAGAAATGGACTGTAGAATTATAAACTTTAAACATTCTTACCTTATTAATGTTGGTAGCTGTTAGCAATTTGCAAATACTGAGAAAGATGGAATACAACAGGTAAAGTGCATTCCCCAGCCCAAAAATTTCTAAGAATCGTTCATTACTTAAGAAGTAACCATTCTTGTGAGGATGTTTTGAAAGAAAAACGGGTTATTGCATTGTTCCTAGGAGCTCCTGCAGAGAGGAGGTTCCAACATTCAGGAAGGGTACGTTTTAGTGGTGACATATTTCCAATATGCAGCAAGCAAAAGGTTAGCTGAAGATATGAACACCTGAGAACAGATTCTTATAACTCAAATATTATATTAATGTATGAATTAGAGGTAATATCCAAAATTGAATTATATATCAAAATAGATTTCGAGCAAAGTATATGGTAAGAATGCTATCAAAATTCTTATTATCGAAATAAATAGTAAAAGTAGTGGAGGGAAAAATATAGCTGAAATCTGTTCCATAGAAACCAAAATATGATGTGATGAAAACCTTTTCTTTAATGTCTCCTTACTAGACATTTAACTATGCTTTGCTCACTCTCATGAAGTGAGCTTCAGTAACCCTTGCCTTTGCTGTGGGATGATAGCGAGAGCATCATTGCAAGTCATGGAAAAATGAAAGTTGCCAAAACAATTTGAAAACCATTCCTTATATAGCGACGGTTTTATCCGATAGTGCAGTGAGATTTAATTTGTGTTACAAGCCATCACAGTCATAGAAATAATGAAAATGCTACATTTTAAAGAAAATTGAGGATATTTTATGCTTTTCTTTGAACCGTTGTTTTAGGTTCTTTAACTTAAGCTACAAGATAGTATCTATGCTAAAATTTGCTTTGTTTCATAAACTTTCCATCAATGCATTACAAATTAAATTTCTCCCACACTGTACTAAAAATGAAAGAATTCATATTTACATTTATCGATCCTGCTAATTTCCAGTGACATGAGTTATTGAGAGTATTGAAACATTTATATTATTATATTTGTTTTTGTAAGTAGAAATTTCTGTTTGATTATGCAATTTTTATGAATACTTATAAGCAAGAAGGAAACAGTTCCTAGGAGTCAATTAATTCTTTGTTAGTAAGAGGGTATCTAACAAAACCCAAAACAAAAGATAATGATTTACAACAGTGCTGCAATCAAAGTATTTGAATAAAAACCATTTGATAGAATCTCCAAGATTGGGGTGTTTGTTATTATTAGTATTTCTTTTTCCATGAACTCTATTCTCGTAAAATGATATTTCCAAACAACATATCCTGTAACAAGGTAATGCTATTTATGTCAACTGCTAACCCACCGTTTTATTCAATGAAGATGGGTAGGGATTTTCTGCGGGTGCGTACTATTGAGAACTGATAAAGCAAATTAAAACTAACCCAAATTTAGGGAATATATTGCAGTGTTATCCTTGCTCAAGTAAATCCAAGTTTTTGCAAAGGAAGAAAAGGAAAATTTATGTATAATTAATTAATGGACAGAGTTTATAGAAAAGTAGCTAATATTTGAAATTAATGAGCCCATTTTCCTAATAATACCATGATGAAAATAAATTAAACAAACAATTTTTGTAATTTGTGATGAATTAATTGAATAGTTTCAGAAGAATGCACACTATAACCCTTCTTGAGGTGCAGAAAAAGGAAACACTTCTTCTGAGATAATTATTATTAAGCCTTATTTTATATTGGTACTCCCAGTTTTGTAATATTATGCACAGCAATGTATAGTTTGATGACATACTAAGTTAATTAATAATTAAGTTATGTATAACTGATAGTTACATCACTAATTAATTTTTATGAACAAATTTATTGCTTTATTTTTCAGTACCAAAGTATTTAATAATTATAAAAATATGAAAAAACCATTAAAATCAATCTACTGTAATAGTTATATATCTCAGTGCTAGAAATGGCTCCTACCATGGGATGAATTTTTTTGTTATTTTGATACCTCCATTTTCTTATAATCGAATTCTGATAAACAAATTGTAGGGACCTGCAATTGCTACCAAGAAAATAGAAGTGTTTCTAATGGTTCGGTGGCAGTTGGTTGAAGGACAGCTGGTCGATGGGACTACCCGTCGCTAGACTTCGTCGCTGAGACATTTGGTCGAAAGACCAAAGAGAGTTGTCGCTGAGACAACTTGTCGAAGGACTATTTATCGCTGAGACAACTAGTCGAAAGACAGCTTGTCGAAAGAGACTACTTACGAAAGACTATTCATTGCAGAGTCAACTCGTCGACCGAAGGGAATATTATTATTTATGGTAAAGTTATCTGTGCCTTCTTATCATTATTGTGTATTAAGTTAAGTATTCATTTTAAAAACTCAGAGTATTCGTACATGCAGACTTTACCAATGCTTTTGAGGGAATATTATTATTTAATTAAATATTTTTATACTCACTCATCAAAGACATATCGACATACGAATGCTTTTACAAATACAAAAGGTAGACCTTAGATAGAAGTATCAATTAGTTATATTTATTGTTATGTATGGAAACATCTTGTTTTTCATAACATTATGACTAAATGATAACTTGTGATTTGTTATGAAACGGAAAACTGCTTGTTTCTAGTAGCTAACATTGAGAAAACGTCCCAGACATTTGCTTCTCCGTGCATGTGTCGCCTACTATTATAGTATTAGTAAGGTAATGCAGTAAAATAGTGTGAGTGCTAATTTTTAATGAAATGTTAATAATAACAATATTAGAACAAACATTTATAAAGTCTTTTTGAAAATTCTTTCAATCTGTATAGTTAAACAATCTTTGAAAACAAAGATTCTTTTAAGGACAATCAATATTTAATACAATGACATTTGGTTTATTTAATTTTCATGTAATTGGATTTACCATTAATTTTTCATGTAATTTATCAATTCTCATACTTCAGATACCATTGAGAAATGGACTGTAGAATTATAAACTTTAAACATTCTTACCTTATTAATGTTGGTAGCTGTTAGCAATTTGCAAATACTGAGAAAGATGGAATACAACAGGTAAAGTGCATTCCCCAGCCCAAAAATTTCTAAGAATCGTTCATTACTTAAGAAGTAACCATTCTTGTGAGGATGTTTTGAAAGAAAAACGGGTTATTGCATTGTTCCTAGGAGTTCCTGCAGAGAGGAGGTTCCAACATTCAGGAAGGGTACGTTTTAGTGGTGACATATTTCCAATATGCAGCAAGCAAAAGGTTAGCTGAAGATATGAACACCTGAGAACAGATTCTTATAACTCAAATATTATATTAATGTATGAATTAGAGGTAATATCCAAAATTGAATTATATATCAAAATAGATTTCGAGCAAAGTATATGGTAAGAATGCTATCAAAATTCTTATTATCGAAATAAATAGTAAAAGTAGTGGAGGGAAAAATATAGCTGAAATCTGTTCCATAGAAACCAAAATATGATGTGATGAAAACCTTTTCTTTAATGTCTCCTTACTAGACATTTAACTATGCTTTGCTCACTCTCATGAAGTGAGCTTCAGTAACCCTTGCCTTTGCTGTGGGATGATAGCGAGAGCATCATTGCAAGTCATGGAAAAATGAAAGTTGCCAAAACAATTTGAAAACCATTCCTTATATAGCGACGGTTTTATCCGATAGTGCAGTGAGATTTAATTTGTGTTACAAGCCATCACAGTCATAGAAATAATGAAAATGCTACATTTTAAAGAAAATTGAGGATATTTTATGCTTTTCTTTGAACCGTTGTTTTAGGTTCTTTAACTTAAGCTACAAGATAGTATCTATGCTAAAATTTGCTTTGTTTCATAAACTTTCCATCAATGCATTACAACTTTCCATAAAAAATATTGGTTACAAATATTTGAGAGAAATCGATGGGTATGTCAGCAATTTTTGAGAAAATGCATCAAGAAATATAGTCACCTACCAGCTTCCGTTCTATTCGTGTAGAAGAAAAATTTAAGCGAGAAAATTTCTCAAAAAACACTGAATTTATTTTCTATGAATGTTTAAATTCACCAAAGTTATTACTAACGCCAGAAAAGGAGTGTATATTATGGAGTTGGTGCTGAATGCCCTGCACACTGTTACAATTCCAGTGACCTAAACGCAACAACGCCAGCTATGCTGCTATTATTGTTCTAATTTACAGATGGTATGTACATACACAATGTATAATTAAAAAACTCACTTGCTTGAAAACCTATGTTTAATATCTGAAAGAAACAGATTAAAGGTGTAAACATATTTCAGCATGTGAGACTTACTTTATAGAACTACTGCCATGGAAAGGGGAATATTCATACACACGCTTAGTTATTATATATAAGTCATAGCGTTAATTAACGAATGAAAATATAATATCAAGTTGGTGAGTTAGAATTGTACGATTGCTTTAAAATGAGATAAATAATGCATGCTGAGCTTATGAAGTATCACAAGAAAAGTAACATAGTTTAAATGTCTTTTCACAGAAATCAATAGGATTAGATGTCTTTAATTACCAACACCATTGATTAATTAGGATAACTCAATCCTTCTCCTCAATCCTCAGTCCTCTAAAGTATTGGAGGGTTTAGGAAATGCCATAAAGGTCCTAAACCCGATGATAAGAAAATCCTCACCTACACCTCCAAGTGGTAGAGGATGGGCAACACTTTGCGGCTAACGTAGGGAGGGACCGAAGGAATACCGGGATATAAGTATTCAACTCTATATCTATAAATGGAGCAGGGCACTCTCTTGTCCTGGGATTGAGAAATCGGTCCCGAAGGCGGATGAACCATTTGGCGATGGTCAACGGTATATATGGCAGAAGGCAATGGGAAACCACTGCTGTAAAGATCCGAAAGGATATCCCAAGTAATGACAGTATGATCTGAGAAAATGCGGGCTTCAGTAATTTCATCCGGAGGTAAAAACCCCCCATTCGGATCTCCGGGAGGGGACCACTAAAGACCATATTTTTAACAAACGAAAGAAAGGTGATGAACTGAGAATAGGAAGTTGGAATGTTAGAACTCTTCTAGTAATGGTTAGCTACACTTCTGTTGCTGCCCTTTAGATGCCACCACCCAGAAAAATGTGAAGAAGTGAAGAAACTAATGGAGGAGAAGGAAAGATGGAAGCTGCCTACACGTGTACACAATCCTTCTTTGGTAAAAGGAAGGTGAGGGGCAGTGGTTTGAAGAATAGCAGAGGGGAGTACGTTTATGACAAGGAGGCCATAGCTAAAGAGTGGAAAGTACATGTTGAGACATTATACAGTGGGAAAGGTCTAAGAGAGTATGAGATTGAAGAAGAAGAATCGGTCAACGTCGAGGAGAGAGGTGATTCCATCATGAAGGATGAGTTTGATCTGGCAGTATGGAAAGATAGGAAGGCACCAGGAATCGATGATATCCAGGGAGAACTAATCAAAGAATCCGGAGAAGGTCTTTTGGAGACCATCTACAAACTAGTCTGCCAGATATATGAGACTGGAAAGATATCTGATGACTTCACTAAATGTGTCATAGTCCCCATTCCAAAGAAAGTGGCTGCTTCCAAGTGCGAACAATATCGAACAATTAGTCTAGTGTCTCATGCTTCTAAAATTCTAACTTCCATTTTGCTACAGAGAATTGAGTGTACAATTGAAGAAGTACTTTCAGATGACCAATTCGGATTTAGAAGAGGTAAAGGTACATGTGAAGCCATTCTTGCTTTAAGACTATTGGTGGAAAAAAGAATCAGGAAGGACAAGACACCATAGGCTTTTGTGGACATAGAGAAAGCCTTTGATAACGTAGCATGGAATAAGTTATTTGAAGTGCTGAAAGATATTGGTATAAAGTTTAAAGAAAGAAGGGCAATATACAATCTATACAGGAATGAGAAGTGTATAATAAAGGTTGGCACTTACGAAGAGGAAGTAAAAATAGAGAAAGGAGTCAGACAAGGGTGTTCACTTTCACCGAAGCTCTTCAATCTATATGTGCAGAAAGCAATCGATGAACTTCTAGAACGAATAGAGGGTGGACTGGTAGTGCAGGGAAAAAAGATTCCAATGCTTAGATTTGCTGATGATATAGTAGTTTTCGCAGAAAGCAAAAAAGAACTAATACATAATCTTTCAGAAATGAATCACATTCTAAACAGTCAATACAATCTTAAAATGAATTGAAAGAAGACGAAAGTTCTCATCAGCAGCAGAGAAGGAGATATTGATGCCAGAATTAGACTGGATGGGGAGTTATTAGAAAAAGGGAACGAGTTTTGCTACCTAGGAAGCAAAATAACTCATGATGGAAGAAGCAGAAGAGATATATTGAGTAGGATACAAAAAGCAAAGATTGATTTTAACAACAAAAAGGGCCCATTCACTTCTAAATCAATTAATTTAGCAATGAGAAAAAAGTTAGTTAAGACCTATGTTTGGAGTGTACTGTTGTATGGTAGTGAAACATGGACTATAGGAATACTAGAAAAGAAATGGCTGGAGGCTTTCGAGATGTGGTATTACAGAAGAATGTTAAAGATCAGTTGGACAGAACGACTAACAAATCAAGAGGTTCTGAGAAAAGTAGATGAAGTGAGGTCTCTGTGGAACTCCCTAAAAAGAAGGAGGGATAAGTGGATTGGACATCTACTGCGGCATGAGGGATTGGTGAAGACCATAATTGAAGGAATGGTGGAAGGCAAGAATTATAGAGGAAGACCAAGATCAGAGATTATTAAACAGATAATGGAGGACATGAAATGTAAAAACTATTTGAAATTGAAGAGGATGGCGGAGGACAGAGAAAGGTGGAAGACTGTCGCCAACCAATCCTGAGGGATTGAAAACCAAAGAAGAAGAATCTTCCTCCTCCTCAGCAGGAGTTTTGTTGACAATGTAAGTGTACAATTATTGAATTATTTGTGGTCAATAATATAGGTGGATTGATTGGTTTAGATAAAGAAATGCCCATGAAGCGTCAAAAATACTGCACCATTTTTACCATTGCATTCCATTAGATCTGAAGGTATGTCAACTACACTAGGTTTGACTACTGCAAAGAACATGTTTCCTCTTAGATAAGTCCGTACAAAAAATAAATATGAATACATTTCCATGAAAGTGTGCCTGAAAACAAATCTGAAATTGCGTACAGTATGATTAGCTTCCGATCCTATCTTTACCTTAATTAAAATTTCATTATTTATTGTTTAACTAGTAAATGCCTCCATCAAAGATAACGGAAATTAATTTAGTTTAAAATTATATCTATTATCGTATACATCTGGTCCTCCTAAGCTCATAAAAATTCCGTCATAAGATCATAATGACTAATAATAAATAATAATAATTTCTTACCATTATCTGTAATATTTATTCTACTGTTTTGAAGCCTATTTTACGTACATTTCTTATGGAAAAGTATACTAACTGATTATCCCCGTGCACTTATATGGGATAATTCATGAAATCAACATTCAACAATGGCCTTGGTCGTCAAAGCGATGGGTTGTTTATTTCCCAAAAATGTTACATAAAGTAGGATTTAATGACTTGGAAACAGTNGAAATTTACGTAAAGTAGGCTTTCATGACTTGAAAACAGTAGAATAAATATTATAAATAATTTATATGATAAGAAATATATTGAATTATTATGATATTACGGCAGAATTTTTTTGTGCTTAGGAGGACCAGATATATTTTTAAACTAAAATAAGTTCCGTCATGCTTGACGGGGGCGTTTACTAGTAAGTTAGAAAGAGCAAATATAAATTGATATCATTGATAGTTCTGCCGAGATAGCTCAACAGACCCAATCGGTCCGGGTTCGATTCCCGGTCCGGTCAGACTTTACACATATTAGTCCTTGGTACACATGTCCCAAATGTACATTGTTAAGCACAGCCATATTTAAATATTAGTCTATTGTTGGCAATCAATAAGGTTACAGGTGTTTAACTGTGATTGGCAATGGGAATATTTTTTCAGAATAAAATTCAGTTGTGGGAATAGGAAGAATTAAAAACATACATTGTTAAGAGCAGAAATTTTTAAAGCTTAGTCTAAAGTTGAAACTTGAAAGCCTTGTCTGAAGTCAAAAGGTTATCAAAAAGGTACATACCATGTTATGGATTATACATTACATATGTAAATAGCGTGTAGCTCCTTTAGCGATTCTGTCTTCATCTCCTCAATGGTGCCACAACGTCGTCCTTTCAAGGTTTTTTTCAGTTTTGGGAATAGGAAGAAATCACAGGGGGCCAGGGAGTCTGGTGAATACGGTGGTTGAGGCATCATAATGGTGTTGGTTTTTGCCAAAAATTCACGAACAAGCAGTGAGGTCTGAGCTGGTGCTTTATTGTGGTGCAATTGCCATGAATTGTTTTGCCACAGGTCCAATCATTTTCTTTGGATTGCTTCACGCAAATGGTGTAGAACTTCCAGTTAATATTCCTTATTGAGCATATGACCTGGTGACAAGAACTTATGATGCACTAAGCTATTGAAAGTGAAGAAAACCATGAGCAGAACCTTCACATTTGATCAAACTTGACATGCTTTTTATTCTCTTGGTTCTTCAGGAAGCTTCCATTGGAACAATTGGGTCTTAGTTTCCAATCTGTTATCATACCTGTACACCCAGTTATGACTTGTTTAATAAGTTCTGGATCATCATTGACTTCATTCAGCAACTCTTGAGCAATGCTCATTCGGTGCTGCTTTTGGTCAAAATTCAACAATTTTGGGACAAATTTTTTTGCCACACATTTTATGCCCAAAACATCTTTCAACATCAAAAAATTACTTGGCATGAGCCAAATGATATGCCAACCTCATCAGCAACCTCTCTGATAGTGATTCGGTAAATGTCTGTAATAATTTTGGTCACCTTTTTGACGTTATCATCGGTTGTCAATGTGCTGGGACGTCCAGGATGCTCATCATCTTCAGTGTCTTCACGACTCTCTTGAACACATTTGTTCCACTTGTAAATGCTCGTTTTATTCATTAAACATTCACCAAAAGCAACATTTAACATAATGTGCTGCAGCACTTCATTTCTAGCACAGAATTTAATGCAAATTCTTTGCTCAGTTTTTGCCACAAGTCAAAAATGGCTTCCCTTAACAATGTACATTAGGGACATGTGTACCAATACACAGGAAAAAGATGTAGACGACTGGAATTATACAACCCGGGAAATTTAAAAATTCCACTTTCTTTATCACACCTCGTATACTTACTTAAGTGTTCCCCCCCTGCCACATGCCATTGGCGGTTTGCAGGGCTTAAATGTAAATGTAAAAAAAATGTAAATGTTCTACCTTTCAGTAGGTCCATGTGCCCTAATATTCTCTATACATAGCCTTTTCCTTCATTACCTGGTAACTCACCCTACCCTTTATGTCATCTAAAATCTTTTGCCTCTGCCTTCCCCTCTGTCTTTTCCCTTGCATTCTACCCTCTATTACATTCTTCAGCAATCCCTCTCCTCTCAATATTTTACCCACCCATTTCTTCTGTCACCGCTTAATTACTTCAATTAAAACCCTCTCCTCCCCAACCATTCCCAGCACCTCTATACTTGTTTTTCTATCCACCCAACTTACCTTTCCATTCTACGCCATAACCTCATCTCAAATGCCTCCAATCTTTTGATGCCCTCCTTTCGTAAGGTCCACGTTTCACACCCATATAGCAAAACACTCCATATCAAGGATTTTAACAATCTCTTCCTGATTCCTTTATCGAGACCCTTTGTCATCAATTCCCTTCGCTTCATAAAAGCTTCCTTGGCCAATGCTACTCTTCTTCAAACCTCTCCACACCTCCCATCCCAAGATAGAATGCTACCCAAGTATGGGAATTTATCCACCTGCTCTAGTTTTTCCCATCCACCCTGACCATTAACTTAGCCTTCTTTTCCTTAGTAAATCTCATTACTTTAGTTTTAATTATGTTTATTTTCATTCCATATTCCCTTGCTTTATCATTTAGTGCATTTACTAGTATTTTTAAACCCCTTTCAGAATCGCACACAATAGCTTTATCATCTGCATATCTTACTGACTTCACCACTTCCCCACCTACTTTCACTCCCTTGCTTATTTCTTACCAAGCTTCATTCAACATTTTCTCTGCATATATCGAAGAAGAAATAATGGTTTAAATAAATGGTTTTGTTAATGTATTTATGTGACCATGGTTCTGGTGCAAATTTACACCATCATCAGGCACCGAGGCTTTGGTATAACAGCTTCAGTACTAACCATGGGAGGGGGAAAGGGGAAGGAGAGTTTCAAAGTAAGGGAGCCAATTTGTTATTCATAATAGGTCATTAAGCAGAGGGGGAAAAAGGCTGGTAAACAATGTAGAAGGATTCTCAGTGAAAAGGAATTCATTGGCAAGGGAAAAGGAATGGTAGAGATGGTGGAATACTTTAAATGTTTCTAGTAAATCTATTTTGTTCATATTAGGGCAGGACAGAAGGATTACAGGTGACAATTCGGACTAGTGATTTTTAACTAAAAGGTGTTCAGCAAAATGAGATCTATGAGGGGTGTTGTTAAGGATAGCTCTATGGTGTTCATTGCATCTGGTAAAAATATTCCTACTACTCTGGCCAATATAACTAATTTTACAGTCATTATAATTGATTCTATAAATTCCAGGCTAAAACAGGGGGTCAATTTTATCTTTACTGTTACAAAATAAAGACCTAAGTGTTTTGCTGCTGTGGTATGCTAGGCAGAAATCATTCTTAGGGAATATATTACAGATTTTGTATGATAGATCACCAATAAAATTTAACTTGTGCCATTTCAGAGGGATTGAGTCAGTAGGGGGAGTGAAAATAGAATGGATAGCAGTTTTTCTCAGTTTTCTGGCAGGTATTTTATTAACCAAGGAAGAGGGATAACTGTTATTAATTGCAATCGTTTGTATTGTATTTAGTTCTTTTTGGTAGTTGTTGGATGACATAGGTATTTTAATGAGCCTGCAAAGGAGGGAATGAAAGGCTGCAAGTTTCTGTTTGTAATGGTGGTTAGAAGAAGCTGGTATTACAAGGTCTGTGTGAGTTGGTTTTCTACAAATGGCAAATTGGATCTGGTTGTCAGAATTAAGTATGTTTTGGTCTAAATAGTTGATCGAGTGATCTACTTCAAATTTGCAAGTGAATGTAAGGGAAGGATGAACTGAGTTTAACAAACATAGTAGTTGGGATATTTGTCTTTAGGACCCTTTCCAGATGCATAGAATGTCGTCGACGTAGCAATGCCAGATAACAATATTGGATAGCAAAGGAGATTTACTATTAAAAAATTGGGATTCAACATGATCTAGAAAAATGTCAGTAAGAATAGGGGAAAGTTTGGAGCTCATAGCAAGTCCTTTAGTTTGATGGTAAAAAGAACCATTAAACTGAAAATAATTTTGGCCATACTTTAAGCAAACTGATGAATTCACTTATATATGTGTTATCTATGAAATTGTCCTGCATGATTTTCTTCAAGATATTTAAAGTTTCATCCACCTGAACGTAGGTAAAAAGGTCTTGAATGTCGAAAGATAACAGACTACAATTGGATGTTAGTTTGATGGATCTGAGTTTATCAGTCAAATGGACAGTTTTCCATAGTATATTTGGCAGAAAATCCTTCTTGTAATTACAATATTAACTCTGAGGCTAAACGAAAGGCCTCACTGACCCGTCCATTTCATTGACCCTTACTTTCTCACTAAGGAAAATTGAGAAATCGATCCTATGCATCATGAAATCGATCACCAAAGGAGGCACCAAAAAAGGTACTTTTCCTGTTAAAACACATTGAGAAGATTTAAAAAAATTCTTTTAATGCATTTTCGGTTAAGATGGAACGTTGAAATTCATGACAACGTTAAAAGATATGGATTTCTATTGCATGTCCTAAAGACTTTTGCCCTAGTGGCCATAAGTTTGATGCTAGGATGAATCAAATTTTGCACATAGGAGATACTTAGGGCGTCTTTTAAAATTTTTTTCGGGGCACTTACTGAAAAGCAAAATAGCTAAAATTTGGCACATGTTGTTTTTTGAGTAGTAATACTGTTGAGGATGGCTGGATTGAGTTCCTCTGAATACTAAAAGAAGGTTTAATTAGGTACGTCTCGATGAAAACTTGAGGGAGTGCAAGGAGCCATGTTGGATGAAATCGAAGTTGCAGGCATCGCGTAGGAAGCAGAGAACTTTACACTTGCAGATGAAGAAGCTTGAGATAATAGTGGTTAACTCTGATTTCGAGCAAGGAAAATATATGAAGGTTCAAAGGATTGTTAAGGATGAAGCTCAGAATGAATTTCAGGAATATAGATCTAAAATCCTTTCAGAGTCTTTACGAGGTGACCAGAAGTAATTTTGGTCATGTGTCCGTGAATCTTGTGGTTGGTCAGTCTTCAGTACCAAGCCTTGTTAATAATGAGGGAGTTGTGATTAGTGAATCAGTAGACAAAGGAAGTCTATTAAATCGACACCCAGGAGCAGAGCTGCGCCACCCTATGGGTGCAAGTGGTGCATCGCACCTGGGTGGTGGCATCTAAAGGGCAGCAACAGAAGTGTAGCTAACCATTACTATTACTGTGCATGTTAATCGCAGGGCGCTCAGAAGTGCTTTACTTTAGATGATGGACGCAGATATGAATTTTCTATGCATGTTGATTCAGAGATGAGACCGATCGAGCTATCAGTGGATGAGATAACAATGTTATTACAGCAGGTTGACAGGAAAATGGCGCCGGCACCAGAAGATATTCCATAACTGGTAATTCAAACACTGGCAAATGAGCTTGCTCCCCTTATTCTCATATTTAATAGGAAAACTTTGGACGAGGGCATTGTGCCAATGTCGTAGAGAAGAGCGCGTATCACTCCAGTTCCCAAAAAAGGGTGTTCCTCAATACTGGAGGACTACTGACCTATAACTTTAACATCAATTTTTTGTAAAACACTCAAGCATATTTTGGCTAGGTCAATAATGTGATTCCTAGGTGATAAGGGGGAAAATAGTCAATGCCAACATGGTTTCCATAAAGGTAGGTCATGCAAGACTCAGTTGGCAACTTTTTCTCAACGACATAGTTAAAGCAGCTGATAAGGGTACTAGAACTGACGCCGTATTCATAGATTTCAGAAAAGCTTTCGACAGAGTATCCCATGGAAAACTAATGCATAAGTTGAAGACTTACATGGTTGATGAAAAAGTTGTTGGATGGATAAATAGATTTCTCGGAAACAGATCACAGCATGTTGCTTTGGACGGAATTTTATCTGATGAGGATGGGATTTATACGGGATGTTTGTGTCACACCCTGTGTACAGCAAGGTATTATTTTCATACTTTAACTTTAAGCCATGAAATTTGTAAGCAAAAATACTATCATCTCATAACAATTTATTCTCCTTTCAAATTCCAAGAGTATTCTTGTAAAATAAGAAATTTACCTTAGTATCCATAATCGGGTTTGGTAAACGCCCCTTACAAGCAGGATGGAATTATGATAACTGGATTCGCAACTTAGTCATACCCTATATTTTTCAATAAATATAAGGATAGAGTGTAAGCTTAGAATATCATCAGAATTCCAAAATAATACAAACTCGATTTCGTCAAACATTATGCAGCTCATGGGATTAACATAAGCTCGCAGTTTTAATATTTCTTTTGCATTCAAATTTCATTCTTCTGGATTAAGAAAAGGTTTTTTCTTTGATTGATGAAGTCATGTGGCTGATCCCAAAGGAATAACAAATGCAAAAAATAGCGACATGACTGGGACTCAAACTCAGGTCTTCCACTTTCCAGGCAGGTATTCTAACCACTAAACTACCATGCCGCATAGTGGGGAAAAGTGGGAGACCAGAGTTCGCACTAATTTTCACACTTTTTATTCATTTGGGATCAGCTGCATGACCTCATCATGCAAAGAAATTCACCTTTCCTTAAATCCTTGTGATTTTCTTGGGGGGTTATCCTTGTAAGGCCTCTTTGTGAGTTGGTTGCCTCAGTGAGGATCTCCCACAAGTTCGTGCTATGAAGGTTGGAGGCTGTTTGCCGTGCTCACAAAGCATTACCTAAACAAATATCTAGTCCACCTAAGCCAGTAAGTGTCCATCATAAGACCATAATAACTCTATATATTTATTACCGGTAGATGGTTATCGGTACCAGTAGATGGTTTCATCCTGGATACATTTCAAATAAATTTGATAATAATTAAATATTCGTAGGGAATATTTTGTCAATTCAAACTATGAAATCAACATTCGCAAAAACTTTCTAATTTTGAATTTTAAGCCATAAGTTTAGTTAGAAAATTTGCTACCATCCTATATCCGTAATTCTCCTTTTAAATTCCAAGCATGTTCTTGTAGGATAAAAATATGAGCTTGGCACATTGGATACGCCCCCTTCTAGCATGGTGAAACTATATGTAATTTGACTTGTAAATATATTGTAACTGAGTATAAAAACTATTCATACCCTAAATTTAAAAAATACTTGTCAGGAAATATTTTAGGAAATATTTTTATATATATATCTCTTTATATAGACGCTTCTCCGGATATATATA
>KZ309015.1:553588-571213 GCA_000376725.2 Ladona fulva
GTAAAAGAAATAGCGTACTTTTCCCTGATTCGTCCTCTCCTTGAGTATTGCTGTGCGATTTGGGATCCTCACGAAGTAGGATTAACATCCCATCTTGAGATGGTTCAACGTAGGGCAGCTAGGTTCGTTAAGGGAGATTTCAGATTTGACAGCAGTGTTTCGGCAATGATAGAATCCCTCGGATGGAACTCGCTTAGTGATAGAAGACTTGAATACCGCAGGAAGCTTTTTGATAAGTTTGTCAATACGAATCTCGGGGAGGAGATAGTTGATTTTCTCATCCCAGCTAGTAACGCACGCAATCTTCGAAAGAAAACGAAAAAGCGATACAGGGAAATAGTCGCCAGGACGGATAGATATTTTTGGTAATTTTTCCCGCGAAGTATCAGAGAAGCTAATAGCTATCCAGGGTAGTTAGGGATATAGGTGTTTTACACCCCCTGCCACGCGCCATTGGCGGTTTGCAGGGCTTAAACGTAAATGTAAATGTAGTTTATTTGCAAATTTGTTTGCAATTTGTTGTTCAGTGAACCTGGGTATTGTGTGGCATTTGAATATTTCAGATAATTGTACTAACTTGTTGGTACATTCTGAAGCAATTATTGTAGTATATTGATAATTTGTTTGGGTTTTACTTGGTAGTATTGCAGCAAACCACGGAAGCGTATGTTAATATCGGGACGATATATGCTTTGATTAGCCTAACTTTGGTATGATAATTTAAGCTGCTCTTTTTATTCAAAAGTGGGTGGAGTCTTGATTTGGCTGCTGCAGCTTTTCGAATACTATAATTCATCTGTTTGGTACATAATAATTTATCGTTTATGACGACGCCTAACAATTTCTGTTCTCGCACCTTTGGTATTTGGTAGTGATGGAGTGTAGGGTGTACAGTTTCTCCTACCCTTGGGTGGAGGATTAATTCCATATGTGAGCTCTTGGAGGGGTTGATCGTAATATGCCATTTTTCCAGCCATTGGCATGACATCTTGAGCAGGAGATCGTTAGGTCGTCAGCATATAAATAGATGTTAATATAAGTTGTTTGATTTTAATTTGTATAGGATCCCTTTATGCCAGGCGTGGTCGAAGGCTTTCTCAATATCGGAGAACTTCGGTGATTTTCTTGTAGTTGATAAATCCTTTGGTGATGGTTTCGATATGGAGCAGAATTTCATGCGTTGTGGCTAGTTGGTGCTGGAAGCCCATTTGCTCAGGGATGATGATGTTGTTTTCCTTTGAGTGAGTCATCAGACGTCTGAGAATTATGTTTTCGAAGACTTTTGAAATAGAGGAGAGCAACACAGGAAAACGGGTAAGGGTGACTTTGCGCAAGATGGTGCGCACCCAGGAAAAATCCCAAGAAAGAATGGACTTGAAAAAAGTCTGACGGGACCGGGACCAGGTGCCCCGGTCCCGTCAGACATTTTTCAAGTCCATTCTTCCTTGGGAGAGGAGAGCAAAGTGATGGGCCGGTCATTTGTTGCTTGCGCGGGGTCTTTATTAGGTATAACGAATACATCCAGGTTTTAGGGAAATAGCTGATGGTTAGGCAGGCATTGAACAGGTTGGTGAGTAGGAATAGGAAGCCTGCAATTTGTGCAACCATTTTAAACCCTGTTGGTAAATTGGTCATGTTCCAGAGCTTCATTTGTCTTCAGTCCATGGATGATGTCGGAAAATTCCACTGTGCTGGTTAACTTAGAGTTTCTGGTAGAGATACTTTGGAGGATGTTATTAGTGACATAATCTACATTGATATCTGTACTTGATAGGTAAAATAGTGAATGCTATTTTCCTTGAGGAGTGTTAAAAATGAGTAGTAGTCTGGAATAGTGGCATTTTACGAGAATTACCTAAGTTCGATCCAGCCATTTGGCTTACAAGTGGGTAGTTGCACTTTTTATCTTCCTTAAGGTAGCTGCCCAGTTGTTGTCGTATTGGATATTGATCGAAGGTATGGTTGTTTTTGGAGTTGGTGGTGGCTGCTTGGGTTGCGGTAGATTGGTTTGGGAAGGATTTGGTGCACTCGTATCCATTTGGTCTTCATGAATAGCTGCAAAAGAGGGGCGCGTAGGAACAGGAGTTGCACACGCACTTGTTGTCAACGAACTAGCATTCTTTTTTGATACCACAGTAATAAAACCTTCCCTATCGGAAAGCCTTTTCTGTGAACTGTTAACCTTATCACAATCAGGGGGGAGGGTCAGAATCTGTCTCACCATTCGTTGCGGTTGTGACAGCAGGTTGTTGGTTGATTCCAGCGTAGGTGGAGATCGCTGAGTTGAATGCATGGTCCGGGATGTACTGCCGGAATGAGGTAAGAATAGCACCCAATTGCTGTAGAAGGGTGTTGGTGGATGCCATTTTCAAGGGCCTGCGCCTCCGCGGCACAGCGTCGGGAAAATATATCACTCTTGGGCACACACAGTATGAAAAGAGCTACTATGTGGCAAATGGCCTTTTTAAGGGCCAAAGTACACTCGTGCAAAAAGGGACTTTCCGCCTTGTGATAACTCTGGAAAGCACAGGAAAAACCGTAGTAGGTCGCCCTTGTAGTCTTCTGGCCACTAACGCTCTTCACCAGGAGGAGCTTGCTCTCCCGAACCCTCAGTGGCGAACTCTTATACCTCGGCAATTACGGTCAAAACAGTTGATTTGCGATACAGCAAATAATTAAAAATCATATTAAGCACAGAAATTATTATGAAATCAGGAGTTGGAGGAACTGCTGTTCAGTGATACCAACTTCTCTCGTTAATCCGCTAATATGTGTCACAAACATTTTGTAGTACGCTCTAAATTATTGTGTAATAAGTTTATAGCATTTACGGGCAGATTAATTATAAAATGATAATGGAAAAATATTTTATATAAGACTGCCGAATAGGCACACGTCTGAATTCGGAGTGACCGTGGCGCTCAGCCGCAATATGCCGCGCCGCCGAAAACTCCAGAGATTCCAGGGTGGCGGGTGAATCGAAACACTTATTTCAGATTCTACACTCGGAAGCCTCAGACATTGACGTGGCATTGAAGACTTGATAGTTCTGAGCCATTTCCCCCACATTATCTCAAAAATGTACCTACAATCGAGTCCGCCATTTTGTTACGTATAATTGACCATAAAAACTATAACTAAACTATGAAGGCATAAAAACTATAGCGAATCAAAATATCACAAATTATACTAGAATACTGCTACGTCGTTTTCTTTAGCAGTTTCCTTCGACAGCATCGCAACCAATTCGAATGTTTCTCCAAAAAAACTCGTGAATTTTGGTCGAGTTTGACACCCTGTATCCTTTTAACTCCTAAAAATAACGAGCATTAAAAACGAAATTCGATCTTTGAATAACTATCTAAGTTTCAAGTAGATCACTTCACAAAACCATTTTTAGCCCCTTGGCTAGCTTTTTTCAATTCTACTGCGCGACCGAGCCAATTGTCGAATTTCGCGGAAGAATACACGGGGTATTTAGGCCTATTTAAAAGTATTGATAAGAATTAATGAAAAAATATATGAAAGCATTTTGAAGCTTTTACAATTACGATGGCAAATTTCCGGGAAAAGATTTACAACCGTATGGAAGATGTATTGAAATATTTAGCAAAAATTAGGATTGTAAAGAAAATGCGTTATTTGTTGAACGCTATGGTTCCCGAGCGCATTTACGTCTGTATTCTTTTTTGAAGACTTCATTCAAGCAGAGATTAACCGCTGCTATCACCTTTAATTCTGATAGGAGTGAGAAGCTTGTATCATGTATATTAGGACATTCCACATATAGGCAATAACTTAGGTTAGGTGTAAGAGAGGCAAATTGGGCCTAACCTCGCCGTAAGGGTGAAATAAAGAAATAACTTAACCGTCACCCTAGTAATTTCTCTTTCGACGACCATTTTTATTACGCCATAAGGAATGCCTCGGAATGTAGAATAGTAAATCGAGAGTTACAAATTACTGTAGTCTTGAAGTAGATAAGAAGAAGAAACACTTATAACTAAGTTCTGTCACGTAATAGGAAGTAATTGAGTAAATAGGAAGTAATGTGCATCAAAGAAGTTAACTGCAGGCAAGGAAAAGGCATTTATGGTGAAATTTTATCATAACAAAGTTGCAAGGGAAACTAGAATATTCCTTCTTCATTCCTTAACATTTATGATTTTTAGTTATAGCCTCGATAAGAACTTAACGCACACATAAAATTCGGTTAGGAGATTTAAACAACATATATTCATTTAAAACTTCTTTCCGCTCACATTCCCAGGAATTACCGCAGAACATATTATGCTCCCTTAGCTTAATATTTAACTCTAGAGTTGATTGGTTTTTCTTTAAGGGAAGTTGCTAAGGAGTAATAAGCGGTGCATCAGGAGGAACTTGGATCACCTGCATCCGAACTCATTTCTGAAAGAATGCATTTATTACTTTTAATATTGATCGCAGATCCCTTCGGTGTTCGCTTTCGATTAATTTACTAATTAATTACTTTCAAATTTTGTATCGATGAAAGTTAAGGCAACAATAATGAAAAACACCCTAAAACAATCTACACATATTACCGAAAACGTTATCAGCACCGAATAATAAAATAATCCCTAATAACATTTACGAAGTCGTTAACTTCCTGTTTCATTACTTTCAATACCTGAACCCACTTACGTAACATTGCAAAGGTTAGTTCTAATAGAAATATTATTACTAAAGATCCATGTGAAATATCCGAGATAAGGTTCGCCATCACTTTTTGGAACAGTTTTCTGAGATTACATATCGGGCATATTTGTGATAATGTTGGTGACAGTAGGTAAGAAAATATGACTGCTCTATGCACCTGTTCTCCTTCCGTTAGAGAATCAGCGAGTCGGAGGTCCATAACGTTGATTTTGTGGTAAAAAGACGTATTTGACTTGATTGACGATTCTAAATTGCGAATTCATTCAATCTGCACTGTCTATAACTCATACATTTTGAGCTACCATCGCGTATACGCAACGTTTCCATCAATGTCTTTCTTAAAATTAGGTCCGTCCTTCTAAATGGGTGTCCGCTACGGGAGCCGCTCGCGATCCTCCTACAATTTCTTTAAACCGGACCCCCCCCATTTGCAGCAAAAATAACTACCGTTATCTTTGAGATGGACTCCATACAGTGTTGCAACATGTTCCACCGAAGGAGTTTTTAAGAGTATCCCGAATCTTATGTTACCCGCAATTTTAACCCGAGGTTTTTTTTGCTCATGACTGTACATGTGTAGATGTGGATGATCCATCGATAAATGTCAGACAGTTAAAGTATCGTACCGTAATTCGACCAGTTTTGCTGTGGCGATTGCAGATGAGTGAGCTGGTGCGTTGTCAAGATGGAAGAGCACTTTTTTCTTCGCCAAATGGGGCCGTTTTTTCCTCAATTCAGCATCATATCGGTCCAATAAATCAGCATAGTACTGCCCCGTGATTGTCCTTCCCTTCTCCAAATAGTCGGTGAAGATGATGCCTCGCGAATCTAAAAAAACGGTGGTCAAGACTTTTCCGTCCGATAGAATCGTTTTCGCCTTCTTTGGAGCAGGTTCGCCGGGTGAAATCCACTGTTTAGACTGTTCTTTCATTTCTGACGCGTAGTAATGGATCCATGTTTCGCCAACAGTCACAAAACGCCGTAGAAACTCTTTCCGATTGCGCTTAAACATGTCCAAACAGTGCTCCGAAGTTATCATGCGATTCGGTTTCTGCTTCACTGTGAGCAAACGCGGCACCCATCTCGCCGATAGCTTTCTCATGCTCAGTTTTTCGTGTAGGATACTTTGTATGCATTCAATTGAGATGTTTACAATGTCAGCAATCTCTTTGACACGGCGATCTGCTAGCACGATATCATGGACTTTGTTAACCATATCCTCCGTAGTCACCTCAATTGGACGGCCTGGGCGGTCTTCAACAAAAACGGATGTTCGGCCACGCTTGAATTCATTAAACCAATATCTGATGGTAGTCATCGAAGGTCCTTATAAACAGCATGCAACTTCACCTTGATTTCCTCACACGTCTTCCCATCAAAAAAAAAATCGAATCACTGATCGATATTGCTCTTTCTCCATGGTGGCAAGCAAATACGAACTTGACTATTTTCAACAGCTATCAAAACAAAACTACTCGATTAATCTGTCTGAAATGTTGACAGTCATATACCTAAACATCGCGTTAAATTCTTACTCTATGGTTAAATTATGGCATACACATTTTGTCAGTGGTGCCATCAGTCGCTAAACACGGGTACTTATCATACAGCCCTTGTAAAATATTGGGCGGCAAAGTTTAAACGAGGCTGTACGAGCTCCCAAGACGAACATCGTAGCGGTCGACCTAATGAGGTGACCACCTCCAGAAATGAGGAAAACTCACAAAATGATGCTGAGTGAACGTCGGTGTGCAAGCTAGCAGTCATGGCAGACATTTAAAAAAGTGCTGCACACCACATATTGACTGAAATTTTGGACATGAGAAGCTGTGCGCGAGACAGGTGCCGCGTTTGCTCACAATGGAACAAAAACAACGTCGAGATGTTTCAATCGGGTGTTTGGCGATGTTTCACGGCAATAAAGCAGAGTTTTTGCTTCAATTAATAGCCATGGATGAAACATGAGTCCATCACTTAACACCTGAAATGAAGGAACAGTCAAAACAAATGACTGCATGGGGAGAATCTACTCAAAAGACGGCGAAGACAGTTCCATTTGCTGCCAAGGTTATGGCGTCAGTTTTGAAATGCACGTCGTATGATTTTCATTGATTATTTCCAAAAGGGAAATAATCAACAGTGAGTATTATGCAAATTTACTACTGCATTTGAGAGATGAAATCAAGAAAAAATGGATGCATGTAGCAGAATGTTTTTTTTTTCTTTGTTATGCTGGGTACTTCTGGGACTACCCTCTTATATATTATTCTCTATTCTGTAATATTAGATAAATAAAAATTTTCCTTTGGTCAAGACACTGAAAGAGGAACATTACATAATAATTTGTATGGAAAATTTGCATTGAAAACTGGTATGATTGGAGGGGATATATTTGATAAAAGTTTATTTTCTTAATTGAAGTATTTTTCATTTCATGCCTACATGAATTAATGCATTTTAATTATTACATGAATCAGTTGACTTTTAGAAGAGTATAAAGAAAAGAGCATCTCTCATTCACTTTTTCCTCAATATTTTCCCAGGACTAAGAGAAAACGAAATTCGCTCATGTGTATTATGACTAATGCTCAATTCATTTGGTTAATTATTTTTTGGATAAACATGAGTTACCGATAGCTGACTCAAAATTGGATAAACTTGAAACTCAGTTGAAATTAATAAGTAAGTTTCTCAGATGACTTAGAAATCCAGTCAGATCCATGATTTATGCAAGGAGCACTACAAATATAAATATATGAATAGATCGATATAATACAGGGTGTCCCGAAAATAATATCATTCTTCATCAGACACTGCAGAGAAAACTAGTGGGGTTTTGAGGATTAATCTTGTTTAATTTTGGTGCTAGTGTTAACAGCGTTTTTTTCTATGAGTTACATTAGCAGTTATGGCTGCGCCACAATAAAAAGCATTTTAAATTTGCCAGAACTCAATCAGCCGGCATTTCATCAAAAAATATGGGACTGACCCTCTAAATGACAGTAACATTCATGATGGTAACTGAAATTTTGGGATACTGAGTCTTTGCAAAGGTAAAAGCACTGGGTAGCCTCAAACTTCCTCTTCTGCTGTCAGCTACCATTCAGAGCATCAATGAGAGAGAGTTCGGCAGGAATACAGCCTTGATATGTTTCAGTTACTCGTTGGGACCACATACAGAGAATGTGGGAAAAGCATGAATATAACAGTTTTTGTATATGCATGTTAAATTCAATAAATACAACTCTTTAAAACTGCAATATCTTATTGCGGCACCTTGTAAATTTTTATAACCTTTCAGTTATCAAAAAAACTTTCGAATTGAAATCAAGTTAAATTATGACACAGTTACAAAAGGATTAGGCAAAGGTGAATAACATAGCCCAGAAGAGTCATACAGCATTAAAAAACCATATTAATGCACTGAAATCTAATGAACACTACCATACATTACTAGATACATCAGATGATGTTACAAAGTAATGAAACCAGTCGTGCATAAGAACAAAATTATTTTTGTGGGATTCACCTAATGTTTCGCTTTACAATGTCATCATGGATAAGTTCTAAAAAGTAACAACTGAATATGTTAATTTTTCATGGTAAGATTCAAATTTTGGGATGGAACCTGATTTAGATTTGCTGAACGTAACAGGTTTCCAAAATTTAAATAATATACAAATAGAGGTCATACATTTAAGGAATCAAAAGTTTTATTAATTGGTCGTCAAATTTAACTAAATGTTTCACTGCCAGTATGATGATGCACTTTCATCAAGTTTTGGCAGAAAAGTGTACACACGCCCAAAAAGCTTAACTTAAATCCAAATTTTCATCTTCCTAATTAAACAAAAGGAATAATTCTCAAAATCTTTACAGAGCAAAGATTTCGATTTCTAGAGGAAGAGATCTTAAGCTGCAACAAAAAGTCTAAGAATGCTCTGCAGGAAATGATGCTATGGATTGCACAGGTGTTACTGTATTCTACTGTGACAGACTGTCTAATAAAACGACCTAGTAGATTTTTAACATAATGCATAATTTTGGCCTTGAAAGGTTAATGCAAAAGACATTTATTATTTTCACATTCATGAGAATTTTTATGCAGACCTTTATCAAAATCATCAGTAACACAATCCACAATGGCTAGTCCTCCAACATCAAGGTCCCAGGTTTGAATCCAGACAACTGTCAGATTGAAAATAGTATAGACCTAGACTTTGATGTGCTTCCCTTTGATAATCTGCCATTACAATGCACATGTTATACATTGTTCAAAAGAGAATTTATTTGCCTTTAAATTATATACATCCTAACTATCCTAGTTAGAACTAACGAAACAAAGAGCAAAAAACTACTAATAATTTATTGAAACAGACAGTGAAAATAAAGTTAAATTAGAATAGCAAATAATTAATCTGTAGATAATACTTTGCAATCTTTAGGGTGATAACTGTCATAAATACACTGAATACACAAAAATAATCTGCACCAAGAGCAGATTGTGAAGACTGCATTAGTTCAACGATGGGTCCACCTCCAGTAAAGCCACACCTTTTACATTTAGAAAAATCTCTCACTTCTTTGCCAGCTTTGCAGCACACCATGGGAACCTAATCATTTTACCCAACCAGTGTTTTTACAACAGTATTAATTATTTTTTTTTCTAATTTAACTTCATTTTATTTTGTAGTTTTTTGCTTTGTTTCCTTAGGATAGTTAGGTTAGGAGGAGTGCAAGGGATAGTGATACGTAATACACAACGCCTATCCAAAGTCAACCTCAACCTTCAGGTAGCATACATACTCCTATTTAACAAATGAGACTAAGACGAAGAAATTTGATTCTACAAACAAGTCACCTTGCAGTAAATTCTAATGAAAGAGATGTGATAATATAATAGAAAATAAATGTAACTCGGCTGAGTAAGGTATGAGGTAGGCTCATAAAAGATGAAAGATTGTAAGTTAAAAAAGGATAAATAGTGAAAGGAAAAAAAAAGGATTCCAATAGTCAGATTCGAACCAGCTACCACTGTACATGCTGAGCTATCAAAAGACCAACTCAGGCACTGGAACTGGTGATAAGATGGGAGCTCGCAATTAGTTATTGGATGGGGGTTTTTAGGGAGAATTTTTAAAGAGTAGTATCTCTGAAGCAAGCGGAAGGAAACCCTTAAGAAGAAATACAAAATCATTTAATATTGATTCTTTGTCACCCTAAAATAGTCCAGGTCTATACTACTTTCAATCTAACAGAAGTACGATTTTTTATGGTTAGGGAATAGTTTCATATGTTTGTCCATTGTTATTGTTTAAGCCCACCACTGTTACTGTCCATTAAATGGATCTTTGTGGAGGCAATAAATAAGTGAAAAGAACCAATTCCAACAGAGGTTTCATATTTTCATGCCAGTTACTGTATTTGAATATATAATGAAAGTCTCTATTCTTCCTTGTTATGCCTCTTTTAATTAATGTCACATAAGACCACTATTTCCAAATAAGTGTAATAAAAATTTTTCCTGCAAATATAAAAACAAAGGATTGTTGAGGAAGATATATATACTATTATAAGGGGAACAAGAACGGTTTGAAAATTTACATAGGAAATTATTCCAGTCAATTTATACACAAAGAAGGGCTCAGCCTTGCATAAGATCAT
Source organism: Ladona fulva (assembly GCA_000376725.2). NCBI lineage: Eukaryota > Metazoa > Arthropoda > Insecta > Odonata > Libellulidae > Ladona > Ladona fulva. Next base: position 563,933 of record KZ309015.1, read on the forward strand.
GTAGTTCTAGTTGTATAGTATAGTATTGTTAAAAATGCTTCGACAGCTTAGGTCATTTTGCACGTGGGCCCCCACCGGGAATCGAACCCAGGACCACTTTCACTGAAGTCGAACGCGTTGCCCACTTGGCTATACGGGAGCCCTCATGTAGTTCTAATGTTTTAAAATGTTGTTAGGACCTGTTTTGACAGTAGGAAACCAATTTTGCAGTTTAGAAAGACCTGTGCAAGCTGTGCTATTCCAAAGAAAATAAATGGATGTTTGTGGAAATTTTATGTACATTAATACATAATCGATCAACTTTTTCTGAAGGACGTACTTTAGGAGATATTGAGCAAAAAAAGTACAAAAAAAAGTTGTTTTTTTGGAATAGCGCAGCTTGCACATGTCTTTTGATCTTGCAAAATTGGTTTCCTACTATCAAAACAGGTCCTAACAACATATTAAAACATTAAAACTACATGACCTTTTGCTAGGTCAAATGTATAGATTGACTGGACTAATATAATTGTCGGGACAGATGACGCTAGTTAAACCTGTCCTTCTAAGTCAGTATTGGCCCAGGATAATTTGGTGTCCCAAGCAAGGACTAATTCAGATACCCTCGTTTTTAATTCTTCTGAGATTGCAACCATCCTAATAAGCAACTTTTTGTAGCATTTGATAAAAACAAAATTTACTGGTAACATTATTTATTTCAGTATTTTAAGGAATGTATGAAAAATCCTCAAAATTCTATGCAGAGGTTATAAGAGAACATTGCAAAAAAATTGCAAGGATTTTAAGATGAAAGTATTTTCCCATCCTGTTCACTTCATTTTACTGAGTTATATTTAAAAAAATACTTCCTTCAGTCAATTGCATACACTATTTACAATACATGAATTTTATCACTGCCAATGGAGTAGAGTAAGGATATTGTTTTGGTAATATTTGCTGCCAAAAGCTATGCTTGGTTTGTTTGTATATTCCAGCCAGCCATTTCATTTAAAGGGCTGAGGAAACATAAGAAGTGTTTTAGTTTCCATTTTGTATTTGCCATTCACTACATAATACCTTTCGACATTACATTGGATTAACAACTGTACACTCAATTTTGATTATTATAATAGATAATAATATGTGATGCAGAGGTGTATGGACAGTAGAATTACTTCATAGCTGAATTGCCATAAGCTATTCAAAAATTATGATGAGGAATTAAACTGCCTGTTTATTTATATCACTACATACTTTCTTTCATATTAATTTATTCACAATATTTTGAAGGAATGAAGGATGAAAATGTATGATTATTTAAGAATATCTTACAACTTGAAAGTATTTGACTGTGAACATCTGATGAATTTATTATCAGCTTCAAAAACCTATTCAAGATGAAATATTGAACTTATGTACATACTTGAAAATAGATCTTGCCCATTCCCTTTGTTCAATAACATAACTACTATTTTCATATTTCAGGAAACAGGTACTGACTAAAAAATTAATCTGGTAAAGAGGAAAATATTTCAAACATCACAGAATATAATAGGGTTGGTCAGAAAGTAATGCTCCGCATTTTTTTCCCGGCCTAAACCAATGCTAATAATTGGAAATTGTAGGTTCAAACTCTTTGATTTTTCTTGCATGTATGTTCATAGTTTCATTATTTTCCTGCAAATAGCACTGCAGTAGAAAGCTTTCAAAGTGGAGCCTGACCATGATACATGTTACAGACAATGTGCTGTGATCGAATATCTGTGCATAGAGAAAGGAACAGTAAGGAACATTCACAAACGTTTGTGCAAAGTCTATGGAACATCTGCAGTCAATAGGTGTACAGTTGGTACCAGGTATGGAATAATAAGGTATGGAATGAATCTGAAAGTGGTTGAAAGTGAAAACCATAACCAGAGCAAGGACTGGTACCGACAGAGCATACATGCCCTAGTAGATCGCTAGACGAAGGCAATAGAGCTTAATGGAGATTATGTGAAAAAATAGATTGAGCAAATAAAACATTATTCTTTTATATGTGTGAATTTCATTTTTGTAAAATAATTAGTTTTTGAGAAAAAATACGTGGGGCATTACTTTTTGTTAGACCCTCTTATCTCAGGACTAACTTAATGATTTCTGAGAGTGAACATAGTAATTGAAAAAATGTACAAACAATGAAAGGAAACATTAGAAAGTTGCCATAATTTAGTCATTTCTTGAGGGAACACTATTTCTCTTCAAATGAATTAAAGTATGACTATTTCTTTCCCTCTTTGTCTTGAATCTTCTGTCACACAGGCTGCAAGGAAATGGTCTCTCTGTCGAATGAGTTAGCAAATGTCTTTGAAGAGTGCTCTTGCGATTGAAACACTTTTCACAGATTTTGCACAAAAACGGCTTATCATTTGAGTGGATTATGCTGTGTCTTTTCAAATCACTTTTACGAGTAAAGCTTTTACCACAAATGGAACAGCAATATTTGTTAGTATGTTTATTAGAATGATAATATAATCTAGTTTTAGAGCTAAAGTGCCTTCCACAGATCTCACAAGTGTATAAGTTATCCATGTTTTCAATTTGATCATTTCCATGACTCCCTTTAAGATGGAGTAATTCATGACGTCTTCTTGCTCTGTTATGCTTAAATCTAATACCACACACCTTACAATTATAAGGCTTATCATGACAATGGACCCTTACATGTTCTCCCAAGCGAATTTTATGCAAAAATTTCTTGTTGCATGTATCACAAACATAAGGTTTTGTATCAAAAATAGAGATATTTTCATTTGATAGCTCTGATTTTACCAAATCTTTGCTTTTTGATGGATTTGCAGCATTCCAAGGATAATTAAAATTATTCCCAGACATCTCTCCCTCATCAAATGGCATCTCAGGGATAACACGAACACTACTCACAGAATCCTGATCAACTACACATAAACTGCGAGAAGTTTCTTCATCTCTTTCTAAACCTCGCGAACACAATATTTCTGATTTCTCTGGGCACTGAAAGTAAAAAGAAATATTGTTTTCATAGATATCCATTCATCATCAGTTCAAGATTTAGTAAATGCACCCAAGGAAGAATGGACTTGAAAAAAGTTTGACGGGACCGGGAATCGAACCCAGGTCTCTCAATTGCCAGTCGGGTGCTCTGTCCATTGAGCTACCTGGCTATACAAGCCATGGCTTGGAGAAATGTTCTGCTGGGATAGCTCAACAGACAGAGCACCCGACCGGCAATTGGGAGACCTGGGTTCGATTCCCGGTTCCGTCAGACTTTTTCAAGTCCATTCTTCCTTGGGATTTTTCCTGGGTGTGCACCATCTTGTGCAAAGTCACCCTTACCCATTTTCCTGTGTTAGTAAATGCAGTAAAACCTCATTAACACATACTTGCTTCACAAAACCCAAATTGAAGATCTGGCACAGATACATAGCATCATTGGAGTTTTATTCATTTAACACATCCCCTAGTGGGAAAGGGTCTGTTCATCAAAATTTGCACAGAAATTGGTATGTTTTGTTTGAAAACTGAGTAATTGTGTACATATGAATATCAATCTCCAGACAAAGTTCCAGCTATTGGACAAAGCTCATTTTTGCTCATATTGCTCATTTGTTTGGTATTCTGAGATCAACTCATATGAAGTGCATGGTTTAGGTGAATTGCAGTTCAGCCATGTGAAAGTTTGCTTCTTCCCAGCAGGCACAATGAGCTTTCTACAGCCCCTAGATCAGGGTATTATTGCCCTCATGAAAAAAGAATACCACATTCGTTTGATGCAAGCTGTAATCTGTTTTACTGAAAAGTAACAACACAATGAGATAGATAGTCTTGGGTGCGGTTAAAGCAGCGTGAGAATCTGTTCCTAGAAAGCATATTGAAAATTGCTTCGTTAGAGCCTGGACTTGCTCAGACTGAAGGCACAAATGACACGCCCCTGGGTGAAGACACTCATGCCGACCAAAGTAAGACTGGACATTGACAGAAAATTAGATTCCATAGTATTTTATTCCTAATTTTTGTTTCCTTTTCCAGAATGGATTAAAATTCAGAAACTACGTAGAAGTGGATAGCAAAGTTGCTGTTTGTGGTTTAGCTGAGGAAAAAGTAAATGAAGTAGAAGAATCTTCTTCAGATGAAAGCAAAGAGGAGGCACACAGTGAACTCTTGATAGAGGCCAGTCCTTCCTTAACCCTCATAATTAAAAAATTTAAATAAAATAATAACAACAACTTGTACTTTCCACNAGGAAAAGGCATTTATGGTGAAATTTTATCATAACAAAGTTGCAAGGGAAACTAGAATATTCCTTCTTCATTCCTTAACATTTATGATTTTTAGTTATAGCCTCGATAAGAACTTAACGCACACATAAAATTCGGTTAGGAGATTTGAAGGACGTATATTCATTTCCAACTTCTTTCCGCTCACATTCCCAGGAATTACCGCAGAACATATTATGCTCCCTTAGCTTAATATTTAACTCTAGAGTTGATTGGTTTTTCTTTAAGGGAAGTTGCTAAGGAGTAATATGCGGTGCATCAGGAGGAACTTGGATCGCCTGCATCCGAACTCATTTATGAAAGAATGCATTTATCACTTTGAATATTGATCGCAGGTCCCTTCGGTGTTCGCTTTCGATTCATTTACTAATAAATTACTTTCAAATTTTGTATTGATGAAAATGAAGGCAAGAACAATGAAAAACATCCTAAAACAATCTACACATATTACCGAAAACGTTATCAGCACCGAATAATCAAATAATCACTAATAACATTTAGGAAGTCGTTAACTTCCTGTTTCATTACTTTCAATACCTAAATCCACTTATGCAACATTGCTAAGGTTAATTTTAATGGTAATATTATTACTTAAGATCCATCTGAAATATCCGAGATAAGGTTCGCCATCACTTTTTGGAATAGTTTTCTGAGATTACATATTGGGCATATTTGTGATAATGTTGGTGACAATAGGAGAGAAAATACGACTGCTCCATGCTCCTGTTCTCCTTCCGTTAGAGAATCAGTGAGTCGGAGGTCCATAACGTTGATTTTGCAGTAAAAAGACGTATTCGACTTGTTTGACTATTCTAAATTGCAAATTCATTCAATCTGCACTGTCTATAACTCATACATTAGAGCTGCCATCGCGTATACGCAACGTTTCCATCAATGTCTTTCTTAAAATTAGGTCCGTCCTTCTAAATGGGTGACAGCTACGGGAGCCGCTCGCGATGCTCTTACCATTTCTTTAAACCGAACCCCCCCACATTTGCAGCGAATATAAATACCGTTATCCTTGAGATGGACTACTCCTTACAGTATTGCAACATGTTCCACTGAAGGAGTTTTTAAGAGTATCCAGAATCTTATGTTACCCTGCAGTTTTTGAGTTATTTTTGCTCATGACTGTACCACTGTGCTTAGATGATGCTTGTAGGTAGGAGAAGCTGTCATATGGATGAGATGCTAATTTATAAGAGATTTAGAAATTGAGTGATACATATGTATCTAGGAGCATCTGTGTGCAGCTGCATGTATGCAGCTCTCCACTTGTTATTTATGAATCTAATAAATGTTATCATTTGTTTAGCTGTTGGGCGCAGAGAAGGAATCCATCAGTCAGTGGCAAAGGATGTGGCAATGGTGTTTAAAGGAAAGACTGCAAGTCAATTGGAAGCACTCCAGAGTCAAATTGAAGGAAAGATTAGTGGTAAACCAGAGGGTGTGGACATTGGATACTGGGAGTCCCTTCTCTCTCAACTTAAAGGTATTCTATATTATAGAGTGTGTGTGTGCACACGTTCTTGATATTTCCAACTGTATTTCAAAATAATGAAGCAACTGAATGCATTTTTCGATGAATAAATCTACACGTAATATGTCCCCTGAAAATCTCCTTTCAGCATGTGGAAGGACATGACTCTACTTCTCTGATACTGCTACTTATCGTTGAGACATTTCCAGCAAAAAACAAGATTTCATATCTCGTTTATTAAGGGGGCCCTCTATAGTTATGGTTGATTCAATTGCAATTCATAGGGAACTCACCAATTTTTGCCTCCTATTTAGAGTCAATGAGGAGATTGACCATTCTAATTTTGAATAAGGGTGTTCATTTTCCTGTCAAACTTGAGAACTAGAAGTTGCACATTTGACACCCCACTTATCCTTAACTTCTTTTTGTCTATTTATTGGTCTTCGGTTCAGTCCTGGATGATTCCAAGTGCTCCCAAAATATATGAATGCAAAGTGTGTCCCAGTTTGCAGGCTCTATTTCTATTGCAAAATTAAATTAAGGGAACTATCATATCATTGCTGAATTGCTACTGCTGTGATTATTACTGCTATTCTCTTGTTCTGCCTACATAAATGAATAAACAAGAAATTAGAAGCTGAGAATTTGCTTTGGATGTAAGAGTGTGGTTGTTTAGCAAGGTATTATGTATTCTAAATGGAAAAATAGTAATTACCTTTTCTTTTTAGAAATCGAAATTTCTTTTGTTACCTAGAAGAAAATCTTTATTGTTATTGCACCCTCTTGAAAATTAACTTTTTAAATACAAATGACATATCATCATAAAGGACGAAATGTATTTAAATAAGAGCTTCATATATTGAAGTGATTGATTGTTCATCTTATTCAGCACACATGGCAAGGGCGCGTCTGCGAGACAGGCATCAAGAAAACCTTCGACGCAAACTGGAAGTACTGAAGGCAGAGCAGGGCGTGTGTGTGAAAGAGGAGGAGTTGGTGGCACAGCAGGAGGAGAGTGCAAGTGAGGCTGGCAGCGAAGCAGATAACAAGGATGCAGAAGAGTAAGTGCTTCTTATGGCTGCTCAGTGTGCCTCCCAAATGCCATTCATTAGCTGTGCCACCTGGGTGCAAACATAATTTACCACCCCTTAAGATTAAGTATTAAAACCCCACATTTCCTGATTTGCTGGTAAAAATTATTTTGAAAAACCAATGCCTTATGACTTCGTTCCCAACTTACTTTGGTCACAAAACATCAATATCAATTGAAGAAATGACTTAATGAATCTTAATATAACTTAGTCTTACCTGGAAAAAATGTTTTGGTCTCAGCAAAAGGATTTTTGCATTCACCTCTTGTTGAGGGCAGTGGATACAAGGCCTGAATATCCATTTGCAGGCTGTTGGCAATAACATCGCCATGATTGCATGCATTTAGATAAAATATTTCTGTTTTTGCCATTCGATGCTTGAAAGATGTTGCTACACTTGCATATATTCTTTGTTAGGTTCGTGCAAACCATAATG
>KZ309015.1:571881-593406 GCA_000376725.2 Ladona fulva
ACTATTCCTGCTTCGTCCAACCACCATCACTCACACAAGCTCGCTGCCTTTCACTCTCTGATCCAGAGACTACTCACCATTCCTATGTCCCCCAATGATTTTCAAAAAGAACTCTCTACCATCCATACAATAGCCGTCAATAATGGTTACTCCTCAGGTCTAATAAACAAATTAGTACAATGCAAAAAGGGAAAAATGGCTCTAAGTCATCTCTTTTCTCCATCTCCCATCAACATTCAGAGACCTCCATTTATCAAATTTAATTTCATAGGAAATGCCATCTATAGAATTTGCAATGCCTTCCCGAAGTCAGATTTCCGCATAGCCTTCTCAAATAACAAAAATTAAAAATCCCTATTATGCAATGGGAAGGACAGAATAGACCCTTCACTTAAACCGGGAATATACAGGATCCACTGTAAGGAGTGTGGCAGTATTTACGTTGGACAAAGTCGCCGAAATATTAAAGTAAGTTGTAATTAACATCATAGAGCTCTACTGAACAGAGCCCCCTCAATATCCCACTTTGCCCGTCATCTCCTTGAAAACAATCATTCTTCCAATTTCACTCCTACAATCCTTCATTCACATTCGTTAGCCAATGGACATCTTTTTACAGATAATCCTTCAAACCTCTTAACTTTCCTTTTTCCCTCATTACCACCTCCACCACCAGTCAACTTTTCTGCTGGACCTCCCCCTCCCTACTCTCCAACTGATGGCTCCCACATGTCTCCCAAGACCCTTCCTCTTCCCCCCCCCTTTTTTCCCTCTCCCTGATATGTGGCCCCTTATATTCCTATGTTTCACTTCTTCTTTTGCATTCCTAAGCCTGAAGATGAACTGAAAGTTCGAAACCATTACCAAAATATATTTGTGGAAAGTACAAGTTGTTGTTATTATTTTATTTGTAATGGAATTCCACCATATCTCACTAGAGAATATTCATAAAAAATTTAAAATATCAGAACAAATTTTTATCTATAAATGGTACACTGGTATGTAGCCATCAGGATATTAACATTTCTAAAAATAATTTAAGAACTGAACTCTAAAACGATTGAAGGTTTTCTAATAGTGAAACTTGTCTATAGCAGAACTAGTATATAGCAAAAATTAGTCCATTATGGAAACATTTCTTGGTCCCAACCTGCAGGATAGGAATTTTCATATAAGTGATCCTGCATATAACGGAACCTGCCTAACAAAGCGACGGATTGATTATTCATAATAAAAGGAATTTGTATTACTCTTCATGTGTGAGCAGATATATTTGCTAGATTATTCCGAGTTTAAAGGCTGGATTGACAATTTTAAAGCTCATCATAATGGCATATGAAGTAGCGTTTCTGGAGAGGCAAATACTGTATTTGGCAATACTGTCCCGCTTGAAATCGAAAAACTTTCTTATTAAAAACTACCATATGAAAGATATTTTAAATGGTGACAAAACAGGGTTATTTTTTATGTTATCCCAACAAAAACTTTGTGATGATAGGGGAAATATGTACTGGTAGTAAACTCTCCAAAGAGAAAATTAATGTTTGCAGAAACATGGAATTCATTATTGGCAAAGCTGCATGACCCAGACGTTAAAATAGTTTGAATATTGGAGAGCTTCCTAGGATCCTATCTTCTTCCTAGCAACACGACTCTAAAGCTTGGAACACAGCACAAATTACGGAGGAATGGTTGCTATCATTTAATCAGAAAGTTAAAACTGCTAAATGCAAGGTAATTCTTTTCTTGGACATGTCACCATCAAGAACTAACGAATGTAAAACTTGCAAATACCATAAGCATCATCAACTCACAGATCAAGGAGTTGTGTACTGCATAAAAGTTAATTACAGAAATTTTTTGATGCAGTCTCTTTTAATGACAGTTGGTACTCCTGACAAAGTTAGCAAAGTGGTCATAAGTGATTCAGTTCTGGACGCCATAAAATAGTTAACCAGAGCAATGAAAAGTGTGAATAAGGAAAGTGCCATAAAATGCTTCCAAATTGCTGGATTTAATTTCCATAAAGAAATAATTACCGATGAAAACAGTAATTTAAATACCAACATTGATGACCTCACATTCAATATGAAGTGTGATATAACTAGAGTGATTGACTTTAAGATACACAAAAACATGATAACCAATGCCAGTGATTTTAACATTGTTGCTCCAGTGGATGCAGTTAGGATGATGGGGAGGAAAATAATGAGTCCAATGAAATAGAGTAGTAGTAGTAGTAATTTTAAAAGTGCTTCGACTGCTTTGTTCATTTCGCACATAGGCCCCACCGGGAATCAAACCCGGGACAGCTTTCGCCGAAGTGGAACACGTTGCCCACTTGGCTATCCAGGAGACCCTCTAATGAAAAAGAAGAAAATCATGTAACTTAACCCATAAAGGTGCAAGAAACTGCGGAAGCTACCTATCTCTTGAAAGTTTGCACAATGCAAATGTTAAGCTCGATTATCCAGAAAATGAATTTTTTTTGTTAATGGATAAAATTTTTTCATAAACAATTTTGGAAATTTGGCCTTTCCTTATTTAAGTTTAAAGCTGTTAAAATAACGTTAAAAATCTATAATGTTTTATATCCGAGAATTAACTACATATGTATATTTTGCATTTTTCTGAAAGAAATAACAATTTTATGTATAAATAAAGTATATAAAATTTAAAATGTGGTGTCACGAAGAATAGTCTACATTCTAGGGGCTATTGCTCCGGAAATTCCTGTTACATACAAATTTTACACAGTGATTATTTGAAATTAAGTTATTAGGTAATATTTATTATCTAAAAGTAAAAATACAATAAAAATATATACAGATGAACAATTACAATTAATCTACAATTATTTACCATTAATGATAGTAAAGAAAAGAAGTTATTATAGAGGGACAAAAGAAAAATCCGAATGATAAATATTTATTTATGATATGCTTCCTTTTGTTATTCACAGGAATTGGTATTGTTATTCATGAGTTTGAAGAAAACCAAGGAGACTTAGTTCTTTTTGGACCGATTGAGTATGACTGAAAGTCCACCCTAGAAAACACTGTGTGGGGTTTTCATACATCTGGTAACTTTTTCTTCCTCCTTACCACTAAAAATACATGCATAAACAAAATGTATCAAACAAATGCTAATTTCAGACATACGGGCCACATTTGCCTGCAGATGCACTGGGGATAGAAAATCACAGATACTCAGGCATTTCTAGTCCTTGTATAAGTACTCTCGCACTAGGGATTTTCTATAATCACATGAAAGATGTCCTCTATATACACAGATCAGGAGCGAAAATGGTCTGAAGATTTTAAAAATTCTACACAAAACAAATCATAAGAGAATAATGGAAGTGGTGGAGGAATCATCGATTTTTGCTTATTTTCCTCAGTTACTATTATGGAACAATGGATCAGATCAGGAGCGAAAATGGTCTGAAGATTATAAGAAACTAAGCCACTTGAACTGTTCTGAGACTAAGCCACTTGAAAGGGCCTAAGGGTGTGACGTCTCCCTCAAGTGATTCAACGCAACAGCTGTTAGAAAAGACAGATTATAAAAATGTTTCCTTTTCCTATCTATTTCCATAATAATTATAAATAAAAATTTTAAAAATTCAACACAAAACAAACCATAAGAGAATAATGAAAGTGGTGGAGGAATCATCGATTTTTGCTTATTTTCCTCAGTTATTATTATGGAACAATGGAAAAAGGACGCTGAAAAAGAATTCTCTTTGCTCAAACTGCCACGAGGAATGCGATTTGGGTTCATTTATTGCTACAGGTGAAAAAAAGGAATTTCTGGAAATTTGGGTGGTATGCAACCTGTCGATCATTAACCAAATTCTTTTTTTTATGCATAAAATTTTTTTAACTAAGATATGTGGAAAAACGTAGTTAATACCGCTCTATAACAACAACACATGAAAAAAGAAATTATTAACCCGAAGGATTTCCTCGGTAGAGGGGGGTGGGAAGTATAGATCCCACTGCACGCTTAAGGGTTAAACAACTAAAGAAACTATATAATGAGGTTACTCATTGAAAAGATTAGAAATTTTTGCATAATATATAATGATACTGAACTCAAAAGATAGTCAAATGACTGTAAACATTAGTCAGAAGAAAAGTTTTAGCTGAAGTTTATCTGAAAACCAAGCTTTCAAAACTAAGACTATCATACTTATTGATAATTCTTAAATGCAAAAATTTACTTCAGTATTGTGAAAAATGGAATTTAGTATAATGCTGTGTAGATAACACGTAAATAAAATACAACAAATTTATTTTTCTCTATTAGCATTATTTTCCCATCCACCAATCCAGGAATTTAAACCTATATATTAGAGAAACCTGTCCATAACAGAAAATTTAAGTAATCCGGAAGATTAAGAATCAAACCTGGGAACGATTCCACTGAAGTGAAATGTGCTACACTTGGCTATCAAGGATGCCCAATAATATTTGTTCTAACATTCCTAAACATGCCTGAAATCAATCAATTTTCAATACATTGGAATCTGAAGCAATCTCAAGTTTTCTTTTGTTTTTACATCATCTTGGGCTCTACCTCGAATTGTACAGCTTTTACTACTTCCAAAGTGTTTCTTTTTTTTTTGGAATCTTACATGAGTTTCATTGCGAAAGAAGAATTATGTCAGAGTATGGAGATCTCTATAATAAAAGCAACACTTAGTGGTGTGATATAGTGGGGAGAAATTGAACTATTTGGAGGAGCACATTTAGAGCAACATTGGCCAGCAAGGAAGGGGGTGTATATGCTTAGGGATGGGAAAGGGTCGGTGAGGGCATCTTGAAAGAAATGAGCCTTCTCAGCACTTGGCAGAATAGTGAAGGAGTTTCTAAAAAGAATTTTCTCATGTGCGAAGGAGATCCTTTGTAGCAGTGGTTCGTAAGAAATTACCATATTTATTGGTGCACACCACACATCATATTTTTGAGAAGGATATTTTGTTAAAAAAATTCAATGTAAGCTTGCAGCTATTTCAGATAATAAGCAAAAATCATAAATGCTTACAGAATTCTCTGTTTTTCTTCAATTAAATAACAAAGTCAACCATGTAATCCCACCACACAATTTAAAATATTTTAAATGAGAAATCATGAATGCATCGTTGAAAATTCAAAGTTGGCTTTGATATTTTCATTATATAGAGGGTGCTCAATAAAGTTGAGCAGCATGTATAAAGCAAATATTGGGCAGCTGCCCAGGGACCCAGCTTAGAGAGAACCCCAATTAGAAAGAAAGAAAAGAAATATTCATTGTTTGCAAATTCTGGAGTAGTTATTGAAGGTAGAGGAATTTTACACAAATCATTTCCCATTCATTCTCAATAGATTCCCACAACTTGACTGCATTTCTCATTCTGCAGTCGGGGCTCCCGATAGCCAAGTGGGCAACGCGTTCGACTTCAATGAAAGCGGTCCCGGGTTCCATTCCCGGTGGGGGCCTACGTGCGAAATGACCTAAGCTGTCGAAGCACTTTTAACAATACTACTACTACTCATTCTGCAGTCCGACTTTGCAAACACGCAGTGAAACAACTCCACTCTTTTGAGGTTCATGGATATATTTTGGATCTAATCACATATTTGGTGGATAATACACTAAAATTGGTCCACAGGAAGTCAATGAAGAAGTTTTCTTTCTTGAAAATATAACCTTTCTCCAGAATTCTTCCCCTTTGCTCAGATAATGTTCAGTGAATTCCATTCAAGATGTACCATGTGAAACCCTGAGGAATTTTTTGATAGCTTCTTGTTGATAGGGTGGCAAATATTCAGTGGCAGATAGTTGTTACACCTGCAGGGAAGTTGCCATCTATTCCGGCTTCATTGGTGGAATCAACTGGGTTCTCTGAAAGAAATCTTAACAGATTACCGTCTTGATCTGCAGAAGAGGTCTCCCTTGACCAGGTCTTCTCCCAATGAAGAGTTTAGTCTCTCACCTTCCTTTAATCCTCAATACTGGGTATGTCACAACATCCATGGGCCATGCTATTTCCCTGCATGTGTGACCACACTCTAAAAATCCCTTTATCATGCATATTTTTCGTGATGATAATGGTTGAAAGATTGTAATGATTTGAAAATGTGGAATAGCAGCAGAAGTGATTCTTTGTAAATTCTCACTTCCTGGGATAACACATTCCTCATGAAAAAACGATAAGATATGAAGAAGCCCAGAAAGCTTTTGGGCTATGAAAGAATACAACCAGGCCAGATTAGTTATTGCCACTCATTTTGTGTTTCGATTCATAAATCATCATAAATTATTTTTAAAAGTTCTAAGTGTGTTTTTAAGATCTGTTATATACATATAAATCGATGAATGTATGTTTGTGTGTGTATGAGCCTCCAAATCTCGAGAATCAGATGTTGCACAACTTGGAAACTTAAAACAAACATAAATATCTTACAGTTAAGTAAGAATTGTAATTTATTTCATGTAAACATCTGGTACCCTTGTCGAGAAAGCCAATTGTTGAATTCAAGCTCATGCATTCTCCCATAAAATATACATATAATGTAGTCCCATTTAAAATCAATGATAAAGACTAATGATAAACTGTATGAAGAGGAAGAAAATTTATGAGACTTCTGCATTTGCATTTATGAACAATTGGCAGTGACAAATTGCAGGAACACAGATACCACCATTTAGTACAAAATAATTGGGTTGAATATGCCTCTGGGTATTTTAAGGTAATGAACTGACTAAATTGTTTTTATTTGAGTACATCAAAATTGTACACATATTGAGACTGATTTCAATGACAACATATTTCAAAAGCTTAAGTCATTACACTTCCTTATCAAGGGATTGAATGATCACCAAAACTGTTTTCCAAACATTGTTTATACATCTGTGGCCACCAAGATTGTTAAATGCAAATGTTACAGATAATTACATGAAATAAAAGTAATTCTGTATTAGTGTGATCCTTGAAATTGCTTTTCTCAATTCAAGAGATTGTGTAACTATTTAACTTGGTAAGTTGTGTACCTTTTTGATATTATTTTCTGAATTTAGTAATAAGTCACATTTATTTGATGTTTAGTGGCTGATGTAAATGAAGGGCTGAAAATTGAACGTTAGCATAATACGTAAGTATTTCTCTTCCTTCTTTCTCAACGTCCATGTTTCAGATCCATATAATACAACACTCTATATAAAGCACTTTGCAAATCTTTTTCTTAACTCCATCTTGATGTTCTTAGCTGTCAAAAGTTCCTGGATCTTCTGGAACGTTGCCTTTCCCTGAGCAATTCTACTTCTTATTTCCTGTACACAACATCCATTAGATGTGATGGTGCTTCCCAGATATTTAAAGGTTTTTACTTGCTCAAATTCCTTCCCATTCAACTTAACTTTTACTGGCCCATCCTTTCTTGACACCTTCATCACTTTTGAGTTTTCGATGTTTATATTCATTCCATATTATTCTTCTTTCTTACTGATTTGCTCTATCATTTCTTGTAACATTTCTTCACTCTCTGCTATTACAGCCTGGTTGTCTGCATATTTAATAGTCTTCACTCTTTCTCCTCCTACCACTATCCCTCCAATCCCTTCCAAGGCTTTCTCTATCAGTTTGTCACCATATATGTTGTATAAAATTGGTGACAGGCAACACCTTTGTCTCACACCTCTTCCTATTGATGTCTCATTTGTCTCATCTCCTTCTATCCTCACCACAACTCTTTGACCTATGTACAGCTGTTTTATTGCCCTTCTATCTTTCCAATCCACTCCTATTTCCTTTAGAATCTGCAGTAGTTTATCCCATTTCACCCTATCAAATGCCTTCTCATAATCAAGAAAGCATATGAATATCTCTCTGTTTACCTCCAATACCCTTTCGCTTAACATTCTCATGCACCCTATGGTATCCCTTGTTCCCCTTCCTCTTCAAAATCCAAATTGGTCTTCCCCCAAGTTTTCCTCTATCTTAGTCTCAATCCTCTTCATTATTATTCTGGTCATCATCATTGCCACATGAGTTATAAAACTGATTGTACAGAATTCTTTGCAGGCTTGAGCATTACTTTTCTTAGGCAGGGGCATCATTATAGTTTTTAAGAAGTCATCAGGCCACTCTCCTGTATCATATATCTTGTTAACAAGATCAGTGAGCCTACCAATTGCACTTTCCCCTAAGGCCTTCAACACCTCTGCTGGGATTCCATCAGAGCCCACTGTCTTCTTGTCCCTTAGGTCTTTTATCACTCTCTTCACTTCATCTTTCAAAATCCTTGGACCCTTAGAATCCTCCTCACATGTCCCCTCATCCTCTAGATTTATTCTTCCATTGAAATCATGTGTACAGTACAGTTCTTCTATGTACTCCTTCCACATAACCTTAATCTCTTCCTTATCTGTAGTTACTTTCCCATTTTCATTGATCATTCCTTTCTTACTTATCCTTCTTTTGTCTCTCTTAGTCAGACATCTTGCAATTTATACATTTCTTCTATTTTCCCAGCCTTCTCCAGTTCCCCTATTATGTGGCATTGCCTTTTCATCCAATCCTCTCTAGCTTTATCTGTCTACCTCCTCAGTTCATTATTTAGCTTCCTGTATTTTCTTCTCCCATGTTCTGTATGATCACATTTCCACTTTCCCCTTTCTTCCATCTTGTCTATCATTTCCTGAGTGATCCATTCTTTCTTATTCCTTTGACTTCTTTCCCGCCCCACTTCCTGTTCTAGAACCTCTATAATGCCAGATTTTATATACTTCCAGTCTTCTTTAACACATTTTTTTCTTTTCTTGTGTTCGAAATTTTTCTTCCAGTGTTGTAGTGAGCGCTGTTTCTTCTGATTTCAACTTCTTTACGTCCCATTTCTTTTCTACCCTTCTTTTTCTTTTCACGTGTTTCAGTTTTGTCTTCAGATCTGCAATTAATAGGTTGTGGTCTGAGTCTATATCAGCACCTGGAAGGGTTTTGGCATTCTTAACACTATTTTTAAATCTTTGATTAACTAAAATAAAGTCTATTTGGTATCTATTTCTATCCCCAGGACTTTTCCAGTGATGGGAAAAGTACTGAAAAAATGTAATCGGGCTCAATTACAATTACACTGTCAATTTTGTAATTAATTACAATTACAAATTACTCTTTGAAAAAATAATCGGTAGGATTACAATTACAATTACAATTACTTTTTATTTTGCTCCTGTAAATGATGCAATCACAGTCAATGTTTTCTCAAACAGGGATTACTAACATGCAAATCAACATTTGAGTTATTTTAATTATTCTTTAATGCCATAGCATTAAAGAATAATTAAAATGTTGGATTTAGGCACTTAATAGGCATAAATATTTAGGCACTATGATTACTACAGTAATTATAGTGCCTAAATATTTATGTTCTACCAAAATTTACACCTGTGGATGAGGATGTATTCTAAAATCAACATCATGCAAATAAATAGAAAACACTTACAATATAATGAATATACTTAAGGTAAAAACATCAATTTTTAAATATTTGAATTTACTTTGTAAAATATTTGAATTTACTTTGTACGGTGTCCATGGCTGATGTCTTGATTTGATTCTTCTCCTCGTACACAGCGATTGCTTCCTCTCTTCACCACGTCCACCGATGGCAGGAGAAGGTTTACGTACAAGCTGGTTGTATTTGTATTGCCAAACTTATATCGCGTAACCACGCAATGTAGCTACATTGTAGCATTTATATTTTCACCCACATTCACGTATCGTTTGACCCTTATCTAGTTCTCAAAAGCAGCTCCTGGCAGGAAGTCACCCCTCCCCTCCGTGAAATAGGGAACCGAAACACTACTCAGCAAGCCAAGGATGCAGAAACAGAATTGCATAACCCACGCCATGTAGCTACACTGTAGCATTTACATTTTTACCTGTATTCACGTATTGTCTGGCCCTTCTCAGGTTGTCCGAAGCAACTCCGCTCCTACGGGGAGTCGCCCCTCCCCTCCCAAGAGAAGAGAAATTCGACTCCAGGGTGAACAATGTAGTTAGATCTGCCTCTCAATGCGTTCAGCGCACCAGGAATTCAAATTTTCACTTTTGATTACTCAAATGTAATGATTACAAGTAAAAAATAACCAAAATGTAATCGTTACAAGTAATTCGATTACTTTTACTTCATTACATCACATCACTGGACTTTTCCAGGAGCACAACCTCCGCTCGTGATTCTTAAACCATGTGTTTGCCACCCATAGGTTGTTCTCTGCACAGAACTCCAGCATTTTCTCTCCTCAGTTGTTCCTGTTTCCCAGACTGTATTCCCTCACCACATTATCTCTTCTGCCTTTACCTATGACACTATTCGAGTCCCTCATTATCACAATTCTCACCTGTCCCTTTCCATTCTCTTCATATACCTGTGATAATTGTTCATACACTACCTCCACTTCCTCATCCTTTGCATCTGACGTGGGCATGTATACATGAATGACTAGTGTATCTACTGGTTCCCTCCTTATTTTGACCACCATCAACCTCTCACTAATGGCGATCACTTTAGTAACAATTATTTTTTGCCAACTATTTCAACATAAGTGTATTACCACACTAAAATATTTTTTTTTTACATTTATATGTATTGGAACTATCGTATTTTCTGGTAAATAACACACACCTGCTAGATAACACACATTTTAAAAATCTCTTCCTGTGATAATGTATAGACAACACAAAAATTTCTTCTGTGATAATTGCATTGATAACCCGCATTTCAAAATTTTTATTATGTTGATGAGAATTTTTTTTCACTATTGTAATATTTATGATAATTACTCTTGTGTTTTTAATGAAATTATTTGATTACGTTAATATTTACAATATGTTGGTTGAAATAAAATCACCCTAGTAATTGCGCATTGTTTTTGCCAACTATTTCATCAGACCTGTCCTCCTAAGTTTACATCTTTTGCAGTCCCTCTTTTAATCTGTTTTTAGACATGCACAGATACTGACTGAGCTTCATATTCACCAAAAGCTTCACCCCACCTTCTCCCCACACCCTACAAGCTTTTCAGTCACAGTGTTGTCAAAGACCCCAAGCACTTCCTCAGCCTACATGGTTCCCTTTTATCATACACCATGCAACATGAAGTATTGCGATACTCTTATCCAGGAGTGTACAGGCATGAGCGAAAATAACACAAAATTTGCAGGGTAACATAAGATTTAGGATACTTTTAAAAACTCCTTCCTTTCTTCCTTATTTAAAATTTCTCTTTTTTTCCTTGCAGATAAATAATTCCTTAACTTGTGACTAACAACGACAAGTAAGACAGAAAATCAAATAACTAGAGATCAACTTTGATTCAATAAGGAAAAGGAACACGGCTGTTGTAAGACATCAGAGTTAGATAAAAGCTCCAAATAGCCGTTCCGCACGACACATTCAAAAAAACAATCACAAAATTAACGGAGACAACTTAAAACTCATAAAATCAGTACAGAAGTCTTCCAAACTCGACGCATATGAAAGCCTCTTCATTCATTCGAACCGCGACCAGTTCATGAACAGCGATACCGGACCAATACCTTCTTCTGTTTTGTTCTCCCTAACTGACGTCACACCACAAAAGTCATAAATACCCCTCCCCCACCCCCTCCACACTCAGTTATTCTTCTCTCCTGAAGATGGCAATTTAATTGTCGAAATACGTATCGAGAACAATACTTGCTTACAAGCGCGACCACGGAGAACCCCAACCCCTGCTGGTGGGAATTCTTCAACGGTTTAGTTTCTTCGCAAACAACGGCTATTTGGAGCTTTTATCTAACTCTGATGATTTTTGATTCATTCATATATTTCTCATCAACTCCTCAGAATTGGTAATTTTTGTAATGTTAACTTTGCCCCTACATCTCTCTTTGTTTATTTTCAGATATGAATAATTTACTACATCACAAGGGATTTAAGAGAACCAAATTAGCAAACAACTGATGAACTTTGACTAATGTTTTCCCGTGAGTGCTAGTGATTAACGACTGATATTTTTGCAATTCAATTCTTGAGATTCATTCTGTTATTGTAACTTAACTTTAACTCATTGATGCTCATTAGATTTAAATAAATTAGACAATCAATCATTTTAAAATGTAATTGCATTTTAGAGTTTATGTTTCATTGTGTTTTTTGTAATTTCTGTGTTTTTGCAGGTTTTTTTCACACCTCTTCTTGTGTGGGTGTTTTCCTGCATGGTGGGTTTTTCCTTCAATAGCCTTCAGCTTTGAAGATTTCTCCCCACATATAAATTCTCTTTCTTACAGTTAGTTAATAAATGGTAAAATAAATAACAATCGTTATTTTTCTTAATCAAATTTCTTGGAGGAATCATTGAGAAATATTTTATAAATCAAGTCTTTCACATAATAAAGGAACCTTCACTCTTCAATGAAGAGGAAGTAAAGCTTAAGTAAGAAAAGAGTATTGCCTTTTTTATTTGAAACGCTATAATTCTGTACTAGCCTCCAAAAAGGGAGTTTTTGTACACCTAAAACAGAACATTCCATATCTTTTGCTACTTCTATAGTTGCTATATAAAGTATAGTAGTTGGAAAATTGCATTATATATTGCAAAGATTAAAACTTCAAGGCATCAGTGATTGCGTTACGGGGTTTGTTATAAATATACCTCTACCCTGCAGTAAGATATGAATCAGGATCTGCGCATTTATATCCGTAGAATTTTGTATAGTGGTCTTGATGAGGAGGCTAGGCATTCTCGCATGAGCTGCTGCAATCCTACCAAACTATTTAAAGTACCTATCATCCAAGTGTTTTGAACACAGTTAAAGAAGTTTGTTGACAATCCTCACCTCTTTCATCGTTGTGAGCAGAATGTGTTGATTTCTCTGACTATCTTCTATGTATATAAGAATTAAATTAGATAATAATCAGATTATCTGAAATGCTTACTCAGTGCAAACTGCTCAACAGGAAGCGAATTTGGAATTTCCCTTCTTATTACACATTACTTGATAACAAATTCCTTTTCAGATTATGAATAGAGAAACCAATTTTGTGTTACAATCCATGGTAAGACATTTCACGAGTTCGTGGCATTCCCAGACATTAAAAAATTGAGTAAACGTGCACAAACAAGCATAAGTCACAAGAAAAAGTTCCATTATTAGATGAAGCAGTATACGGAGCTTTTAGTAAAGCTTAGATTGTTCATATCTTTGGTATTCTAAAATGATTACACACACAAAGATAATCAGGGATCAGGAAAAATAACATAATATCGCAACTTCGGGCTGTGTTGGGCACAATGCTAAGCAATAAAATGTAGCTCTTCATAAGCATGTTGAAGAAGAATTAATGGACATGTGGGCAGAGACCTTAAGTGGACACAAAATTCAAGAAAAGGTAGGTAACTTTAGTTGTTTCAAATCTACAGGACTTTAACCTCAATTACTCCAACCAACCCTGCGGTTGTTTTTGGCTTTTCCAGAAATGTAGCAAGCAGAGATAAACCGCTGCTCTCTTGGATACGAGTGAGAAGCTTGTATCATGTATATTAGGAGATTCCACAAATAGGCAATAACGTAATGGTCAACCAGGTAATTTCACTTTCGATGACCATTTATTTTATTACATCTTAAGGAATGCCTCGAAATCTAGAACAGAAAGTCAGGTTATAAATTATTGCATTCTTGAAGTAGATAAGAAGAAAGAACGCTTGGGCAGAATGTTTATAACTCAGTTCTGTCAAATAATATGAAAGTAATTTAGTAAAGAGGAAGTATAGTGCATCAAAGATATAAACTGCAGGCAAGGAAGGAGTATTTATGATTCAATTCTATGATATTTGGCTGAACTTCGTGGAACAATATTGCAAGGAAAACTACGAAGTTCTTTCTTTATTCCTTAGCATTTATGATTTTTAGTTATAGTCTCAATAAGAACTTTACACACACTTAAAATTTGGTTTGGTGATTTAAACAACATATATTCATTGAAAACTTTTTCCACTCACATTCCCAGGAATTACCACAGAACATATTATGCTCCCTTAGCTTAATATTCAACTCTAGAGTTGATTGGTTTTCTTTAAGAGAAGTTGCTAAGCAATGATAAGCGGTGCATCAGGAGGAACTTGGATCACCTATTTGAACTCATTTCTGAATGAATGAATTTATTTCTTTTAACATTGATTGCAGAATCCTTTTCAGGTGTTTGCTTTCAATTAAATTTACTAATAAATTTCTTTCAAATTTTATATTGATGACAATTAAGGTAATAATAATGAGAAACACCCTGAAACAATCCACACATATTAGTGGAAACATTATCAGCACCGAATAATAAAATAATCACTAATAACATGAAAAAAGTTGTTAATTTCCTGTTTCATCACTTTTAATACCTAATCTCACTTACACAACATTGCAAAGGTTAATTTTAATAGTAATATTATTATTAAAGATCCATGTAAATTATCCGAGATTATGTTCGTTATCACTTATTGGAACAGTTTTCTGAGATTATATATCGGGCATATTTATGATAATGTTAGTGACAGTAGGTAAGAAAAAATGACTTCTCCATGAATCTGTTCTCTTTTCGTAAGAGAGTCAGCAAATCGGAGGTCCATAATGTTGATTTTGGGGTAAAAAGACGTATTTGACTTGTTTGAAGATTATAAATTGCAAATTCAGCCAATCTGCACTGCATGTCTACAACTCACACATTAGAGCTGTTAGCTACTGAGCTGATGCTTTGACCACTGTCTGCAAAAGGGTTCAGTACTGTAAACAGAGGGAGGGAGAAATCTTTACAGTTTTGCAACATGTTCCACTGAATGAGTTTTTACAAGTATCCCGAATCTTATGTTACACTGCCATTTTTGAGTTATTTTCGCTCATGCCTGTACATAAAGAAAAACAGATGTACTAGGTTTCATTATGATTAAATAACCATTAAATGCTGAGCAAACATCTCAGCTGCTTTGAGGAGAAGGATAATTTCTATTTTGAGCAACTATTAGTTCTTATCTCCATTCTTGCCTCTTGTGTAGGAATGTATATTGAAAACTGAGAAAAACTGGAGTATCTAGTGATAATAGTAAATAAAGGACAGATATAAGAAATAAATGAAACCCTTATAATTTGTAGAATCATGAAGCACAGATAAACTGATTACTAACTTCTATTGAATGATGCTCTTGGACTCCTCCATATGCCACTTCCATTTCTTCCACTTCTTGTTTGATAAATACCTGTAAATTAATTTTTAGATTCAAAGATTATATGGTTTAATAATTTACCCCTTAATCTAAATAAACCAAAAGTTCACTACTTCACTGGTATTCTGTCACATAGCAACTTTTATGAGTCACCACTGAAAAGTCCAGCAAAAAATTCAACTGATCTAATCCACTGCCTTTTAAATCATTTATTCATGATAGAATTCACAAAAGAAAGATAGCATTGGTGAGTATTCTGTCGTCATCACTGTTGTCATGCAGAAAAGTAATATTGAGTTGCTATAGTTTAAGATTCTGAAATTCCATATTTCCCTTCAATTAAAAATTTTGCAAAAAAAGAAACATTCGCTCAAATGTGTGTTATTCAGAATTATGATGAACAGTGCATTGCCTTTTTCAAACACTAAGGATAAACTCATAAGAATCTCACTTGTATTAATGGTCATTGTGTAAAATTATTAACTTAATTAAACTTTCATAACAATTTGTAACTGCATAGCAACACACTCAAACACAATGAACTTTTTCTATACCCTATGCAGTGATAACAATAGTTCGTCAAATGGTCTAAGTTGCTGACAGAACACTGACTGCAGCGCTATAACACATAAATACCAAAGGTTAATTAAAAATACTCAAATAGGCCAAAACTGTATCTTTTAGGTAAGCAAATCCAATTTTTTGGACTTACCTCCAGTTTATTCACCTCTTCTTTTTTAAACGAGGACTTCTCTACATCTTCATTTACTGGCATCTGAAAAATAAGATACTCATTTAATAGGTATTCTTGCACAGCAGTACTATTACAGAAAAAAAATTAACATTTGCACGATTGACTCATCTTTGCAAATCTGCAGTCTTTAAAATGAGCAATGAGTACAATGAACTAAGGAATAAAATAATATTTTGAAAGAAAAATTTTGCTTTTGAAATACAAGCAGAAATGCACATTAGAACTGTAGCCTGCCAGTTAAGTGTTATTTAGCCAACCAAGCAAAATATTAGTGCACAAGTGATACACTAATACAATGTTTATTTGCCCGAAGATCAAGCTATAGTCCAATGTTTGCACAAGATTTAGAGCATGTCAGGATAATAATAATAAGCAGAATTTAGAGTTCTACACATCAACCTTGTATCTAATAAACAAGTTTCTGGTCACAGTGTAAACACATGCATGGTCCTACTGAGACATAGATTAATAAAGTTTTAATAAAACATATGAAAGAGTAGTTTATTTGGACAATAGAATAAGAAGATGAATGCCAATTTATTAACTAGAGAGACATAATTGAATTGTAATTGAATAACAGCTAAAAGGATTTAAGACCAGAACACAAAATACTTATGTACTAGATAAAATTAATTAAGGATAAATTATTAAATACGACAAATGATGCTACAACATCATCATCTGCTGCATTGAAAATAGTATAAACCTGGACTTTGACGAATTCCCCTTTGATGATCTGCCATTACAATGGGACATGTTATAATTGTTCAAAGAAGCATTTTTTATCTTTAAATTGCTATACATTGAGAGTCAATATCGATCTCCTGCTTAATCTGAGTCAATGTAAACCAAATCAAAACACGGTAAATTTGCACCGTAAACCAAACCTTTAGCAGCAATAAGGTACAAAGTCCAGAAGCATAATCCATGTTTCTGAGATCCAATCATGATTTATTAACCTTTGATAATGAATTAAAAATTGATCTCTTACAAATCATCATCATCATTGCGTGATGATGACACAAAGCATTGAAACCATAGTCACAGAATGGGAAGGGAGATGATGGTTAAAGGCCAGCAAAGGTCATCTCAGTTTCATATACTAAAGTGATAAGGAATTTTAAATGGCACAAACCAGGTAGTCTCATAAAGGCATAAGAGAAAACCTTGTATCCTCTCGAACCCTGCTTAGACACCAGTGGATTATCCCCGCAAATCCCTTATCACATCAGGAGGTAGAGCTCATGTCGTTAGGCTTTTCAGAGAATTGAACAGCAGGCAACATATGTGTAAGTTCAGATAAAGGTGATCCCTTCTAGCATTCAGAAACTCAATCAAAGTGCCCGACAAAGATTACCATGTCCCTATACATAGTTTCTGAAAATAATTTAATACTTCTAAGAATGGAGTTTTATGGAAATTCCTCTGAAGGGACCTGCATTGACTGTTTCAACTAAAATTCTCTTCCAAAGCTATCCTTTTCCCAAGGTAATTCTTGGAATTTTCCATGGACTAGTTGAAGAAGTATCTGTTTGCTAACAATCAAAGATGTATCCGTTTGTTTTGCATTTATGGTATAGATCCTGTGTGGTCAAACGAAATTGTATTCTGGGGTTGTAGTTGCATATAAGGGATGGATGAATTTACCTTTGAGTTGCTCAACCACTGTTTTATCCATCAACTACAGAAAAGTTGCACTCTCTGTGGAGGCCAAGGCACACTCAGCATGGTTTAAATGTTTGGTGCACCTTCTCGTTCTGAGGCAATGATGTTTTACTGGAGCGACACCATCATTATGGCCCCCCTTATATATTCTCCCCTAATGCATTTAGGAAAAATCGCCCTCACTATTTTTTTCTAAATCATTCAAATAGTGTGTAGTAACAATTTCAACTGTATAGGATCAAATTTGTAGGAGATTGATTTTCAATTCCGATGCTTATCAAAAGTTAATAAATCAAGATCAGATCTCAGAAACATGGATTATGTTTCAGGACTATATACCACATTTCTGCAAAAAGTATGGTTTTTCTGTGACACCTGGTCATTGTTCCACAAAGGTGTGAGGATGACCGTGCCATGAATTTGTGCTAAATTACAGTGTTTTGATTTGGTTTACATAGACTCAGATTAAGCACGAGATTGATATTGACTCTTAATGCATATCATTATAAAGGCAAAGAAATGCTGTTTTGAATTATGTATAACATGTCCCATTATAATGGCAGATCATCAAAGAGAATACATCAAAGTCCAGGTCTATATTATTTTCAATTCAGCACAGGCCTTGTCGTTGCAACCAATTCAATCTTTCCATTGGAAATCTTTTCATTTACTCATATGTTCTCATACCCATTAAGCGCTGTATGTCAGAAATGTTTCCTAAGTCTTCTTCTCCAATTCTTACCAAGGATATTCCCCTCTACTATTTTTCTTATAAATATCCTTTGCTTGAGAACATGGCAAACAAATTTTACATTTCTTTTCTTCACAGCCTTCATTAAATTCCTTTCCTCCTTGACTTTCATTAAAACCTCATTTTGCTGCCGCTTTCCACCTAGTTTTGTTATCCAAAGCCACATTTCTATAGCTTTCAGGTGAGTCTTCTCCAACTTTCCCATTGACCAAATCTCACTTCCATAAAATATTACACTCCAAATAAAGGTTTTTATGGGGGATTTCCTAAATTCCAAATTCATGTTTAATTCAGAAAAATCCTTTCTACTTTCACAGGCTTTCTTATCCATAGCTATCCTTTTTTTACTTCCAGAAGTATATGTGATTGCTGGTAAGATAAGAGAAATCCTTTACTTGGCTTATTTTTGCATTATTTAACATTAAATTAAACTGAAATTCATTTTTATATTTAGAAACTGCCACAGCCTTTGTTTTATTCAGATTTATTTTTAGTTTTAACATACCTATACTTATAAGGACAAAATTTCAAGAATTCAACCCAATTCTCTTGGCGATTCTACCAAGTTGACAATATCATCTCTAAAAGCAATATACCCTTCTTCCACTCACCTTTTTCTTTCACTATTGGTTCTTCAATATCAAATTTTAACAGATAAGATGAAAGTGGATATCCTTGTTTCTCTCTTAATCTATGCTTCTTTTTCATAATCACGCACTGTTATTGTGGGCTTTGCACTGGTAAAGTTGACATATGAGTCTTCTATCCTTACCCTCTATTCCAGCTCTTCTCAAACATAACACTCCAGTCTACAGCATCAAATGCTTTTTCTATGCCAACAGAACATAGGTATACTTTCTTTCCCTCAAGAAGAAACTTTGCATGGCAAAGATCTAGAATTGATTCTTTTTCCTTCTTGGAAACCAAACTGATCTTCTCCACCACAAGCTTCAACTTTCCTTTGGGTTCTATTCATTATTATATTTAAAATTATCTTAGAAGCATGAGACACAATAGATATTGTTCTGTAATTTGTAACATTCAGTTGTTTCTCCTTCCTTTGGTAACATAACCGTTTTACTTCTTTGGGTACCCCCTATTTTCATGACAGTCTATTACCATCTTAAACAGTCCATCTTTCATCCTACTTCCATGAGTTTTTAATAACCCAGCAGGAGTATCATCCACACTTCTTGCCTTTCCTACATTTAAATTAGTCAGTGAATACTCAAATTCCTTCTTCATAATCTGTGGACCAATATCTGTTCTTACTATATTTATACTTTTAATGCTGTTTCCTGAGCTATCTTCTCCATGTTATGCATCTTCCGTACATTCTTTCCAATTCTCACATACTTCCTTGTTATCAGTTGTATTCCATTTTTATTTCTTTATCACTACTGATCTTATTTGTCACTGATTCTGTAGTGTTTTTACTTTCTGTTATGTCTTGTCTTAATAACCTCCTCTAATTCTTTCTTCAATCACTCCTTTTCTTTCATGAATTTATCTGTAATCTTTACTTTTCTACATTCTTCTATACCCTTTTTTGTTCTGTCTTTCTTCCCCTGGGTTCAAGTATTTTCTTACCCAAAACTTTGTTTGTCAATTCTGTTATTGTTCATTGCATTCCACTTTGCCTTTTCCTTCCATTTTCCTGATATTCTTCTTCAAACCTCTAAATTTCTTCATCCTTCAAATTTTCCTATGGCCACCTAAGTTTAGCAATTCTTAATTTTTTTTGCATTTTACTATGACAACTTTGTGATCATTGCCCATACCAAGACCTGAGTATGTGACCAATTATGAAATCAATCAAATAGCACTTTTGTATATTTGGTGTTTCCCAGATGTATTTCCTCAATAGTATAAATGTATTTAGGATCAGCATATTTTGTTGTTTGAATTAAATAACCTCCACTGTCATTAATGTTTCCCAAACCATACTTTCCTGGAACCTTTTGATTATCATTGCTTCCAGCAATAGCATTAGAACCTCCCATTACAATGATATTATCTTTTCCTTTTGTCATTTCTATTAACTCTTCAATGTCATTGTACATTCTCTTTCTTTTCTTCATTTGCGCTCGATATCAGAATATATATACTTGTATAATCATCAGATCTGTAAGTACAATTCTAATTTTGACCATAACCAACCTTTCATTAATTAATTAAAAGTTGGATACTTGTTTTGCCTGCTTATTTATTGACTCTCCATTTCTTCTACACTTCCCACATCCACTGAGTATAATTTTATACACATCACAGTGATATTCTCCTTTCCCTTCCCATCTGGTTTCACTTGTATACACCTTGCTGGATCTTGAGTTCCAAAGCCCATGATCAGTAATATTTCTTAGAACACAATATTTCCAAGGTTGCTATACGTGGGATATTGATCATTAATGCAGTGTTTCTCCTGGCCTTTTCCATCCTCCGCCCAACTGGTGGCTAATCTGCATTTAGCGATGTCCCCAGGGAGAGAAGGGTGCCCCAACTCATTTTGATAAGGATGCAAAGGCTTACACCAGCCTTCATTTGGTCTCAAGAGCCACATTTGCCACCATTAGGTGGTGCTGATGCCACATTTAAGGCAAGAATTGGGCATTTTCTCAACCTAAGCCGAACATATTCGATAAGAGAAAAATATCTTAGTTATTGCTATTTTGAATTATATACACCTACATTAAAAACAAAGAGATGAACATTAAGTCCAATCATTTCTTAGTAAGTTTACCAATTGAAATATCCTTGTCTAATATTGGGTAAAGCGTGGCATCCACCTGTGCAGAAAAAACTGACCATCTACTACCGAGTAAAAACTACCAACTTCAACAGCCATGAATGTGTGAAATCACATATCAACTAAGAAAATTCAACTAATCAAATGATCCTCTCAAAGCTGACTTGAATAAAGTGTAATTTAATTTTCAAACACCAAGTTAATTTAGGAAGTAAATATAACATCTGCTTCCAGATTTTTCATTCTGAAACATGTTTTAGAGAATTGCAAAGTTTTGAATTTTGTTCCACATCTATTAATAGAACTAATAATGGCAGAAAATGGAAAATATTTCTGTATTAAGTGTATTTCTCCATATTTTCCAAAGATCTC
>KZ309015.1:614097-630837 GCA_000376725.2 Ladona fulva
TGCTGATAATTTCTTGCAGCGTGTGGATGTGGTCCATAGTGCTGAATCCCTTGCGAAATCCAGCTTGTTCTCTGGGCTGGGCAGCTGCCAGGGACGTCTTCAGACGTGCAGCTATTACTCTCATGAATGTTTTGTAAATAACAGGAAGGAGGCTGATGGGGCGGTAGTTCTTCAAATCTTCCTTTCTGTATGTCAGAATTTTTTTTCCTTCCTAATCTCTCTGCAATCTGCAAAGTGAAGGTGAGAGATCTACTCTCCATCGGTTCGTAGGCCTTTTTCCTCCCAGTCTAAGGGTTTAAAGACTTCTCCCAGAACGGCTGTAAAAAGAATTGGTGAAAGCCATGCAATTACTGTCATAAATGCCATCCATACAAAGGTTGCCATACACCGCCTACCATCTGCCATACACCAAATTTAGATTAGATTTACAAATCTAACTCTATCTGACTGGTTTCAAAACAACACCATATTTAAAAGTACCATTTATGATCCATAGGGAAGATAATACTTCCATATGCCAATGCATTTGTGGAGTTTGGCCAATTTTATTACAGCTTTGATGTTGCTAAATGACTCACATTTAATTATCAAGGCAAAATTGAAACAGGTTGTTTCTAAAATTATTATCTGAATTGCCTGTACATTCCTTAAGGAGTAAAAATTAACATGCCCAGGCATCGAACCAATGATCATTTTAGAAGTACTTAAACTTGTTTAAGAACCATAATCATTAGTTCTATCCATTTGCCGAATTATAGCAATTTTGCTTTTCAGTAGGTGCCAAGAAAAAAAAATTGAAAAAGACTTCCTGTATATCCTTTATGTGTGCAATTAGATGTGTCCTGGCATCGAACCTGTGACCAATAGTGCAAAAGTTTTACGGCATATGATGGAAATTTATATCTTCTATCAATGTTCTATCTTAATGAAAAATACCATAAATGAATTTTTGAAAATTTATCCTTACAAATTATCCTAACAACGAACCAGGGGCCTCTAGGAGAAATATCATTATGCTATGCGATAGAAATCTACATCTTCAAACAACTCCGTAAATTTCAATGTTCTATCTTAATGGAAAATACCCTAAACAAGTTTTTGAAAGTGCTCTCAATGTATTTTAAATTACAAATACTCCTAGCATCGAACCTGGGCCACTAGGACAAAAATCCTTCCACCATACGATAGAAACCTACAGCTTACAACAACTACGTGAATTTCAACATTCTTTCTTACATGGAAATACTCTTAATGAATTTTTGAATATTTGGTCATACGAATTGTCCTAGCGTCGAACCTGGGGCCATTAGGATAAAAATCTTTCCGGAATACGATGGAAAGCTACATTCTCTAACAGCTCCGTAAATTTCAACATTCTATTTTAATGGAAATTACCTTAAACAATTTTTTGAAAATGCGATCAATTTATTTAGCAGGTAATACATGGAAGGCGGTGTATGGCAGTAGGTGTATTGTAGGCTATATATGGCAGGCACTGCATGGTAGGCGGTGTATGGCAGTCAGTGTATGCCAGATGATGAATGTCAGGCAGTGACTGGCAGTAGGTGCCTGGTCCATGACACCTTTCGTGATAAAAAAATAATCATTAAAAACCCACAAATTTCAGAAAATTGTGAAATGTAGCTTTTTTTACTACTACTTCTCCATCATCCACCAAGTAAACAATTAGATCCAAAATATATCCATGAACCTCAAAAGAGAGGGGTTGTTTCACTGCGTGTTTGCAAAGTCAGACTACAGAATGAGAAATGCAGTCAAGTTGTGGGAATCTATTGAGAATGAATGGGAAATGATTGGTGTAAAATTCCTCTGCCTTCAATAACTACTCCAGAATTTGCAAACAATGAATATTTCTTTTCTTTCTAATTGGGGTTCTCTCTAAGCTGGGTCCCTGGGCAGCTGCCCAATATTTGCTTTATACATGCTGCTCAACTTTATTGAGCACCCTCTATATAATGAAAATATCAAAGCCAACTTTGAATTTTCAACGATGCATTCATGATTTCTCATTTAAAATATTTTAAATTGTGTGGTGGGATTACATGGTTGACTTTGTTATTTAATTGAAGAAAAACAGAGAATTCTGTAAGCATTTATGATTTTTGCTTATTATCTGAAATAGCTGCAAGCTTACATTGAATTTTTTTAACAAAATATCCTTCTCAAAAATATGATGTGTGGTGTGCACCAATAAATATGGTAATTTCTTACGAACCACTGCTACAAAGGATCTCCTTCGCACATGAGAAAATTCTTTTTAGAAACTCCTTCACTATTCTGCCAAGTGCTGAGAAGGCTCATTTCTTTCAAGATGCCCTCACCGACCCTTTCCCATCCCTAAGCATATACACCCCCTTCCTTGCTGGCCAATGTTGCTCTAAATGTGCTCCTCCAAATAGTTCAATTTCTCCCCACTATATCACACCACTAAGTGTTGCTTTTATTATAGAGATCTCCATACTCTGACATAATTCTTCTTTCGCAATGAAACTCATGTAAGATTCCAAAAAAAAAAGAAACACTTTGGAAGTAGTAAAAGCTGTACAATTCGAGGTAGAGCCCAAGATGATGTAAAAACAAAAGAAAACTTGAGATTGCTTCAGATTCCAATGTATTGAAAATTGATTGATTTCAGGCATGTTTAGGAATGTTAGAACAAATATTATTGGGCATCCTTGATAGCCAAGTGTAGCACATTTCACTTCAGTGGAATCGTTCCCAGGTTTGATTCTTAATCTTCCGGATTACTTAAATTTTCTGTTATGGACAGGTTTCTCTAATATATAGGTTTAAATTCCTGGATTGGTGGATGGGAAAATAATGCTAATAGAGAAAAATAAATTTGTTGTATTTTATTTACGTGTTATCTACACAGCATTATACTAAATTCCATTTTTCACAATACTGAAGTAAATTTTTGCATTTAAGAATTATCAATAAGTATGATAGTCTTAGTTTTGAAAGCTTGGTTTTCAGATAAACTTCAGCTAAAACTTTTCTTCTGACTAATGTTTACAGTCATTTGACTATCTTTTGAGTTCAGTATCATTATATATTATGCAAAAATTTCTAATCTTTTCAATGAGTAACCTCATTATATAGTTTCTTTAGTTGTTTNAGTATAGCACAAATTCTATATTTTAACTGGAAAAGTTGAGGGTCGTCTTATACGCCGGAAAATACGGTAGGTTTAAATTTAAAATAATTAAATTAAATATAGAGACCACAGTACTATATCAGCAAACACATGAAGAAGGGACAAAAACTTCATAAAAGCATACAATAAAGGTGTAAGGCTTTTTATTTCTGTATATTTTACAAATAACATACATGTAAAAACTATGTACCATCAATTATCTTCATCCAAACTTTGCATCAGCACTTTTATTGCTTTTGTAACTCGAAGAACCAGCATGAAGCCCATTAAGACTCCAATCATGCTGACCAATAGACTAAGACATTCAAATATTAGTTTTGGAGCAAATATTTTCCAAACCATCAAGTGTCGGCTGTGAATGGCAGCTGCAGCCATGCAGGAGAACACCTGTAAATATATCAATTGAAACTCAATGTTTCCAGCAGCTAACCACTAATTATCAAATAATGAGAGAGATGAAGGTGAGCTCCCTTACTTTCTAATGAATGAAGCAGTACTACAACAACAAAACAAAAAACCACTATTTCTTTGCACATTGGTACTTAAAACTTTGAAGCAATAAATATTACTGAGTTAGAGGATTAAATTTGCGAAAAAGTTCTGATAATGCTTCTATGTTTGAAGTGCATAGGGTGTGCGCTAACCTAGAAAACTTGGAATTTGGCAGGTAACCTGAAAAAATTTATGTTTACACCCTCAACAAAAGAACGCTCCATGTCTTTTGTTTTGCTGCTTATTAGTTGAGTAGAGAGCTGTGCCATCCTATGGGTGCACTGCAGCCAGGTGGCGGCATCTGAAGGGTGCTGAGTTGTAGCCAAAGAGGGTTTAATGGGGTTTGGGTACAATTCCTATACATATTAGAGAAAGCAGATGGCGAGATATGGCCCACCTATTCCAATTCAACAACCTCGACTAGATATTTTTCGTTAATTTTCTGACCCTCGATTCAAAAATCCTTTGTAAATAATCGTTCCCCTCAAATCATGTCTTCCATTATTATTTTTGCTCACTCAGCCAGACGTGTAGTTGCACGATGCAGTTGCTGAGATGATAAAGGCTAATGACAAAAAACATCTCGGCAATGAGTAGTGCCTGAGAGGAGCATTCCCACAATCATTTGTCAACTTAAAATCAGGGATAGAGATCGACCAAAAGTTCACTGATATTTTATTTTACTGGTTGCCCATCTTTCACACATGCAAGGTAGGCAAAATCTCTTATTTTGATTTCATTCAAGATAGTGAGAACAAATTTTTTGGTTGGAGATGAGACTATCCCTCAGTTAGATTTTTACATAGTTCAGTTGTCTGATGGATTGCTCTCTGATTGCAATTACTACATCTACGACAAAAAAAATCAAAAGATTTATATTGTTATCCGTATTTATTAAAGGTGAAATAGCGCCATAAAATCTAGAAAATTTGTCTCTAGTGCACCCCCTTTCCAGTGTTTCGGGATATCTTTTAGGGGTCAAGAGTTCCTCTTCAGTTCAGCCTAAATTATTCGACAGTAAGAGTCACTTTCCTATTTAAATAGTTTGTAAACTAACACAAATTCCCAAGGAAGAATGGACTTGAAGAAAGTCTGACGGGACCGGGAATTGAACCCGGGTCTCCCAATTGCCGGTCGGGTGCTCTGTCCGTTGAGCTATCCCAGCAGAACATTTCTCCAAGCCATTCGGGAGACTTTGTGGGCAAGGACGTTGCGAGTTTGTCCACATGGTGGCATTGTTCACAGTCTTGGCTTCATAGAATCACTGGCCAAATACCGGGTTGGAAAGGATACCCCCTTCAGGTTGTAATCACAAGAAAATGGGTAAGGGTGACTTAGCGCAAGAACGTGAATCCCAAGCTTAGGATTTTTCCTGGGTGCGCACCATCTTGCGCAAAGTCATCCTTACCCGTTTTCCTGTGCTAATGCAAATTATATCAGTTACTTAAGTGTGGCAACAATTTCTAGTTTCGTAAAATCAGACGACCTCCTTTGACCAAGAAGAAAACCCTGACGACTGGAATTATCGAGATTCTTATGCTAGTTACAGAATTTGATAAACATCTTTTAATATTTTTTTTGTTTTATTCGATTGTATTTCTTTTGGCATAACTTTTAGCAATTGTGTATGTGCCATGTTAGTGGGAGTGGGGATGTGTGTGCGGTGGCGCTGTTGTGTGCTGGTGCTGCAGATTTGGTTGACTTTTAAGAATGTAGTTTGATCATGAGAGCAGAGGATTTCAGTAAAGAACAGCCACAGGTATATTTCAAGATTAGCAACACCTATTTTTACTTCAGCATTTATTTATTAAACAATTATTTATAATTGCTTTAGAAACATAGTTAAACAAAATATTAATTAAAATACCTGGTTTGAGTATGTACTGATGATTATTAAATAATTTCTTTGAGATGCTCTAGCATATGGTGTANGAAAAACGCAATTACAGCCGAAAAGGGGCCAAAAATATACCTGGAAGCTATCCTTCTCCTTGAAGAATAAGCTTGTACCTGCGTCGTCTATACACGACAGTAGGTCGTTAGCGTAGGAAAACCTCCGTCGTGTATAGACGACAGTAGGTCTTTAGCGTAGGAAATCGTCTGTCGTGTATACACGACAACAGGAGCGAAAGGGTTAATATTTTTTTGTTTTATTCGATTGTATTTCTTTTGGCATAACTTTTAGCAATTGTGTATGTGCCATGTTAGTGGGAGTGGGGATGTGTCTGCGGTGGCGCTGTTGTGTGCTGGTGCTGCAGATTTGGTTGACTTTTAAGAATGTAGTTTGATCATGAGAGCAGAGGATTTCAGTAAAGAACAGCCACAGGTATATTTCAAGATTAGCAACACCTATTTTTACTTCAGCATTTATTTATTAAACAATTACTTATAATTGCTTTAGAAACATAGTTAAACAAAATATTAATTAAAATACCTGGTTTGAGTATGTACTGATGATTATTAAATAATTTCTTTGAGATGCTCTAGCATATGGTGTAATTTCATTATCATATCTACTGTAGTTTTTTTTCCTGAGCCTTTGAAATGTGGGAGGTTTGAAAGGGACACCCTGTATTGTTCAGGTGCATTATTTTAATGAAAGTACAAGTACACAAGTATTTTTTTCAGTATTTGCTTTCATTTTCTAGTATAGCTACACTCCTTTAAAGGACAATCCTCAAATTTCCAAGAGACATCCCCAATAACTTGGGAATACATGTTAATCTAATAGGGATGGTGCACATACTCAGTAGTTTCCACATATTCTTGTGACATATGATACAGTGGTAGAACTCAAGGAACCTACCTACAGCTGGATGCTCATCAAGACCAACCCAAGGTATATTGGTGCCCTAGGCAAGGAGGCTTTCAGGTGCCCCTCCAGATAGGAAACAGTTTGACAAAAGTTTTATATAATTACTTTTGAAAAAGAAAGATGTAAATATGAAAAGGAAAATAACAATTTTTCTCTTGAGATGATCCATTTTGGCAAACGTAACGTTATTTGATCTAAAGACTTTGTGGGCAACCTTCCGGCTTGTCTCTGTCAAGGGACAGCTATGACATTTAAACATTACCATAATGAATCTATGAAATGTTCATTGCCATTTCACCATAAGTGGCTAATAATCATCATATGTCTAATATTTGGACAAAATTATACTTATTTGTGGATGTGGAACACCCTAGATAACTTTAAATATTTTCCTGGAAAACTCAGGGAATTTTTAAATGGCTGGATAGTGGGCACACCGTGAATTTGTTTGCTATTATATTGTAACACCTCATTTACTGTGTTTGCTGCAGTTGAGCATGCACCCCATGAGTGTTTGGAGGCAAATTTTCGTTTGAATTGAAAAGCAAGAGATTGTTGGTAAAAATTCCAGGAATCGATTTTCTAAAAATTTCACTGCATTCAAATGACACAATTATGAGTTTTACACATACAATATTCAATACAACAATTTATTCATTGAAATTTCATTTATGTGAAAAAAGTAACCATAGGTATCAAAATCCAGTGGAATTTCAAGAGATTTACTTCAGGTAATAAACCACATCCTCGATGCTGGCAAGTACAGTAAGTATTCTTTATGTTAGTGATTTCATCAATATATTGAACCATCTTCCTTCAAAATTTGATAGTTGAGCACAAGACTTTCAATATTATACATGGTTTTGCTTTGGTCTTTTCCAAGATCTAAAGCAACTTAGCTGCATTGAACATTTCTTTATTAACTCACAATTTGCCTCCTTTTAAATGGGCAACCATTTACACCATTTTCCCTGCTACACACACCGAAAGGTGGCTTACAGAGTACATAAGATGCATGTAGATCTAGATTAAACAAATGCAATCAAGAACACTTCAAAGATACATACAGAGATAAACATTGGAGAGGAAAAAGTCCTAGAGATGCATTGTCTTGATAGCCATTTCATTTGGCATTATTGGCAGTTGGCATTAGTGTTCTATATATAGACTTATTTCCTGTAATTATTAATGAGAAGTTTGGCTTATCTTTTAATAAATTTAATTACGCCCTTCCACCAATTCACGAAGGAGCACATACATTATATAATAGCATCATCAAAAATTCTAATGAAATTCTCTCAAGTACAGCATTCAAATTAAGGAATAGTCATTCATAGTTCAAGATACTACAGTAGCTTAAATAAGAGTGAGCACATGTGATTTTCCTGATCTTATTGCGCAAACTAAATAACATCACAGAAAGTACTCACCCTGAGAGCACCAAGCAGCACAAACTTGGATGAGAGGGAGAACAAGGCGTTGTGGAAGAGTCCTTCCTTCTCATACAGCATCAGTTCACCTCGGTCCATCTCCTCCCTCATCTCTTCCCTTCGGACGAGACTTGGAAACATAACAGCAAAAGTAAATGGAGAGAGAAGAAGTAGAGGCAGAGTCAATCCAAACCACAGCTGAGATGCAAAAGTGTTCACTATGATCAAGAAGGCAGGCACTGCATGCGTTGAGAACTTCCCTCCAGTGCCAACAAATGCAGCATCCCATTGAATGGAGGAAAGAGTTGGTTGATGTCCAGTGGCATAAAAGAAATATGTACTCAACAAGGACCACCAAACAATTGCAGACCATGGGATGTGGAAAAGCTGAGCTGTTTCAAAATGAACAAGTCCATGTAATAATTAGAAAAGTATAGATGGGCCTAAAGCAAAGAGGGTTCACCAGGATGGGAAAGAATGGAGAGGATTGACAATATATTTACCAGAACATTGAACTGCTTATTTTCAGGCACATCAATAATTTCTAAAATGATTCTAAATGTAAAATAAAAACTCATCACAATTAGAATTAATTATTAGAAAACTAGTAATAACTTTAAAGTTTTTTATTGATGTNAAAAGAAATAAATAAATAATTATGTATAATAAGTGAGGGTAATCTGATACCATATATTATGAATAGAGTAATATTCCTTATGTAAAGAAATGTACTGGTAATTTTGGTCTTAATAACTTTAAAGTTTTTTATTGATGTAAAGTGATGAGTAGTTAAGTTAATCTTCTCTAGCAAGATTTGGTGGAATTCCATTATAAATGATATGATAAATATGCCTTTTACTTCTCCACAAATACATTTGGTTTTGCTACCAATGGTTTCAAACTTTAAGTTCATTGTCAGGCCTAGGAATGCAAAAGAAGAGGAGACATTGGGAGATGAGGGGCAACAAATTGGGGAAAGGGGGGGTAGGGGAGGTCCAGCAGAAAACTTGATTGAGTTGGTAATGAGAGAAAAAGGCAAGTTACGAGATTCAAGCATTATCTGTAAAAAGATGTTCATGGAATTGAATCTTCGATATTGAATGAAACAATTTTACTGTTAGGTGGTAATGTTAAGTCACTGAGTTTTTCTGTCAACTGTAGGGAGTTCTTCATTGTGTATTGGAGCACAAATAACAGCAAATCAGAAAGGACACTGTTCATGGATGAAGCCAGTTCATGCTTATTTAATACCAGTTCATGGGGGAAAACACAGCGGACGAATAGGAATCCCTTGTTAATGTAGTTTTGGCCATAGTCTTGGGGGATTAGCACAAATCAGCCATTGTTTGGTGTGATTTTCTATTAGGCAAGAATCAGCTATTGCTAATTTACACCAAATTGCTGAATTACACCAGTCTTTCGTTATACATGAAAAGTCATTCAAAGAGATGAAATTGTTGCACTTGTTGGTGTAATCGATTTTGTCAATTGCAAAGGCAACTGTTGTTGCCTTTGTCCGCTTTGGTGACAATTAAGTCATGTTGCACTATAGCACTCTGAATGTTTTTCAACAAGTGGAGGTTTCGAAAAGCACTGTGCATGGTATTAAGGGGAAAATTAAGCTGGGTTGGTGTAATTTCACTGCACTTTGATTTCAAGATTAGATATTTAGAAGTAGCCACTTCACAATCTTTAACTAGATTCACTAAATCACTGGCGGTGTTGGGTAGAGGTGGGGATTACTTAAGCCCAGTTAAGTTGTGCTGATATGGTTAAAACCCTATCATGGAATTTATGCAAAGACTGGGGAAGGGCACTCATACATCATTCTCTCTTGTTAGCTTTGTTGAGCAGCATGGCATTCAGTTGTTGTCTTTTCTCAAATGTGACCTCAGCAATGAGTTGCCTAATTTGTTTGTCAAAAGTGCATCACTCCTCAAAATGCATAGAATGGGTGAGTTCTCTTCTTAGAAGCAAGACGTAATAGGAAATGCTGTTACAAACTATGTACAAATGGTGTAGTTCCTGGTAAATCAAAAGCAACTTCACCACATGGATGGGTGGAGGTTTGGCTGCTGGAAAGGTGGCTTTAGTCCTGATATTCATGTATGTAGGGAAAAGGTGAGAGTTGAGGCTCTGGCTGTTAAAGAAGATCTCGAGGGAAATCAAATGTTGTGTGACAAAGATCTTCCAGTACAGTTTCGCTTGAGTGGCCGTATTGACCTTTCAAATAAAATTAATCTTCTCTAGCGAGGAGAGGGACTTAGCATTACCTCCTACCTGTAAAATTGTTTCATTCAATATCAAGGATTCAATTCAATGAACATCTTTTTACAGATAATCCTTCAAATCTCATAACTTATAATCTATCGAAGCGGCCGAGATGTCATAACTTACCTTTAACCCTTATTACCACCTCCAACAGCTTTTCTGCTGGACCTCCCCCTTCCCTACCCTCCAACTGATGCCTCCCACAACCCTTCCCCAATTTGTTCCTCATATCCCAATGTTTCCTCTTCTTTTGCATTCCTAAGCCTGACAATGAACTTAAAGTTTGAAACCATTGGTAGTAAAGCCAAATAAATTTATGGTGAGTAAAATTTACATTTATTATTTCATGAGTAGGAAAGTAATATGTTCACAGGAGCAGAAATGTTATATAATACTAAACCTCAAAAAAGTGCTAAGGTACATATGTTATGTACCTCACAACATAACATATATACCTTACTAGTGGCCATTTATAGAGATAATACACCATTAGTGTTCTACTTTTGGTAAGTTCACATGCTCTATATAGCCAAACTTAATGACATTTCCTCAACTTCTTAAAAACTGACTCCACTCCTCATATCATCCAACATTTAGAAGCAGTACTGATAAAAGTGCTTCTATAGCTGAGATGATATTGCATGCATGTGAATCGAACTTGGGAGCACTTTTACCACAGGCAAACACACTAACCTTTTTTCTATGTATTCTATTTTCAATTACTTTCTTTTAGCAATTCCTTACCACGTGATATTCCATCCACCCACTTCTCTGAACACTTCAATCAAAACCCTCTAATCTCCCACCATCTCCAGCACTTCCTAGTTTTTTTTTCTTTCAAACCCAACTTACTATTTCCATTCCAAGCCATACCCACAAGTTAAGCAATCCAATTTATTGTTGTCTTCCTTTCTTAAGGTCCACATCTACAAAGAGAAACACTCAACACCAAGCATTTACCAATCTTTTCTTGATTCTCTTATCAAGAACTTTCATCATCAATTTCTTTTGCTTCTAGTATGGTTTCTTGGCTACTATAATTCTTCTTCATTTGTGAACACAAGAAAGAACCAAGTAAGGGATCTACCACCTCTACTTTTTCTCCACCCATCCTGATCGTTCAATTTATTTCTTTCCTTTGCTAAATATCTTAACATTAGGATAAACAGTAAAATGGCTGGAGATATACCCATATAGAGTGGAAGAGATGGGGGTAAGTTAATGGTTATAACATTGTTGTGCACAGAAAGTGGAAGTATTGGGTTTGAGTCCTAATTTTTCACTTCTGTTCATCCTCAGCCCCACAGTTAACTGCACTAAGTTAATCCTTTTCCTACTCATCCATCTTAACTTGTTTTTCGTCAGTTACTTTCATCTCAGAATCCCTTTGCTTTACTGTAGTAATTAGGGCTTCCGTTATTACGAAATGGTTATACAACTAAGATGGCCTTACTTCCATCACTGCCAATTGCAACTCTCTGCAGATACAGATGGGTTCAGTAAACAGCTTTACCAATATCATTATTCTGGTACATTATGTTCAATTCAAGTAATACTTAGTTAAATAGTTTCTTGCCTTCCTCAATAGAGTTTTTAACGTGACAACATTATTTAATATAGGAATTGATGGTTGCAAGAACCTACCTAGAAGCAAAAGACACATGTATGCATAAAAAGAAATAAATAAATAATTATGTATAATAAGTGAGGGTAATCTGATACCATATATTATGAATAGAGTAATATTCCTTATGTAAAGAAATGTACCTTTTGTTTTGGTCTTGTTTGTGGTAGCTATAATGTCAAAGCTTCTGAGGAGAGAACCACACTACTGTCAGATTGAAAATAGTATAGACCTGGACTTTGGCGCGTTACCCATTGATGTACTGCCATTATTTTGGGACATGTTATACATTGTTCGAAAGAGCATTTATTTGTCTTTAAAATGATATACATTAAGAGTCAATATCGATCTCCTGCTTTATGTGAGTCGACATAAACCAAATCAAAACCCGATAAATTCGTGCAAATTCATGACTCTGTCATCTTCACACCTTTGTGGAACAATGACCAGGAGTCACAGAAAAACCAAACTTTTAGCAGAAATGTGGTATATAGTCGTGAAGCAAAATCCGCGTTTCTGAGATCTGACCATGATTTATTGACATTTAATAAGCGTCTGAATTAAAAATCGATCTCCTCATACAAATTTGATCCTACACAGTTGAAATTTTTACTTTTGTATGAGGAGATCGATTTTTAATTCAGACGCTTATCAAAGGNCTTAACCCCAGAAAAACAAACACAATTGAAGGCCAAACCTCTATTTGCCAAGGTTTCATTCCATATTTACCACTTTTGGGAAACCCTTGCAATACCCAGAATGCTGAGATGCATATAGCTATGACCGTTGGCATATACCTCACCACTGTCACTATCAAAGAAAAGCCAACTAAATTGCCACAGCTTCGAAGCCACATGCGAAATACTGTCACTAGGAGTGCCAAGCACACCAAGGAGTATAAGTATCGGATACTGATACTGCTGAAGGCAGCCGATGAGGAAACTTTTATCCACTCTGACATGTTACACCACTTCTGTTCTTCTCGACACCTCCAGTAATGATGTGAGATCCTAATGATCGCAGCGAACAAAATTACTGTGGCTACAGTCTCGAATCTCAACTGCCCTCCCTTCCACCCTCCTCGGCTTCTGTCATGTTTGGATTTCCCCTGTTCCTTCCGAGCACTTCCATACAAAACAACAAATGACAGTGAAATGAGGAAGTAGGAAATAACAGTCGATTCTTCAATGACATAACTGTTAGAAAATGGTCCAAACAGAAAAGAGAGAAAAATCACTCTAGTACAAACTGACACCATATCATGTGACTTCAGTTTAATGAAAACCTGGTTTATAAGATAACTCCAATTTTTAAAAACAATAACCAACATAAATATAACAGCTAGAGAACAATTACATAAATAGAATAAAACATCGACATTTTCTAAGTACTGAGATTTGAAAAGAAGTGCACAAATACTGAAAGATACCACTACTTTAACAGCAATGAGAGCAAATATTTTACTGCTGTTTGTTAATTGATGCATCCTATCATGATTCAGTCCTTCTAATATAAATAGGAATAATATAATGAAAATGAACATGAAGGAAAGGCCTGCAGTCATTAAAGTGAAATCAAATTGAACCCATATTTGAGCACACATCTGTCTGGCAAGCGTTAAGTACTCTGAGGAGGCATTTGAGAACTTCCTAAATTCTTCCAAATTTGTAATTGTGTGGAGCATGCCTCGTAGTTCTGCGTACAAATTATGTAGTTTTCCGAGTTTCTCAGGGGGAAATCTTCCTAAATATTCTGAATAATAATCGAAATAATCCTTCACTTGCTGCACATTCCTCCAAAGTGCCAGTTTTGCATATTGTCTGTCGGGAAGAGAAGTTCCATTGTAGATGTATGGTAGGGAGCCCAGAATGACTTTGCCTAAATTCGAGAAAGGTATTGGTATACCCAAAAGAAAAGAAATAGTAGGAACTAAGTCAACTTGGCTGACTGACTCCGTATATTCCACTTCTTCTCTAGAAAATAGTGGGAATGACGAGTAAACGAACAGAGCAGCTGCGACTTCTTCTTCACTTTCTCCTCCATGATCAGAAGGAACACAAACGCGCCTTCGTCCATAGCAATCCCTCTGTCTCCCACTTCAGCAAACATTTATTGGACAATGGACATTCTAGTGAATTTGATACGACGGTGTTACACTTGTGTGATCGTAGTGCCAGGATTGACACGTTAGAGACTGTGGAAATATTGAGAGGTTCTTCCTAGAATATTTTGAATAAATACTTGTTTCCCAATCCCTCTCCCATTTTGAAAACCATCGTTTCCCACCTCACCCCCTCCTCCACTTCTACACCCTCATGCTAATGTGCCAGCTTTTGTCTCTGTGCCTTTTAATGCTGTTCCTTGATTTTGGTTTGTGTTGTACTTCCTTTGTATGCTAGCTAACCCCTTTGACCTCCTTGCCAGTGCATTCCTGTCTTTGCCTCCCCCCTTTTCTCCCCCCCACCTCACCTTACTCCTGGGTCTCCCACTTTCCGGGCGGGTGCTTTGTCAGAGAACTGGTTCTGTTGTGGTAGCTTAGAGGACATAGCACCCGCCTGGAAAGTGAGAGACCCAGGTTCGATTCCCAGCTGCTGCAGACTTTTTCTCTTTCAATTTCGTCTTCCTAACAGTCAAAATTTGGTTGTACCATTGTTGTATACTATACTTTGTCTTTCAACTAAAGAGATCATAAATTTGCACACAATTTTCTTCATTTGACAAAGCTATACCATCTAAGCACTCTACTAATAGTAGAGTGCTTAGATAGTATATTAAACACTAATTTTCTTTCCTCCCAAAGATGTAAACAATTATAGGTAACCAGTCATTCTTGAATGTTGTGAAAAGCGTAATTCATATGATTCTGATTCCCAAATTAAGAGAAATATGCTACTTTGAGAAGAGTAAATTTCAACATATGGGTTTACAAAAAGTATCTTTACAGGCTATAAGGTCAGATCTCATATTAAAATAGAAATGAGTGGCTACTTACTGGAAGGAAAAGCATTCTACATTCTACATTAGTACCCTGCAAGCCGCCTTTCGGCGTGTGGCAGGGGGTGCAAGCACCATGAATTTACTTCGCTAATCTATTACTTTCGCGTATCGTTCGCGGAAAAAATGAATTCTTGTATCGATTCTTTTTAGCATCTATTTCACTGATTNCATAAAAAGAAATAAATAAATAATTATGTATAATAAGTGAGGGTAATCTGATACCATATATTATGAATAGAGTAATATTCCTTATGTAAAGAAATGT
The DNA here is from genome assembly GCA_000376725.2 of Ladona fulva. NCBI lineage: Eukaryota > Metazoa > Arthropoda > Insecta > Odonata > Libellulidae > Ladona > Ladona fulva. The sequence goes on from KZ309015.1 coordinate 629,170, forward strand.
ACCTTTTGTTTTGGTCTTGTTTGTGGTAGCTATAATGTCAAAGCTTCTGAGGAGAGAACCACACTACTGTCAGATTGAAAATAGTATAGACCTGGACTTTGGCGCGTTACCCATTGATGTACTGCCATTATTTTGGGACATGTTATACATTGTTCGAAAGAGCATTTATTTGTCTTTAAAATGATATACATTAAGAGTCAATATCGATCTCCTGCTTTATGTGAGTCGACATAAACCAAATCAAAACCCGATAAATTCGTGCAAATTCATGACTCTGTCATCTTCACACCTTTGTGGAACAATGACCAGGAGTCACAGAAAAACCAAACTTTTAGCAGAAATGTGGTATATAGTCGTGAAGCAAAATCCGCGTTTCTGAGATCTGACCATGATTTATTGACATTTAATAAGCATCTGAATTAAAAATCGATCTCCTCATACAAATTTGATCCTACACAGTTGAAATTTTTACTTTTAAAGCAGGAGATCGATATTGACTCTTAATGTATATCATTTTAAAGACAAATAAATGCTCTTTCGAACAATGTATAACATGTCCCAAAATAATGGCAGTACATCAATGGGTAATGTGTCAAAGTCCAGGTCTATACTATTTTTAATTTGACAGTAAGCATAGGGTTCATCATGGTCAACAAGGTTCCCTCAGAAATTGGCACCAGTCCAATATATTTTAAAAGCTGCCAAACCTATTTCTTAAGCATACATTGTCAAATTTGAAAGCTATTAGTGGAGTTATACATAATTATATTTATATTATACGATTCATAACAGGAATCGACAACCTATGACCTGTGGGTGACCAAGTGACCTATTTGATAATTTAAAGTGACCCAAAGTTAAGAGAACTTGTCTACAACTTATGACAGCAATGAAAATGGAATCGCACAATGCAGGTGGAAGGATGTGAGCATGATGGTAAGGGATGAATGAATGAAGACAGGGATAATCCAAATTTTCTCTTCAGTTACATAATTATTCAGTGTGGAAGAAACATATCCTATACTGGTTTAGATATGTCGATGACATAATTTGCTTATGGACTGGGACTGAACGCACCTTAGACTGTTTTTCCAACTTCCTAAATTCCGTCCATCATTCGATAAAGTTAACCGTGGAAAAGAGCAGTAATGGCAGTCTCCCGTTTTTGGATCTAAGTATTTCTATCGTCAATGGGCAGCATGAATTTTCCATTTACAGGAAGCCATGCTATACGGATTGTACTATTAGTAGTGATTCATTCCATCCCCTCTCCCACAAGCTAGCAGCGTATCACAGCATGGTTCACCGATTATTAAGTGTACCCCTTTCGATAGCCAATTTTAAAAAAGAAGTTAATATTATAAAACAGATCGCTCTTAGCAACGGTTTCGAACCAAACATGATAGACAGGATAATAGGCAGGAAAAAGAAGAATTTGGCCCTCAAGGATATTTTCCGTGTGATCAAATCCTGTGATAGTAAATGGTGTTCACTCTGTTATTTTGGTAATTTCTCTTATTTCATAGCCAATAGTTTCAAAGATAAGTTTAAGTGCGCTTTCAAGGCAGGCCCCAAACTCAAAGACATAGTAGTTAAGTGCAAAGATTCCATTGATGTACTCAATAGAAGTGGCGTTTATCGTCTCAACTGCAACGATTGTGATGGTTT
>KZ309015.1:631513-642409 GCA_000376725.2 Ladona fulva
GCTTTCTCTAAATTTATCAAGGAGATTTAGTCTTTGTCTAAGCCTTCTATTTTCTAAAGATTCCCATCCTGCGTCCTGAAGCATTTGCGTTACACTCACTGTCTTGTCGTAACAATTCTTTACAAAACGTATCGCCTTCCGTTGCACTTTTTCTAATTCCCGAATACAGCACTTCTCTGCGGGGTCTCATACACTACACGCATATTCCAAGTGAGGCATTAAATAGGCAGCTGTGCTCATCTGTAAGAAAAGCAGCTTAAAAGCTACACAACTTAACCTAAGATAGATTACTATTGTTAAATATATATACACACACACACATACACTAAGGTGGTTGTTCTTACTTGAAATGATGATTTTCTCATGCCGTGAGAGTGTGTGAACTGCCAGGCAGAGAACGGTGGCCAAAAACATGAGAAATGCAGAGGGTGCTAGCACATCACCCAAAAGTAAACTAATCAGGAGTAACACAAACAAGCTGAGTATGATAATGGAAGCACTGTACACAGAAGCCAATCCATACACCACTGGGAAGTCCTTGAGATTATTCAACTTCCCACATTTGTTTCTTTTATCCAAAGATCCTTTGATCTGGTTGAAAAGATGTGGGATTATGTTGTCCTGCCCATAAACACCCTCCATGGTCACTTTTGTCTTTGGTAATTTGAAAATGCAGAGCGGACAGGCAAACAATGTTGCAATGCTTAACCCCAGAAAAACAAACACAATTGAAGGCCAAACCTCTATTTGCCAAGGTTTCATTCCATATTTACCACTTTTGGGAAACCCTTGCAATACCCAGAATGCTGAGATGCATATAGCTATGACCGTTGGCATATACCTCACCACTGTCACTATCAAAGAAAAGCCAACTAAATTGCCACAGCTTCGAAGCCACATGCGAAATACTGTCACTAGGAGTGCCAAGCACACCAAGGAGTATAAGTATCGGATACTGATACTGCTGAAGGCAGCCGATGAGGAAACTTTTATCCACTCTGACATGTTACACCACTTCTGTTCTTCTCGACACCTCCAGTAATGATGTGAGATCCTAATGATCGCAGCGAACAAAATTACTGTGGCTACAGTCTTGAATCTCAACTGCCCTCCCTTCCACCCTCCTCGGCTTCTGTCATGTTTGGATTTCCCCTGTTCCTTCCGAGCACTTCCATACAAAACAACAAATGACAGTGAAATGAGGAAGTAGGAAATAACAGTCGATTCTTCAATGACATAACTGTTAGAAAATGGTCCAAACAGAAAAGAGAGAAAAATCACTCTAGTACAAACTGACACCATATCATGTGACTTCAGTTTAATGAAAACCTGGTTTATAAGATAACTCCAATTTTTAAAAACAATAACCAACATAAATATAACAGCTAGAGAACAATTACATAAATAGAATAAAACATCGACATTTTCTAAGTACTGAGATTTGAAAAGAAGTGCACAAATACTGAAAGATACCACTACTTTAACAGCAATGAGAGCAAATATTTTACTGCTGTTTGTTAATTGATGCATCCTATCATGATTCAGTCCTTCTAATATAAATAGGAATAATATAATGAAAATGAACATGAAGGAAAGGCCTGCAGTCATTAAAGTGAAATCAAATTGAACCCATATTTGAGCACACATCTGTCTGGCAAGCGTTAAGTACTCTGAGGAGGCATTTGAGAACTTCCTAAATTCTTCCAAATTTGTAATTGTGTGGAGCATGCCTCGTAGTTCTGCGTACAAATTATGTAGTTTTCCGAGTTTCTCAGGGGGAAATCTTCCTAAATATTCTGAATAATAATCGAAATAATCCTTCACTTGCTGCACATTCCTCCAAAGTGCCAGTTTTGCATATTGTCTGTCGGGAAGAGAAGTTCCATTGTAGATGTATGGTAGGGAGCCCAGAATGACTTTGCCTAAATTCGAGAAAGGTATTGGTATACCCAAAAGAAAAGAAATAGTAGGAACTAAGTCAACTTGGCTGACTGACTCCGTATATTCCACTTCTTCTCTAGAAAATAGTGGGAATGACGAGTAAACGAACAGAGCAGCTGCGACTTCTTCTTCACTTTCTCCTCCATGATCGCCTGAAAATGAATTTTAAGTAATAACATTCATTTATATAAAAAATTATAGTAACAAAATACCTTAGTTTTTATGAGCCAAACCTGTAGAGGTCATGCCATGGTCTCCCAAAACAAAAACAACCGTATCATTATCGATGGAATCCACCGAACGCCTGTTAGGGAATAATGAGTGGATATTGAGATAAATTGAAACACGGCCAAAGATGAAATGAAAAATTACAACATAAATTTTACCTTATCATTGCATTGACTTCTTGCAGCTTCCGTTTCATTTCTGGGTGCCTGGGGCCATATTTGTGACCACAGTGATCGACTCCCAAAAAATGAGCTATCAGAAGTTTCCAATCATTCTTCTGAATTTCGGGTGTTAAATGGTACAGGACACCGTTGTCGACACTATCTAAGTCCCACACATTGAAAGAAGGATAAGCGTATTCTCTTACGAACCTTTCAGGATACAAACCAGTCCACGTATCATCACCCATGAACACAATTTTCTCATTTTGAGCCAAAACTTGATCGATGAAATTATCCTCATTAATTTCCGAAGTTGCAAAGTTAGAACCGACATCTATGAATGTTGGTAAACTTCCTGTCGTCATTCCTTTCAATCTCTGCATAGTAGTTGTTGGTGGATCGGCGATAAATTTAAAGAGACGTGCGTTCTGGGGTTTGAGTTTAACGAGCTCGTGCACAATTGGAATTTTATTTTGAAATGATTGAGTATGGTTTAGATTTTCGTCAAATTTCATGAAATCATACCGGAGAGCGTCGACAATGATGAGGACCACTTTCGTTGACGATGGAATACATAACGACGAATTCAAAAGGAGGATATCAATCAATGGCAGTGAATTAGTACCCTCACTAACTGTTACGTCTCGTTCAATATATTTAGACAATGTATCTTTATGTTTTAAATCTTCAAAAAAATAGCTCTTGTGAGGAAAACATCGAGATTTCTCTAAGACAACGTCTCTTCTCAAAAGAAACCCACGAGAGAAAAGTGATATTGATACCACGAATACAATGTAGGCCCACACTACGATGGCGATATATTTCCAAGGTCTTACCATTATTATCGTATTTATAAGCACTAATTCATAACATGACTATCTTGGATGAAAAATAACCATTCCCAATAACTTCCATACTACCACTAATACCAAAGCAAATGTGGAATCAAAACATAAGCTGCTCGAAATTCGGAATGTTTACCAGGTTTACCATTTTCACCTCTACAGTATAAACAACACTGTAAAGTGCGAATGAAACTACTGCTGAATCGAGATTTGAGAGAAAGAGAAGCCTCTTCTTATTTGGATACCGGAAATCGCACGATGGAAAGAATAGTTGTAAGAAACATTTAATTTTACATACCTGCGATATGAATGTTGTTAAGAAGCTTCTTAAGAAAGCTCTTGTTAACATTTCTATGTAATGGATTTTGCGAGGTTATACGGATGAAAATTTAGGAATAAGATATGTTAGATATCTTAATTTCCCTCGTAGAGGAGTTTTCTCATATAATGGGACAATTTACGTGCAACTTGTTTGGGAATAAGAAAATTCTGATTGATTGGTTCTGTTGGCATTTCCGATAAATTGGCGGTTGTGCGGTTGTCATAACGATACTTTCAAAAGGACGTCGACATCTAAAGCTTTCGCCCTTTGTGGTTGATTTCAGTCCCGTATGATTTGTTTACGTTCAAAATGAGCAGAAATTTAGAGATTCGGACAGTAAATGGAGAAAAAGGTAGGCATGCAGTCATTTTTTTTGTAGATAAGGCTTTTCGCTCTAACAACCTGTTGGCTTGATTCACAGTGGAATGTAGAACCCAAAGGTCTGATAGATTTAAAGAAACATGGGCCGCATCTTGATCTTTTGTTTGATTTAGCCATGTTGTGGGTAATTTTGCAGCAAATCTAAATTATTACACAGGAACCATTTCATTTGCTAGTCGATCAATATTCCCATGTGCAGTGACTCGTGCTTTGTCAAGCATAAGTTATTCCGGTTTTGATAATCATGATGAATATCTGAACAGGTCCTTCAGATGCAGATCTTCGTCACTCTGCGGAAGAAATGGATGAAATTCGTCAAAGAAATATTGCATATCAGTATTTATGTCATCTGGAGGAAGCAAAAAAGTGAGTAAAAGTTGGAGTTAGTATTGAGATGATTACTTGAGTTGTTATCGATTTTTGTATTAGATGTCCATTTCGAAAGAAACTTTTATATCCCATTGGTGCACTTTTAATTTGTGTTCTTCATTCGTTTCATCTCTTTTCGTCCCCTTCTAAATTATATAAGGTGTATGTATTACGAGAAGATCGTCGTAAATAGCGGAAATATTAACGTCGGCAACCACAGGTTATAGTATATACTCTAATCTGTCTCCTCACTTTCAAAGATATTTGTAGTTTAATGCTTGTTTATCAGAGTTTTATCTAATTTTCTTCGCTCTAGCCGTGATTAAAATGAGGCTGACTGTTATAAAATACCTTTTCGTTTGAAATCCGTAATCAACCGTTATACTTGGAAGCAATTGTCTTACTTTTAAGTGAGTTTAACTGCATCTCTCTGCTTCTATATATTTTATTGCAGTGGATTTAATGTATCATAAATTAAAGAACCAGCTGACAATTGTGTGGCTTTATAGTGTACATCAACCATTAAAATATACAAATTTATGTAAGAATAGGAAGACTTGCATCTGAATCTTTTTTCCATTGTTGTTAGTTATGGCACAATCGTGTTGAATACTTAGTTTCATTAATGATGTAATTACTTACCGTGTTATAATAGCAATAGAGATGTGCCCTTTATTAAGCAAATCTACTCGGTGAAAATTGAAAGAGAAAAAGTCAGCAGCCAGGAATCGAACCCGGATCACCCACTTTCCGGGCGGGTGCTCTGTCCTCTAAGCTACCACGACAGAACCTGTTCCCTGACAGAGAGCACCCGCCTGGAAAGTGGGAGACCCGGGTTCGATTCCTGGCTGTGACAGACTTTTCTTTCAATTTCTTCATCTAAATTCAAGCATGTGAACCATGAGTTTCTCATCACAACTAAAGAATTCATGTTTTGATACTTGTATGTGTTTTAAAAGTTATGATACATATATTAACTGCAAGTTATTGCATGTATAGCTAAAAAAGATGACTATTCCCAATTGTTTTGGTATTACTTTTTCCACAGGATGCTTTTAAAACAGAAGGAAAAAGTCTTACATAACCATAGATCACTTACATTCATTACCATATTTTCTCAAATTTCTGATAGAAATATTGCAGTGCATCTCACTGGCTACTGAGATTAGCTTTTTCACTTGTAAATAGGGAAGCGTTATGAAAAGTAAAATTATTTTACAGATGGTTAGAGAGCTGTTTGAAGGAAGCGTTGCCTCCTACAACTGAATTAGAAGAGCATCTAAGGAATGGAGTGTACTTGGCCAAAATTGGCCATTTTATATCGCCTGAAACTGTTTGTTCAAACAAAATCTATGATTTTGAGCAAAAGCGATACAGGGTTTCAGGCCTTCAATTCAGACACACGGATAACATTAGCTATTGGTTAAAATCCTTATCTGCTGTCGGACTTCCACAGGTATTAATTTATTCCCCTCTGTTTTCTTTCATTGTTCTTGTTGCTAATGCCTTCTTTTCATCCACACACAGACTTTTCATCCTGAAACAACCGATGTGTATGACAAAAAGAATATGCCCAGAGTGATTTACTGTCTGCATGCATTAAGCACACACCTCTTCAAACTTGGCAAAGCTCCACTTATGCAGGATTTGTATGGGCAGGTGGACTTCACAGGTATCATATGAATTGGGCATGCTTAAGTTTTACTTTTGGTGTTTTTCTGAGGATTCTCTTTATGACCATTCAATATTCAGTTTGTTTATTATGAACTTAAAATGACTTATAATGAACAATAAAAAATAAACTAGCATTATTAAAGTTTATTATGTTTTATCCTGCATTCAATGGTAGAATACAACATTTTTTGTTGTCAGTATTTAGTCACAGGTACTATAAAAAGTGCTCATTTTCCTTGCTTCTTAATGAAGTGCTCAATGTTAAATTTTATTTGTGAATCAGTATTTAATCAATTGAACCAAATTTTTAAAAAAACATCAGAGCACTAATTTTAACCAATTACTGAACTTTCAAGTTCAGTAATTGGTGAGTGGTGGTGAATAAGTACATGCCTCTTTTAGTAATTCGTTTTGCGTTCCTTTTCATTGGATTCTCCATGTAGTTAACCATTTGTCTTTCAGTGTTTGCTCCTTTCCATTTCTTTGTCTGTTTTATCATTCTAAAATAAAAATTAAATTTTACTCCATTACACATAATCTAATACAGTGGGTCAGTATTTTTTCTTTGAGTTAATGTATTTCTCCTATTGCCTCAAAGTTTATTGGATGAAGCTTTATGGATGCGTACTGATTATTAAAATGTTTTTAGATGATGAGATTAATGCAGTCTGCAAGGAACTTGAAAAGTATGGAATTCAGATGCCTCCGTTTCAGAAGATTGGTGGCATACTGACAAATGACTTGGATGGAGATAAGGCTCAACTGCATGCAGCTGTTATAGCCATAAATGAAGCTATCGATAGACAGGTATCAGGATGATTAGGGAGTTTTAATTTGTTGATGGTTATCATCTCCCTTTTTGGATGTAATTTAAGAAACAAAATCTCCCTTTATGGATGTAATTTCAGAAACAAATACAAGTATCATCTTTTATATGCTCAAATTTTATGAATTGGTGTGAATGTTTTCTCAGCGCTTTACATTCTCTGCTGCTGAAGACGTTAAACAAATTGAAACATTGGTGCACCAATAAGATATTCAACATTAAGCTGGTATTACTTTTTAATTGAGATTTATTTTCCATCTCTATGAATTTCATGTACCCTGACTTTTATTTCTATTACTGTTTGAATTTTAATTACTTTTAAAGGTCAGGATTTAGTTTGTAAAATTATAGTTAAAATTTATGAATAAAATATCATTAGAAGTTGGAGAGCATTGAAAACCTATAAAACAAACCACATGCGTAAAATTGAGCATGTTAATTTCTTCTTGATTCAGGATTGTACTGAAACAGCAAAAACATTACTCAACCCAATTGTGAACTTAAAATATGTGGACGCAAATTTATCTACCAAGTATCAGCATGTCTTATATGAGGCCAAGAGAAATAAGACTTCTGCTGCTCATAATAAGGTATTTTTACAGTGAACTCTAGATTATGATGAGGATTGGTTGCAGAAATAATCAGAAAAACAGATAATCCTGTCTCATTTTCTTATAATGTTCATTATTTACATAAATAATGCTGTTTGTGCTCATAATTTGATATTTTGGATTGTTTCATGAGCTCATTAGGAATTTTCTTCGCTTTACTAGATCTTTTCAGCAATTTGATTGTTTTCATTTTCTTGAGAGAGAAGGTCTTACTTAACCCTTAACCAGTGATGTCTGATTTTTGGCATGCAACCAGTGACATGTGGACTGGGAGACTGCAAAGTTTTAAATATTTTTAAACTGACTGAATGATACTTTTAACAACATTTTAAAGGTTTAAACATCTCTTCACTTAACCATTAATTTGGATTTCAATTTAGTTTTATATTTATAACAATATATTTTCAAGGAAGAATGGACTTGAAAAAAGTCTGACGGGACCGGGAATCGAACCCGGGTCTCCCNTATGCCATACAAACACAGCTGGATATTCGTAATGTTAGATGTGAAAATAAATTTTCTATTTTCAATAGATTTAGGGCGGAAGTATTCTTAACAGTGTCACATCTATAATCAGCAGCTTTTTTGGAATATCTTTTATGTATTTGTTGGTATATTGAGTGATAAGACCTTTTTGAAAAGAAATTTTTATTTATTGCATTTTTCATCGAAACAACAAATGTGAAGAGGTTTCACAGGTCATGAAATTCAGTTGTAATTTTATAGAAACAAAAGAGAGATAAACAAAGTGTGTAGAATGCAATATCCAACATATAAATATCTAAGAAGGTAACATAAATTACAGATTTGCTGAAAATCAAATACTTATATCATTCAAAATTAAAAAATAACTGCAGTCCCTAAGACCGTATGTCACAGGTTAAATGTTAACCTGCTTGTTTTAGAATGTGAAATACTTGTCTTTTGTGTCTTTAATATTTTTTTAAAAAGTCTCAGAAATACCAATGAAAAGTGATAAAATCATGAAAACCACAGATCTGCTCTGCCCATGGATAATCCGGAGTGTATATTGAATGTAGTACTGTAACAAGGAAAAGTATTTTATTTTTCTGGGTGTTATGTTGGCAATTCAGTGTTTTAATTAGTAGCCCATTTTGTATCTTTCATATTTATACAGAGAATGCATTTCTAGGTGTGTGTATTTGCTTAAAATCTGAGAATCAGATGTTGTGACACTTTCATACTTAGCACATTATTTAAAGTCAAACTTTCTTAGTATAGGCCTCTTTCTTTTGATCTCTTTGACCAAGGATTTTGGTCTATTAAATTGTTTATTTTTTCTTAAGTATACTCATGAAAATTGGTTTTTCTGTTTACGGTGTTGGTTTATCCTTTAAAATACCCTCAGACTCAATACATTGACCAAAATAAATACACTTCTCTAAAAGAATCCCATTCTCATAAAATATTATGTATCATATTTAGAATTACTCTAATACACTCATCAATAATTGATCCCTTTGCTTGTATTAAGGTGTTAACTGTCTCTTTGAATTGAAATTTTGTATGTGCGGTTGTTTTTCTTGCAGTCTTTAAGTGAAAGTTATGTAAGCGATGCCTACGATGAATTACTCACCCTTGGAGAGATTCAGGGACATATTTCATCTGTAAATTGTGAGTTTAAATTCATTTAATATTATCATTTAAAAAAGATAGAATTGTTTTATTAATGTATTACATTTCATTCCAGTCACTAGTAATTGGAACAAAATGACTGAATGTGCAGAGAAAAGGCAGTATAAACTATTTAAACATCTTTTGCAGTCACCGTATTTGCAAATTAAAGTAAGTTTTGTGGAAATGATCTTCTGTTGTTAAAATTTTAAATATGAGAGACGACTATCAAAATTAAGAAAATTGTGAAGTTGTCAGATTATATGTCAGTTGAAGAATTAATACATTGTCCTTTAATTAAGTCCCAAGAAAAAATGGTCATGAAATAAGTGTGGCAGGACCAGGACTAGAACCTGGAGTCTTCTGCTTTCTGGGCAAATGCTTTAACCAATTAAGCCATTGATTCAGAAATTCTCAAGCCATTTTGGGAGACTTTGTAGGCAAAGTAGCTTCATACGACTGTACTGCATCAGCCAACGTCCTTGTGGAGGAACCGGCCATACAAATTCACATTCATGTCTGTTTATCCTTGGGATTATTAGGTGCAAATGTTCAAAGTTACCCTTTTCATTGTGTGTTATCCTTAAGGGAGGTTCTCCTTCCCATAATTTTTTTTTGGCTGGTTCCTTGATGAGGACATTGGCTATAAAATATTTTTTATGTATTTTCCTTTAAAAGATACAGATTATTAACACGTTGGCGACGTCGTGTACCACCGGTGGTACACACTTGACTTTCTCGGTGGCCGTCGTGTACCACCGGTGGTACACGCCTGTCTTTCCTGGTGGCCGTCGTGTACCACCGGTGGTACACGCTCTCCCATCTTTGAATGCTTTTACTTGGCACTAGCGGCCGTGAGAAAATTTTTTCCGGCCTCTCTCACGAAATTAGCACAAAAATTAATAATTAAAATTTAGGGGCTAGGCAACCCATCAAACACAGAAGTACAATGTTTTGTTTCGTTATTTTAACAAAAAATTCTATAATAAAGGAGAAACCAGTAGCTCTTTTAAGTTCCTGAAGTAGGATAGTTATGAATTGGAAGGAATAGGGCATCGGAAAGTTGTAGAAGATTATAAGTGCGATATATTTTTCGAGCTGGGGTTGAAGACGACGCATAACAGTTCGTTCTCACACATGCATTCTAACTGAATCATTTGTCTAGCGACAAAATGTCTTGCAAATATATTTCAATGGAAGCAGTTTTATTGAAAACTAAAAATACTCTTATTGGCCTCTTATTTAACATTTATTACACTAATTCATTTCGTAAATAAAAAACCACACCTGGAATTTGTACATAGAAAATTCACTTGAAGAAACATTACTTTATGTTGTAAAACTAAGCTAAAAAACACGTAATTCTTAAGAAATCGATAAGTTAGAAATATACTTAGTCTAAATTACAATATACACTGAATTTTATTTATACTAAACAAAATAATACACTGAAACTAAAGAAATAATCCCGTCATGTAAAATAATTATCGTTTGAAAATTACTGCACTAAATAACATATGCGACAAAATTAATTTACAATCCAATGCAAAATCATGAAGTAAAAATAAGAACATTTATCAGGTATGTTTTTCATTGAAGCAATCAAGGCACATAGCTGGCTGGCCATTACATTCTTTACAATAAGTGCAAACTCTTTTTGCTTTCATTCTAGCTATTTTTGACCCTTTCTCATTCTGTATTTTTTGGTAGCAATGGGTGCATCTTTTACGTATCTTGCGCGCTTTTCCCTCAAGTTCAGCTAAATGATGTAATAGTAAAACAGATTTTCTACGTCTTTTATTCTTAGGAGAAACACAAGTTGCTTCACTTGCTACAGATGGGTTCTCCAATAACCCATCGATAATTACTTCTCGAAATTTTAAAATACTCATATTTTTTTTCC
>KZ309015.1:661221-672498 GCA_000376725.2 Ladona fulva
GTCACAAGGTGTCATAATGGCATTGTAATGCTGAAGCTGGTAGTCTTTAATAGAAACATTTTTTTTTGGAAAAGTATAAATATTTCCTCTCTCACTTAAATATGATAGCAATATGATTTAAACAAAGAAATAGTTACCTTTATTGTATTAACTTATGCTTGAGTCTTTCAGTGAAAATTATATCTCTCTCAATTTTATAACCTTTTTGTTAAAGTTTCTATTTTAGGCCGCTGTAGCGCTCGGAGATCTCTGATTTTAACGGTCACCCTTTAGAGCATACAAAATGTCTAGCAATGGGTAGTCCCATTGGCTGGCTGTTCAGCCCCTGAACCATTTTTGGTACCTTATGTGCGTAATAATCACCCCTCTCCTATATTGTCTCTGTCTACCTCACTTTCAAGCTCTATTTTAAGTTGTTCAGACTTTTCGTTAGCCTTGTACAGATCTCCCATATATTCTTACCACCATTCTAGTACCCTTTCTTTGCTTCCCTTAGTAAATTGTGTTCAATTTCCATCAAAGTCATCTGTCCTCCTTTTGTTTTACGTATGTTTTACCCGTGTTATATGTCTCACTTTATGGTACACCAATTTTAAGCCTACTTATATGTTTCTGGCCAAAATTCTGTAGCCATTGCCAACTTCCCCACACTCTTCTTTTCATCGGCACCTACAAATCACAGCACAACTGTATTTTTTGGTTGCTGGAGGAGCAATAGCACTTGCCCACAGACTTACACAAATGACTTTATAAAGAAGTTTAAATCCCACACATTTTCATACTTGTAAGCCAAATCAATGTATGGAAAGCATATGCAATAATGATGAATGTTTTTTCAGCATGTGGTAGCATATGTAAACAAAAAGTACATATCAAATGAAGAAGATGAAAAGCGGATTATAGTTTTAATTCGCTTTCAAGCTCATGCAAGAGGTTTCCTGTTGAGGCAAAAACTGTTAGAGAAACGACTGAAGAGATTGAAGAAGAGCTATGCTGCCAAGAGAATTCAGGTTAGTTAGGCTTTCACTTATCGTCCTCTTCAAACCCCTTCTACATCTCATATCTGTCTTTTTAGTTATGATGGTCCATTTTATATTATCATTATTTTTATGTTTAACTTTGACATTACAAAATATTTGCAAAATATAATATTGAGTCAATTTGAACTTAAAATAAATCAGAATTTAAACATCCTCTTGATTTGAATTAAAGTTAAAGTTTTTACAACCACTGTACATTTCCAGGGCTCTACTATGTATTTCAAAATGTAAAAATAGTATGAAGCAAAAGTTACTAAGGTCAGAAAAGCTGGAAGTAACAGGTACCCTAACTGTAATGTATGGGAAATCCTATATTTTAATACCTTATTTATATTAAGGCATATCAACTAAGCTTTAGTATAAGGGAGATATTTTTTGGCATCAAGTGTGCTGTATGCAAGTAAGTTAATTCTATGCCTGTATGTTTGTTATAAATTTTAAATATGCTTATTTAAAATTTGTGCTCAGGTATGGTGGAGGAAAGCTCATCAAAAGAGACTTCATGGAGACAAGCCCTCCAAGAAAATGGACTCAGACAAGCTGTGTTTGAAGGAAAGGGTATGAATCATTTACATATTTCAAGTCCTTCACAAACAATGTTATTTTTGATTATATTTAAATTGGCAGGAAAAGATGGCAGCAAAGATCCAGGCAGCGTGGAGGGGATACCAAGCCAGGCAGGCATTCTGCTCCCTGGTACACCTGCCAAATCCTAGTTTAAATGTTGTACGTTACTTTGCTCCACTACTTGCATGGAACAGAGAGGATTACCAGAAGGAAATCGAACTACAGGTATTAAGCTTAGTAAGCTCAGAAAAGATAACCACTCATTGCATTTGAATGCCTTAAGAAATTAGCAGAAATTACCAGGGCACCATGTTGTGTAAAATGAACTGGAAAATTTACTTTCTCTATAGTTTTTCAACATATTCACAAATATGAAGGTCGGTCAGAAAGTAATGCCCCTCATTTTTTTATCAAAAACTATTTATTTTACAAAAATGAAATTAACACTTAAGAAAGAATGATGTTTTACCTAGTCGATCTATTTTTTCATATAAACTCCAACAAGTTCTACTGCATTCCTCCAGCGATTCATTAGGGCATCTAAGCCCTGTCCGTATCAGTCCTCACGCTGGTTATGAAGCCAGGTTTTCACTTTCAACTGCCTTCTGATTCACTCCATACACAGCAACCAACTGTACTCCTATTGACTGCAGATATTCCATAGACTTTGCACAAACTTTTGTAAATGTGGGGCATTCCTTTCTAACCAACCCTCATAGTTGAGTAAGTCAGATTTTTTTACTACGAATTGTTGGGTTTGGAATGAAAACTAAACTTGCAATTTGAAAGAAAGACAAGTTGTGCCAAAATGTAGCATGTCTCATCCTGCATTCAACCATATAATGCAAATAAACTTGGTTATAGTGTTGAGACTTTCCTTCTTATTTTATAGTATCAGATTATTAAAGCGGAGGAATCCATTAAAACAGGCTGGCGGGACAGGTAAGCACAACATCACAACCAGCATTCTGCTTCCATTTCTGCCCTATTAGATATTATTTTGTGTATAATAAATTGCTAAGCTCCAGTGAATATAAGTTAATGCTTGCAAACACTTATACAGAGAACTTCATAACAAGACTAAGTTTGCATTTCTATGTTCATCTGTTTCAGTGAAAAAGTTGTTTTAAATTATTGATAGTTAGATTATATTGAGTGAAGGGAGTAATTGAAATTTTTAAAATTTCAGTCAAGAATAAGTATTCAATTATTATATTAAAATTTTGTTTCAATTGGGTAAATACTATTTGAGAAATAAAATTTCAAAGTGAGCACTATGATAAGGAGTGCAAAGTGAGCACTGTGATAAGGCACTTTTTTGTGAT
This sequence comes from Ladona fulva, assembly GCA_000376725.2. Lineage (NCBI taxonomy): Eukaryota > Metazoa > Arthropoda > Insecta > Odonata > Libellulidae > Ladona > Ladona fulva. The sequence continues at coordinate 664,154 of KZ309015.1, forward strand.
AAAATGCAACCAGACATAAACAAGAATTTTTGCATCATGGTTGAACCAGACGAAAAGACTTTAAGGATGAAAGAGACTGAAGTTTGGTACAATTTGTTTTTCCTTGGGATATTTATTCAACTCCAAATGGTTCCAGAACTACTGCCTTACAGGTACCATATGCAAGTTTTGATGCAGAGAACATTACACATGTCTCCCGGATAGCCAAGTGGGCAACGCGTTCGATGAAAGCGGTCCTGGGTTCAATTCCCGGTGGGAGCCAACGTGCGAAATCACCTAAGCTGTCGAAGCACTTTTAACAATACTACTACTACTACATTACACAATGTTTCCCTCAGTTCTCCAGCCTCAAAGAAAAGCTTCTTTAACCTATAAAAACATAGAGAAAATAAAGGGATGCACAAGTGCAAAAATATAATGAAGGGTAATAAGTTGAGATGCGTTATAGTTTCTGCTTCCATCTGATGGATAACTACCCATTGTAGGAATTAAATCACAAGGTTTTTTCCACTTTATATCTCAACTACATACATTTTTTATATTTCCACTTTATACTCTCAACTTATATAATACTACACAGTCATAGGTGAGGTCTTGTGGAAATCCATGAATGAAGAGAGGTGTTGAACTTTTTTCACTATAATTTCTTTAACGAAAAAAAAAACACTAACGGGAATTATTCAGAATTTTGTTGATTCCAAATAGTTCAGTTTTACTTTCCACCTCATTGATTGGGATAAATTCCATATCGACCGGGTAAAATTTTCCAACATAGACTTTCAGCGATTCTGTATGCTAATTGGGCTCAAAAATCCATCGGTTTGGTGTCTAACCCATTTGCAGAGAAAAATTCCAAGTATATCCGAATGTAGGAGGTCACATGCTATACCTCCACCAACAGAAAGCAAAGAAACATATGGAGAAAAAAACATGGTGTATTACTTCTGCAAAATCTGACACTGTAATGTGTCATTATCAAGTATAGAGTAAAAAAGATGAATTAAACATTAAAATATCAAGAACATCATCTGCGATAGGTGTACGTGCATGCAGGGTTTATTATCATCATCTCATTATAATTTACTGCTACTGTCACCAAATCAATGAAGTGTAGGTCAGCTAGTAAGGGGATGATTTGAACCTACATTGCCATATTTATTTGTGCACATTTGCATCAGGTGTAGAAACAGAATCCTCTTATGTCTGTATTTGAAATAGAGTAAATTAACTATTATCAGCAGCACAGATTCATATTAAATTAATTCATTTACAAGGTTTCGCCTGGATAAATGGCACTCTTTGAATATTATTCTTGGCTGTAGTAGCATATTAGTGTCTTTTTTTGATTACCTATAAGATATTTTCTTTCAATTTTTCAATTCAAGATTCAACGTGAATATCTTCACTGCCTGACGATAATAAAAGCACAGTACAAGTGGTAGTTCTTTATATTTCCGAGGGTATTCATAATTTGTTGTTCAACTCATTCACGGTTACACATTATAAATGGAAAAAATGAAATACTGTCTAACATCCCCAACAGTGGAACATAAGTATTATTGATAGTAATTTAAATTTATTCGTTTATTTATAAAATTTAAATCTATCATAGTACAGATGAGCTTGTAAATTCCACATTTTTCAATGGGTTATATTTGTCTTTCAAAGTATTTTGTGCAAATTGAGTAGTGATTGGAAGGTCTCAATTTTCCTTTGAACAGCAGTTTTTCCAGAGAGGCTATTTAAAAAAGCTAATTTTATCCATTTTGGATTAACATCATCACTGTGTAATTCCTTGACGACATTATTTAATGCTAGAATCTCTTGTCTCAGTATTAAAAGTGTGTCAATTAGTTTGTGGTGGAAACCATTCTTTGTAGTAATGTACTTGATGATGAATGTTTCTTTTCTGAATCTTCAAATAGAAAGAGGGACAAAGACTAAACAGTTGAAAGGGAGAGGAAATTGGAAAGTTTATGGGAATAGTGGTAATTGCAATGGGAACATATGACCTGATCAGTGGAGGTGGGTTTGCAGAAAATAGAGATTGGAGATTTGGGCTGTACAATGATATGGTAAGGTCCAGAAAGTTGCTTCAAAGTTTTAGTGACAATTACACTAGTAAAGAGATTCACAACATCAAAAGGAACCAGTTTGGAGTTGGGAGACAGAGTCACATTTGTAAGATTTTGGCAGAAATCAACGGAAAATTTCGCTGAGTATTTGGGGCTGAACGTCTTTGGTTTAAAGTGGAGGCTATCTAATGACTTGGGGAGGACACAACACATCATCTTTATGGAGACCATAAAGTCTTGTGTGCTAGGGGTTGGGATTTATTAGGCGGTAGGAATCACTTTTGGGGAATACCAATGATTTTGCAAGAGCACTTTTTACACATTTTTTAAAGGAATCTGTTGGATCACATGGCAATTTTTGAATAGAGTTATTTAAAACGAAGTCCTTAAATTTTGATATGTATTCACTTTTGTTCAAGATCACAAAACAGTATTGTCTGCTTTAGAGAATACGAGATTCTGTGTTTTTATGTTTCTCTGATTCCATTTAACATCTTCAAGAAGTACAACATATCTCTTCATGGGTTCTGCTGGGATAGCTCAACAGATAGAGCACCTGACCGGCAATCAGTTTGATTCCCGGTCCCGTCAGACTTTTTTCAAGTCCATTCTTCCTTGGGATTTTCCTGGGTGCGCACCATCTTGCGCTACTTCACCCTTACCCGTTTACCTCTCTTCATTTATAATACTTTGTTATTAAATTTTGGAAATCTTTTGTTCTTTTTGTGATAAAATTTGATTTGCACTGCTTAATTAAGTATATGTCTATGAAAATATAGAAAATATTTGATTTTTTGGGCATTATCTTTCTGTCTATACACTCAAAGTTTATTGACTTCAACCTGATTCAAAACTGTCATCCTCTTCGGTAATGTAATGCGAAAGAATAAGCATGGATCAGAGGCGTTTCACTTATTTGCATCTTTTACAGGCACTCAAAGGGCAGGTTGTGCAGAACATTCGCCATAGTCAGCTGCTCTCACAGCAGTTGGACAGCATGGATATCAAAATTGGACTTCTAGTTCAAAACAGAATCACACTACAGGTAATTTTGGAGTTCTACTCTGTAGATAGAACCTTTATCCAACTAACTTTGTATTATTTTAATTTTTTTCTTTTCTTACAAAGAGAGTGCATGCAGTGCAGATTTTGATAAAATTTGGTAGACTTTGAGGCAAGAATAATGAATCACCTCCCAGATAGGGTTTTATGCACAGTACTTTTCTGAAAAATTGCCTTAAAGTATTACAATAACCTCATAATTGTAACTGTAGAGCAGGGAATAAAGATTCACAGCCTAAACCACATGGGAAATTTGGGAATTATCAATGCATTTTAACCCTTAACACTAGGAGGATGGGAGCTTCGCCCTACCTAGAAGGAGGGGAGGTGGTCATTTGAATTTTTAATTCCTTTTTAAATATTTATTTGCCTTTCATGAGCCAAATTTTTATCAGGTCTTCAAGAATGGACCTTTAGCTAAACAATTATGAGGTTTTTACCTTGCCATTTGTTTAAATTTTTATTTATTAAACAAAACGCAGACTGATGTCCTAAATTTACAGTATCATATTCTAGAAACATTTTCGTGGTAAAACTAAACCTATGAACCTCATACTTTAGAAATATGTAGTAGTAAGTCCAGTGTATTGATAAAATTCATTAATGTTTTATTAAATAATGCTATTGCATCTGAGGACAAACATAGATAAGCACTTGTTCACTCTCAGGAACAAATCTCATACAAAAACGAGGGCGGAAAAACTTTTCGAATCTTGTAAAGAAAATTTTTAATATGTGGCTTTTGGCCACAGCAAATCAGTATACGACATTTTTAAATTTATAAAATCCATCTCTTAGCAAGGTTACCAACTTATTAATGTTGATAATTATAAAATTTCTTACAATTTTTTTCTCAGATAAATCTCGAGCTGATATCTCGAACTTAGTTACAATTATCTTCATTATGTAAGTAAAGAGATTTCCTGAGCACAGATCTTTTTCTATAAATTTTCGAAACTCTTTGGGACCCAATATAAGTATAAACTATTAGAAAGCAGGGTGACCAACTTTTCAGACTGTTAACTGAAGGAAAATATCAGATTTTCATGTCCAACTAAGCAATTTATCATGGATTTCTAGGTGAGATTACATGAGGAATGTGATTTTTTATGTATTCATACATTATTTTATGCTTTTATGCCTATCTGAATTACATTACATTAATGTTTGTTTTGACTTGCAATAATTCTTACATCACCCTGCATTTATGTTTTTCTTTTATGACTAGTTTTTTACAATCGATTTTCCTGATTTAAAAAACAGTTATCTTCACGTGAAGGGTTTGATATAGTTATCACTTCACACTTATTTTCTTATGATACATAATTTATTTCAGATTTATAAAACAATGATCTACCACTTTCTGAAAAAGTCATAATTTGCATTTCTATGCTCGGAAAATATAAATAATTTCTTAGCACTCATTCGGAATAGCATTACTTTCCACCTTTTTCACAATATATTTTTCCACATCCTGAACACAAATTACCAGATGTATTTTAACAATCTGGAGAAATTTGGCACCTTCTTCTCTTTTGCGCTCTTGTAGGTGTAATGGTTTCCCCTGATTCCCGAATATGAAATGAGCATGACAGTGGCGGCTTAATTGCAAATGAGTTTCTCACCATTTCTGTCACTAATCTTTGTATGTATAACTTACTACTAAGTTTCCATTCTGTAGTTATTTAAATAGCACCCAGCTATTTATTGAGGCTAGATCCAATATAAAAAAATACATGTGCAGGCCACCTCCTTGTAGCCCAACCAGTAGAACCTTTCCGGCACATAATGTCCATAAGATCTACTCAAACTTTATTTGAGTTATAGAATAAAATTTGGTCTTGTTTCCTCTTTTGGTTATCGGATATTATTACATCTTGGTACATTGTACTAAGAAATACAGTCGAACCTCCCTATAACAACCACCCACGGGGAATCTCAAAATCGGTCGTTATAGGAGGTGGTCGCTATGGAGAGGTCAAGTGGGGGAGGGGAGGTGGGGGTTCAACGCGGTAAATTCAACATTTCATCTAGTAAAAACAACAAAAAAAAACATTTCTTTTCACATTTTTTGCAGACTTAGGACTGCCCATTTAGGAAGGGTATGTTTAAAAATGTTTTTTTGTTTGTTTCTTTAGCTTTACGCAGTTTTACCAATTCCCGTGCGAAAAGTGATTAATTAAAATAATCACTAATTTTCTTTTGCTTAGCATTATTTCTCTGCAATAAGATTTGATCTTCCAACCTGTCTTTAATATTTTGGAGAGACAGCAAACTTGCCGTGTCTTCCACAGTTCTGGTGAACATTTTTAAGGCTAATCATCCCGGCAAAAGTTACGATTTAATTTCAACAGATGGCAGCACCACTAGGGTAAAATGTACAATAAAGCTCAATTGTGACGGTTCATCCAATTTTCAATCTGCAAAATGTTTTGTACATTAGAAAGCCATATAATTTTTGCTAAGCAAAGAAAAAAAATTACTTTACATTCTTGCCAGTTTTCTCAAAAATAATTTTCTTATAAAAAATTTCGCGGTAGTCATGTTGAAGACCTTTTTTTTCTAAACACGCAGCAACGTTTGGATTTCTAGATGAATGTATGGTTTGCTCAGGAGAATGTTGAGAACGCCGCCAAAACCGTGGCGGCAAGACGGAGGAGGAGGCAACGTTACGATTCCCTCAGAGAACGACATCGGCTTGAGAAATCTACACTATCAGTCTTGAGGAATGTGCGATCCTACAGCATCGGTTTTGATTACCTCAAATGTCTTTTCCATTTTCGATCTCTTCCTTGTTTTCACTTGCAAAGATTTTGAGAGATATTTAGTTTTTGACTTTAGCCTTCCATTCCTCAGCGGTTGCTAAAGGAACACTTTCTGATTCACTGCAAATAACTTTTGCACAAATATTATGCCGCAATTTGAATTTTTCCAACCAGCCATTTGAGGCCTCGAAATCAGGACATTGCAATTTCTTAGCTACGGCAAGCGCTTTTTCTTGCAATATTGGTCCACTTATCGGTAAACTTCTCTGCCTTGGGGTGCAAAAACCACTCAAACACAGTCGCATCAATTTCGATAGCCTCTGCTTTCAGCTTCTTTTTGGCACTTGGACTGCAAGTGTTTTCTCGCCACATTTTGGAAATCGACTCTCTATCTTTCAAAATGGTCAAAATTTGTGTCTTGCCAACTCCGAATTGTTCAGCAAGATTACATTGACTTATATTGAACTTATCAAACTTCTCTAACACTTGGATTTTTTCCTCTAATGAGAGCCATTTCCTCTTCGCAGCCATTGTAAAATATGCCTGATGCAAAATACACGTGTCCTCAAGAAAATCGAAAGGAAACTAAGTTACATTAATGAAGCTAGAGATCTCATAAGAACCAAACATTCTGTCAAAAAAGTCGTCTTGGTCCAGAGAAACAAGCAACATTGTCGGTTTCAAGACACCAAACGTCAAAAATCTTTCCTAAGCTTTTGTTAGGGGATTATGATGAAAATCGTCTAGCAGACAGTAGTCGCCCGCCGGGTCGGTGTCGGAGGTTGTAAACAAGGGGGTGAGTATATGTCTGGTCGTTTGCCAGGTGGTCGCGGTCGTTATAGCCAGTGGTCGTTATAGAGAGGTCCGGAACCACAGTAAATGAATAGGATATATCCGGGGAATTCTGTGACTGGTCTTTAATAGAGGTGGTCGCTAGTGAGAGAGGTCGTTATAGGAGGTTCAACTGTAGCACCTTTTTATTCTTTTTGCTTGATAATCCGTTAAAATATGGCCTAGGCTATTTTCATGTACTCTAGTTGAGTGAATTTCATTATTTTGTTGAACTGAAGGAGGCCTCGTCTGTTTTTCCTTATCGTTCCATCGAAAGATATGTTGTTCTTTTTCAAATTTTCTGCCAGACTAATGGAGGAAAATTAGTTTTTACATGTTATATTAATACCCGGAATCTTGTACAGCTCTGCCAATTGAAGAACCAGAATTCCCCAAGAGACGGATTAGATTTCCTCGCATCAACTTTGCTGCAATACGGGAATTCATTAAGCCAATATTTAGATTTCACATGTTAAAACCCAGTATTTTATCCCGAATTTATCTGGCTAATTTGGCATATACTGTATGAAAGGATATCTGCATTTCATAGGATATAGTTGTTCATCGGCTGTTACACTTTTGCCTGCATTATAGAAGGCTCTAGAATTTGTTATGAATTTATTCCAAAATTCAAAGCCCAAAGCAAATTTATTTTCTCTTAAAACTTGACTCCGAGTTGCTCTAGTATCAAATCGTAAATGTTTCATAATGTTCAAGAATCGATCCCTGGGCATAGTGCTGGAGAATATATTAGAGCACCGTGTTTTTAGATATTAGTATTGGCTTGGCACTGAACCCAGGACAAAGATAGGAGATACCCTTACTGTTAATGTTACTCAGTCATCTCTGACAATATGTAGGGTTAGGACTTAAAAGTTAGTCGGTAAATCGGCATAATGCATTGTTATGGGAAAAATAGACCCTGCGATTCGTTAAATACAAATCATTAGACATTACAAATCTCATAAAATTTCTTCCTTCTCACATACCTGTAGCCTACCATTATTTCTTATCGTGAATTTTGTATATCAATTCCTTATGTGCTCTTGTAGAAAAATGCATAAGTTAATAATAAACCCTGCAAGTGATAAAAGTGAACTAAAATGCATGACCTATGATTCAAGGTGGAATTAGTCGTCAGGGGGACTGGTTGTTTACAGCCACAAAGTATCACATAATATTCGACTATTTTTTTCGAAATCCTCGTATTTTCGAATCGAAATTAATGTTCAATGGCTAAAATAAGAATTTTCATTCAATTTCCCTCAATTTGGTGCTTGTTCCGATTTCTAATGGCTATTTTTTCTGATTTAATTCCCAAAAGAAATTAAGTCTGCAAGCTGTAAAAGTGAACTTTACATATATTTCTTACGGGAAAGGTTTCCCTCGTCTACGATCGAACCGGGGACTAAAAGGCACATGCAAATTATCTGCGTGGGGAAAAGATGCATTAATGTGCCAATCTTGAAAGTTGGGAAACGTTTAGTTGTAGAGATTAGGGGAAAATGAAGTTTCCCTCCCCTACTTTCCCCACCCACCTCTTTTTCACCTCCGCCTATGCCGTCTTTAGAAATATAATGGTCCATTTAGCCATCGAAAGGCGTAAGGTATT
>KZ309015.1:692503-737995 GCA_000376725.2 Ladona fulva
ATAAATAAATAGAGTAAACTTAATGAATGATTTATTTAAATCATTTTATTGAGTGAGTTGAAAATTAAACTCATTTGTTAAGTTTGTGGAAGCCATCTATAGATTTTATATCAAAGTTAATCTGATATCACATTTTACAGTCATAGTGGAGGAAAATTGTATTTTCCATCTAGTGTAGTACAGTCCTGGCCAAAATTAACGCAACACCTCGCTGCATGACGGAGATTTAGAAACGGATGATGTGCTGATGAGTTTACAGTGCACTCTGACAGCAGTGTCAGAGTTGAGGGGCACAGCCCATTGGGAATGAGGAGAGGGTGAGGCCTAGATGTGTTAAATGTCGGGAAATTCGGAAATCAGTATTCCTGTGTATCTCTACATGCAAAGCATTCATGAGAACAGATATGAATAGGAGCTGTGGATATATAGTTTCATGGCCAGAATGACGTAACCCCAAAGCATGGATGCTCTAAAATCGCAGAAAGGCATGAGGTATTAAAAAAACAGTGAGGGGTGGGTCCTAAGGTGAATGCAAAAATTCCCATTTTATCAAGCAGCCCTGTCTCTTCCCCTCAGTTATCACACGTCTATCTTCCTCGTGAGCCACGCACACAGTGGTCATTAGTCCATTATTTTATATTGTGCAAAGAGATTCCATCAAAACTCAATTAATAATTTTCGACTTTGAGATATTTTATAGGAAAAGAAATAAGGACCTAATGCTGGGAGTTATTAAAGAAATGTTCTCTGGGATAGCCTACAGCGTCACACGTTCGTCCTTTGTGAAAGCATTTAAAATAATAATGCTATTAGTATATGAAATGAAATGGCGACATCAAATGAAGCAACAGTATAAGATGTCTGTGAAATTAGTATGTCAGCTTTACAGTTACCACGATTCTCGACAATAAGGAATGCTCTTCATTTAATCTTAATAAAGCCTTTGAGTTTAAGAAAGACATTAATTGTTTTTATCTATTGAATAAAAACAGCTGGCTTAGCCATCAAACCAATGTTAATAGTTGTGACGTGCTGAAGAACATTTTGTTTTCAAAGATTTTGTATTCCCTGTATCCCTTGGCAGTAGATAAAAATAATGGATAAAGCCTAGGAAATACTCAATCAAATGATCACGTTGCATGTCTGAAGTGAAACAAGGACGAATCTTTTACTTTCATTAAATTTGATTATGCATAGTTTTTTGCCAAAAATCTTGTCAGGTTATTCCTCCTGAGATTCCCGTATATGCAGCCCCTATCCTTTCTCATGAATGCTTCGCATGTAGAGATATGCAGGAATACTGATTTCTAGTTTCTAAATCTCCCGCTCTGTCCCTGCGCAAGGTGTTGCATTAATTTTGGCCAGCACTGTACATGTTGAGGTCAAAATTGGTTCTAGTGGCAATAATCAGCTATTTAACACAAATTTTGCTTAACAAAAGGATTAACTGGAAATTGCAGAGATCTGTAGGATTAGACATTTTTTAACTCATTCTCTGCCAGGCTCTATTTGGTTCTTAACCTAGGTGCCATTTTTTTGTTGAAATGTGTTTCAAACTCCTACCAGCAGGGTATTTAATTGTCACCAAGTGGCTGTGTAGTTTGGTATGGTGAGTTAGATTGCCATTTACATGGGCCCATTAAAGTGACAAGTTATTTCAGCTCCAGGCATGTTCATTTATTGTAGAATTCAGTTAAGCTGTGGCTTCTGGTATTTTTTAATGAAAAATTATGATTAACATTCAAGGATGTAGTGGCTCATGGGACAACCCTAAATGATTTAGCAAAAGGGAGTAAGAAGAACCACAAGAACGTCATTGAAGCTGTTTGTGGCTCATCAGTGGCTTCCAAAGGGTTGAAGTCCTTAACTAAAGAGAGCAGGAAGTTGCTTGAGGGATACCAGAATCTATTCTATCTGCTCCAGACAAGACCATCTTATCTTTCCAAATTGATCTTTTGCCTCCCTCAAAGCAAAACAACCAGATTTCTGCAAACTGTCATCTTAACTCTCTATAATTTTGGCTCAAACACCAGAGAGGAGTACTTGTTGCTGCGGCTTTTCCAATCTGCTCTTGAAGAAGAGGTCAAGTGAGTACCGGTTACCAATCTAAAATTGTCTCAAATACAAACCAAAATTGTCTGAAACTATTAGCAATTGGACCTTGAGATTAGTCTGTTGTAGAAGAATATTAGAAGTGTTTAACTTAGCTAATCAGGTGGTGATTTTATGGTGGGTGAGCGCCATATTTTTAAGGGTTAGTCAAAAAGCAATGTCCCATATTTTTACCTTCAATGTCTATACATTTTTCAAAAATTAATTTTACATGTATGAAAGAATTTTTTTATCTGCTCAATATTTTTTTCCACATAATCTTGTTATATTGCCTTCTCCAGCAATTCACTAGAGCATGTATGCCCTGTTGGTTCCAGTCCTCACTCTGGTTTCCACTTTCAACTGCTTTCTGATTCACTCACCCTCCATACCCAACTGTACTCCTATCGACTGCAGGTATTCCATAGACTTTTCACAAACGTTTGTGAATATTCCATACCATTTATTTCTCCAGGCACAGAAATTCAATCACAGCACTTTGTCTGTAACATTTATCACGTTCAGATTCCACTCTGAAAGCTTCCTACAGCTATGCTATCTGCAGGAGAAAACTGAAACTTGTATGCATACATACCCAAAACATCAAAGAAATCAAACCTACAATATTGAATTACTAGCATTAGTTTTGGCTGGAAAAAAATGTGGGGCACTACTTTTTGACTAACCCTTGCACTTTCAAGATTTGTACATAAATTGTTTCCTTATAGCATATATCATTGAATAGAAACTTTTCATTTGGTACTGTACAGAGGGAAGTTATGTATCATTTTAAAATGTCTTGGCCTTGTTCATGACCATATTAGTGTGGCAGTTGGTGAGCTTTGTGGCCGAAAATGGCATTCACCTTAAACACAACAAATAAAATGTGAAGTAGTATTAATAGGGTCATTCTACTTCCCTTAAATTGTCTTTTCCTAGAAATTTTGTGGGAATGTGAGGAATAGGTTGTTATGGATGAAAAAAAATATTAAAGATCCAGCAGTGATGAAGATTCAGGGGGGAAAGCAATGCAGTGGAATTAATTTTGTTTTTGGAAGAGAGTGACTTATTTAGATACAGTATTGGTGAAATATTTTAGTCTTTCTACTAAACTTTTTTCATTAACCATAAAACTTACTCTAGTTCTATAAGTTGTGCTTTATGATTTTGTAGCTCAGTGGTTAAAACAGTAGCCTGCAGTAGTGGTTAAAACAGTGTAAGACGGGTTTAATTCCTTAACTCATTGATTTTTTCACTTCTGAATTAAAGTAATTTGAAATTCATTTGTTGATTTCATATCTTCGAAGTACATTAATTGTGTTCTTCAGAACAGAGTATTCCATGCATCAAACAAGTTATTGTAATCAAAGTAAATGGAGCTATATAATGGAGTACCAATGTTACCAAACTTTGTGGAAGAGACTAATCTTATTTTTTTTTTGCCTCTGGCTCTTAGATTTTAGCCTTAAATTTGTTATTGTCCCGACCAATGGGTTAAAGACATGGGATTTATTGGCACTCCAATACACGAATGATTGCTTTATGATTTGAAAATGAAGAGAAGAAGTGGTGGGATTGCTTAGTTCTACCCACTGGCCTTGGATGTTTATGCTGCAGTCACCTTAAAAATGTTTTTCATTCTAATACCTTTAATTCATGGGTTTCTTATGAATTTTCTGTTATCATTGTGATGTAATTTTGATAAGCAAACTCATGGAAACAAACTGCAAATTCAGATATTGCATTATTGTTAACATTATTACCATGAAAAATAGATAACCCATTTGATCTGACAAATTTTATTATTATCTTTTTAATTCCTACAATTTGAGTTATTCTCATTTTGAAGTTTAAGTATGCACTCATCTACAATATTTGCTTTCTGAGTGGTTGTTAATATTTTGAAAATTGAATTATTCATTGCCATTTTATATTTAGTTTAGAATGATTGACAGTAGCAATGTATGCAGCCTTCGCATTGATGATTTTAGGTACTAAAGAGTTATAAAAGTACATTTTGTAAATTCTAGTAATTCATTATGATTAATTATATTATTGGAAGTATCTTCCTTTTCAAAGCAATGCTTGCTGCATAATCTTGACAATGTCAGCCAGAGTTATTTTTGAATGGAACTCAATTTTAAAATTTAAATGTTTGCACTCCATTTCTTCTTGAGTGAACCTGATAATTGAGATTTTAGCTTCCATATAAATATAGTTTTTGTTCAGTTAGGTCCACTCTACAAACAATAATCACTATTGTTCATGTCAACATATTTCTTTTGCCATACAGATGGAAAATTCAGAAGATTTCAGACACAGTAACTGGTAATCCTTTGGTGTTGAAGCTGGTCATTCGATACGCTCGCCAACACAGTGGGCAAAACTGTTTACATGCAATTGTTGGGCCTTTGATTGAAAAGGTATTTTACTTTTTACACCTCATACTCTGAACTATCATTTTTTTGAATGTGAAAAAAGTTTTATTTCCAGATGATGATTCTATTACGTCAAACTTCATGTAAAGATTTTGATTTCCAAAACATTTTAATATTTTCATGAAATCTATTTTTCTCATAAGCATCTGCCATATTATTTTTTAAATAAGTTATTAATGTTATTATATATTTATTTGTGCATATGTTGCAATTTGGCCTTCTGGCAACTCTAGAGAGGACTTGAATTTAATTATTAATTTATTTAAATTGCTTGACATTTGCACAAGGATGGGAGGGAAACCCCTCCATAAACCTCCTGTATCTATACATTGTTTATGTAATTTAGACATTAAAACATATTTATTGAAGTAACACATTTCTAACATTAACAATAAAAAGCTCTCCATTAATATAAATGTATAAAACATATACTATGTACTATAAAACATTTGAAACTTATTACAGTAAAACTTTGCAATATTGAACTTCGAAATAACAAAATTCACTCAATAACTAAAATGAATTTGGTTTATATTTATTGACATGTAATTTTATGTGCAATAATGAAATTTTTCAATAACAAAATGTAATTTTTATCCTCTTTTTTTATCCTCAAAATTTGAAAATGATCTGTGTTTTGCTACATCTGGTTGCAAATTATCATAAAGAAATCAGGAAGGTTGGTTTATGTGCTGCCTCTCAATACAAATTAACTGAGAATAGAAGAGTATTCTTTTTCCAAGATATCCAGTGAATTCAAAGAAAGCAGGGCTCAACAAGTTGCCTGTGAACTATGTGGAATCATTAATAAGTCATACGTTATCAGAAATGGGAAATTAAAGTAAACCAATTAATGGAACTATATAACTATCATATTGTATATAATTTGGAAGTGTCCATCCATATCTCCCCCTCTCTATCTCAGTTAGATTAGAGACAGGCGCATTGGATTTCTACACGCTCTAAACCCTGGGCAGATGTATTTTCATCCCTGGACAGACCCCCAGTAGTACCCAGTAGAACCCAGACAGTAAAATGTGTTGCTTGGAGCTAATAATGTGTTTCCGTAAGATTACACATGATTTTTCATTTTTCATAGTGCCTTGCGCTCTCTACTACTACTCTGGTATTTTTTAAATGACTTTGCTATTTCTCGCCCATTTCTGCACGGGGTCTTTACGTTGGAGGAAGTGTAGTTTCAATGAATTGAGAAATAAGATTTCATCCCTTGGGCTCCCCACCAACCACAGAGCCACATTACAAATCAATACGGATGTTTGGGCTACTCAAGGGATATAGCTCCCAGGATGCCACAATGCTGAGAAGGCAGGACTTCTGGGTGAAGAGGAGTTCCTCTGAACTCCCGTCAGCCCCCTAGAAGGCATGTAGACATCCGGAGAGCTTGTTCTAGTCTGTTGTATGCTTGAAAGGAAGTATACCCAGCCAGCAGGAGCCAATTGACCAGGGTGGGCTTTTCCCTGGCCTCCAGTTTACAGTGAATCCGGTGCCAAAGAGGTGTGTTGTGCCAGTGTTTGGCACTCAACCTCCAGGACACCCATCTCCTCCTTACAGGTCTCCATGCATGGAAAACAGGAGTGATAAAAAAAGGCGGAATTTTAAAATTTCCTGGGCTGTAAAAATCCTATTGTCAAAATATTTTGTGTGTATTGGTACACATGTCCCTAATGTACATTGTTAAGGGCAGCCATTTTGAAAGCTTGGTTTACTGTCGGCAGTCAAAAAGGTTACACATTAACTGGTTAACTGTGATTGGCAATTTTTGACTTGCGGAAAAAAGGAACATAGAATTTGCATTAAATTCTGCGTTAGAAATGAAGTGCTGTGCCAAATTGGAAATGTTGCTTTTGGTGAATGTTTAATGAATAAAGTGAGCGTTTACAAGTGGTACAAACGTTTTCAAGAGGGTTGTGAAGACACACAAGATGACGAGCACCCTGGACGTCCCAGAACATAGATAATGTCGAAAAGGCGAAGAAAATGATTATGGAGGATCACCAAATCACTATCAGAGAGGTTGCTGATGAGGTTGGCATATCATTTGACTAATGCCAAGCAATTTTTACGGATGTTTTGGGCATAAAATGTGTGGCAGCAAATTTTTTTCCAAATTGTTGATTTTTGACTAAAAGCAGCACCGAATGAACATTGCTCAAGAGTTGCTGAATGAAGCCAATGATGATCCAGAACTTATTAAACAGGTCATAACTGGTGACGAAACATAGTGTATGGGTGTGACATGGAAAATAAGGCCCAGTCGTTCCAATGGTAATTTCCAGAAGAACCAAGACTGAAAATAGCACGTCAAGTTTGATTGAATGTGAAGGTTCTGCTCATGGTTTTCTTCGATTTCAATGGTGTAGTGCATCATGAGTTCTTGCCACCAGGTTGTATGGTCAGTAAGGAATATTATCTGGAAGTTCTTCGCCGTTTCCAAATATGAATCGGATTTAAAGCAATCCAAATAAACCCATTGGACCTGTGGCAAAACAACTTGTGGCTATTGCACCCAATAATGCACCAGCTCATTGCTTATTTGTTAATTTTTGGCAAAAACCAACACCATTATGATGCCTCAACCACCGGACATGGCCCCCTGTGATTTCTTCCTATTCCCAAAAATGTAAAAACCTTGAAAGGACGACGTTTTGGCAACATTGAGGAGATCAAGACAGAATCACCGAAGGAGCTAAACATGTGTAACCTTTTTGACTGCCAACATTAGACTAAGCTTTCAAAGTGGCTGCCCTTAACATTTTATGTTAGGGACATTTATACCAATACACAGAAAAATAATTTTGACGATTGGAATTATACAGCCCAGGAAATTTTAAAATTCTCTTTCTTTTTTTTTTATTAACTGTCGTGTAAGCTATCTTGGGCCGTGGACACTGTTTGAATAGCCTGCAACCCCTGTAAGCTTTTTTGTTAATGTATTTTTTAGTGAACTAAGTATCAATGCTCTTTAGTTGATAAGTAAGATGGTAATGAAGATAATGCTTTTTTAAGTATGGATCTTTTTCCACATGAACAGCCTATCTGTAAAAAGTAAAGTAGAGTTTCTCCCAAATGTTCGAAAAAATGGCTCTTTGTTCAAAATTTCACAGAGAAATTCAGACCCAAAGTCTATCCAATTAATCTTCAATTATTGACAATAAATCCAAACATTTTTTGGGTATTACTAATATGTTTATACACCATACTATAGGGAAGCTTCCTTGCCTACTTGATGCAAGCCTAATCGAGTGTTCATCTACATCTACATAAATACCCTGCCTTTTGGCATGTGGCAGGGGATGTAAACGCAGATCACTTGTGTTACCTCTTTAGGTTATTGTTGTCGCGTATCGGTCAAGGAAGGAATGAGTCCCTAAAACGAGCTGTCCTCGCATCTATTTCTATTATTTTATGCTCATTGTTAGATTGGCCGAAGTAGCAGAAGGGGGTCGCATAATACCATTTACGTTATCCACAAATGTACTTTCTCTGAATTTAGCAAATAATCGCAGCCTAACCTCTTTTCTTTCAAGGATTCCCAACCTGCGTCTGAGAGCATTTGTGTAATGCATGCTATTCTGTCATAGCACTTTTAAAAAAATCGTATTGACTTGCGCTGCACTTTCTCGAGTTCGTGAGCATACGTTTCATTCACTGGGTATTCAATCAGTATTTGGAGTGTTAACACATATATTAAGCAGCCATTAGTCACTTGGTTGTTGATGAGTTAATTAAAAAATACGGAAGGAGATGAAATTTTTTAAAATTTCATGTAATTAAGTATAAGAATAGTGATTGCCAAGAGAAAAGATGCGATGAAATGCATTGTATATAATATAGATCACTAAGAATAACCACGATGAAATAATCAGTTATATTTAGATATTTTTCCTTGAATAAAAACAAGCACACACATCTAAATTTATATGACCTTTCAAATACTATGTTCGCAAATATCACCTGGGCTCATCTTTTTGAACAAGATTTATTGAAAGTGAAGACAAACACAGTTTTGAAGTATGTTTCACCATAATTAGTTTGAAATCACTGAATTATAAATGCTAAATTGAGAATATCCGAAACAGCTCGGATATTATCAATCAAATTTTTTTTATATCATAATAGAAGTTGATAATAACTTTTCACTGCGTTGTTGTATGGCTTAAGCAAATTACCTGCCTGTTTAGCTTAACCAACTCACTGGCTATTATGGAACTAACCGTGATTGTGATACCTAATGGAGTTTTCAATATATTTAAAATACTATGATGAGGAAAAAATATTTGATATAGCCACGATATTGAAAATTATTGATTGTTTTGAAAAAAATGTGATTAAATGAATCTTTGATTACTTTTGATAATTTTAAACTGGAATGATGAAATAATTTATTGTGTAAAGATCATTTTTTTAATATGAAATGAGCATATGCATGTGAGTTTAATCATTACATGTTGCACGCAAATATTTCCGCTGGATCAGCTAGATTGCATTAAAAAGCAAACTAAGCTAGCCAAATTTGTCTGACTTTTTAGCTGTTTGTTGCAATTGTAGTATGTAAAAGGTCAATGGGATGTTTACACCACACAACGAAAAACCTGAACTCCATCTTTGTAGTTGCATGTTATTTTCCTTGTTTCCAAAGTATCCTCAAAAGTCAGAAGGATATTTTGACTGTGTGAAAATGGATATGTGCAAATGAAATTAGGGGAGAATCTAATTGTAAGTTGAGTATTGCAGTGAAAGTTTATATCCCAGTTTCAACTCTGAGAACCATCATTCATAGTAGAAACAAATTGTTAAATTCCATAACAGAACGAGGCTCTAAAGAAAAAATGTTAAAGAAGCAATACAAGAAGAACATTAATTTGATTATTTTTTGGAATTTTGTAGAGATATACTGGATAACTGGCCTATATCTGAACCTTTTTTTGGCAGGAAAAGCAAAACCTTTTGCACTGAAGATTAATATTTCAGAAATTCTCCATGGAATGGTTTGATAATTTAAATCTCGCCACAGTGTAGTGAATTTGAGATTTTGTGGAGGAGAGATCGAAGTTAATGAAGATGCAGTAAATGAATGGCACATATTAAATGATCCTAAATTTTCTATCTATTCTCCAGACTGTAGATTTAATCTTGACAAAACTGGACTAAGGCAATACCATAAAGGAGGTTGAAGGATTCTGAGCTATGAACATAAATGGAGAAGCTTTTGGCAAAATTGACAGTTGACATTGCAATAAGTGGTACAGCAGCAAACCTGCAAACATACACTTGTACATACAAGAGTTATCTACAAAGCCTAATCATACACTAGCAGCAGCATTTGATAGTGATTTGAGTGATGAAGAAACAGTCCAACACACCAGGGCTGATGTCATAAAAATAATTTCAGTACAACAAGATTTGAAGTCACAATTTAATGTTCTGATGAGAATGAAAAACAATATGCAACATCCAGAGTGTAATCTTACTTCTTTCAGTTATATTAAAAGACACAAAAATATAGCATAGCACTTATCATTAAAGAAAGCACGAGATTAAGAAAACAAATTGTCTTTATTCCACAAATAAATAAAGTATTCACACTACCAGTTTTGATATGAACATGTAAGAACTGGTCATGTGTATTATGTATTTTTAAAATAAAGACAAAGTCGTTTTCTCAATCTTGCATTTTAAGATGAAATTCCACAAATTCAAGGCCAAAGATATTGATTTTGACTACTTATAATTGTTTGAAGATACACAAATTCATAAAAAAATGTTATTGGTCATAAGCTTGATCTTATGATCTATTCTATAAAAAGCAGTAACAAAATAGTCTGATGAAGCTTCAGAATTTAAAGCGCAGAACCAGCATTATTTAATGAAGGGAGGTTTATTCTAGTAATGAGAAACAACTAATTTAATTTTGGATTACATTTGAATGCATGTACTTTTTGACATTGTCACATACACTTGGAGTCATGCAATAACTACATTTTCAATAACAAAAGGACAATTTTCAGTTCCTTCAATTTTGATATTTCAAAGTTTTACTGTAATTATTATTCAATGAACATGGCAAAACCCCTAAATGTGTTAAAAAATCCTAATACAAGCATTTTAAATCAAATACATGAATTAGAAAAAATTACCGGAATCAGAGGAATGTTATTGCATTCACAATACAATGGAGACCTTAAAATTGTAAAGTAATGATCAAATGGAAAGCTCTTTCAACTGTATTTTCATTAATGTCAATCGCTAGAAGGTATTTTTCTGTGGCAAAATGTGTTTATATTGTTATTAATTAAAAAATTTTGATTTCAGATTTTAAATAATAAGTCCTTGGTCATAGATACTAACCCTGTGGAAATATACAAGTCATGGATTAATCAGATTGAAACAGAAACTGGGAAGCCAAGGTAATGAATTATTTTTTTGTTTCATCTCAATTTCACACTACTTCCTTATGAAGTATACATTTCATTATTCCATTTA
Source organism: Ladona fulva (assembly GCA_000376725.2). Taxonomy (NCBI): domain Eukaryota; kingdom Metazoa; phylum Arthropoda; class Insecta; order Odonata; family Libellulidae; genus Ladona; species Ladona fulva. The sequence goes on from KZ309015.1 coordinate 703,537, forward strand.
TCTTTTGAAGTATATTTAAGAAGTATATGAATAATGAATACATGAAGTCTTTATGAAAGATATTTTCATTGTTATAATCGGAAATGCAGTGCCCTGTGACATGTAATGTAATCTGATACCTACACATATCAAAAACAGTTCCATTTCGAGAACATTGAGTGTGTAATTATTACCAAATGATTAATATTTGTATTGGGTGATTCGGTTTTATTGATCACTCTTAGCACACATTCGTCAAGTATACCGAGACCATCTTGCAGATCCACCTCATCTTCTTCCTCAGATAGATTCCCATCTAGTTGAGCTATTGGTGCTGAGATATGTTGATAAATCTTCCGTGGCTTCCTGTACATTCAAACCAATGTCTTCCACGCCCACCCATCTGCTCGGTTTTCAACTCCTGAAGGTTCTGCCCTTGTTTCCGGCACTTTATTGCCACATCTAATTGACACCCGGTCCTCCTCAGTCTCTTCTTTAGAGCTGCTCACTGGAATCTCGATTTCTCTTTCGGCTTTGCTACCTGTTGGATCCTTGATAAAGTGTAAGTCTCTTGCCACGACGACTTTCTTATCTTCTGGTATCCATATGTGGTAACCCTTTGATTGCCCTGAGTATCCCACCAAGGTTCCTTCCTTCGATTGGGGTTCGAGTTTCTCTCTGCCAGAACTCTTTTCAAGGACATACGTCTTTGTGCCGAACACTCTTAAATTACGTAAATCTGGTACTCTTTTGTTCCACGCTTAGTACGGCGTGTGCCCATCTAAAATTGCCGTAGGGCAACGATTACATAAGTAATTTGCTGTTGCTAATGCCTCAGCCCAAAACTTCTCTCTCAGTCCCGACTGAATCAGTAAGCAACACGTCGACAAGAGTGCTGTTTTTGCGCTCTGCAACACTGTTTTGCTGTGGTGTGTTTGGGACATTTAAAAGCCTCAGAATTCCACCTTTCTATATATTTAAATAATAAATTAAGGTCTAATAGTGATGTGCATGGGCATAACACGAGGTATTTCTATATTAATATAAAACGTGTTTCTATATTCCTTTTGTTTCTAACGAATTAAGAGTGTGAAAAATAGCTACGTGACTCGAACCCAGGTCTCCTTTTTCTGGTATTTTAGAATAGTGGAAAACCTGGGTTCGAGTCCAAGTCATGTCGCTATTTTTCAAACTTGTCATTCTTTGGGATTCAGCCACAGGACTTCATTGAGCAAAGTATTTACACCTTTCATTAATGCTTGTTCTACAATTTGCTTCTAGCAAATGTAAAGATTCACAAGACCTGACAAATTTTCTAAGAAAACTGAAAAAATGTCTCTGAAAACAAGATTTAAATAACTCTGTACAAATAAATTTCTATTGTTTATATTAGTAATATACTGTACACCAGCTGAAGTGCCTGTTGATTCTCAACGGAGTAAATAGAGATAGGATAAGTGGTCATATCTGTACAAAAGAAACTAACATCTCTCATCTTAACTTTGCTCCATGATTATCAAAATGAAAATTTTCAAATCAAAGATCTCATTATCTGAAGCCGAAATCCTTAATATACTATAAAAATGTGATTGTATAAAATATCTCTCTTATGAAAATTGTCTCCTGTTTGTACAATGATTCTTTTTTCATATTGCTATAGAAATTGAGTCCAAATAAGACCAATATGAAGTTTACATAAATATCTTATGGGAATGCATTGACATGGGATCAAACCGGAGACCAATAAAAACACAAAAAGGAATCTGTATATTGTCTGTTTTTCAAATTGTGCAAGTTTGCTGCTTTATAACAACTAGATCTCTAGTTTTAGGTGAACATTCACCCTTACACATACACAGGGATATTTATTGTTCTGGAAAACTCTTGGAATAATCGGAATTTTTTTCATTTCTCTAAAAACCCTGGAAATTGTACGACAGCTGATTTCCTTTAGGGGTTAAACCGGCTCGGCTCTCGATGGCCTTGGCATGAAATGTTGTCTGTAAGCCCATTTAAATACTTCAAACTTTCTTGTTTTACAGTGTAACATTTCAAAGATTTGCTGTAAATCGTTACATAGTGTTCAGGTTACCAAAGTATCCTCGTTTCACTCGCATCCTGCTTGCCAAAGATATTTTCCGTAACCAGCAATAAGCTTTGAGTGTAAAGAACTGTGGCTAAGGAGAAATTTTCTTGATAGTTTGCGTCTTCCAAAATGTAAGTACTATTAGTTTGCTTACTAACATGATGTAGTTTTGATAGAGATGTGTCCATTCAGAGAAAGTATTGTGAAAATCGCGGAATATGTATCCTGATTAATTCATTTGGAACCAGGGATATGTCGTACTTAATAGATTGTAATCTGACCTTTAATATTTACAATTTCAAGTTCTCAGAAATAGCCAATTGTTTAGAATCTGTTCCAAAAGGGTAGAAATTGATTTCATATCTGTAACTACGTTAATATTACAGGTATCCAAGTTTTTAAAACTTGTAAGCTACCTTACCACTTTTTACTTATGATATTGAATCATTCTCTACGTATTTTGTTAATGAAATAATTTACGTTAATAATATAGACAATTTATGTTAACACGCCATGTGACACCACAGTGGCATTGCTGAATTTTGTTTTAGTATGCCTGTGAAAAAGCATATCGTCATGCCAACCGAAAATATTTTTTCTCCATGTTCTCTATTATTAGTCCTGTTTTTTCATGATCTGAGTGATTTGAAGGTGGTACGGTTTTTGGCGATGCGTTTTTCCGCCGCGCAGGTCGGAATACGTTTATCAATCTCATCAAGGGAAGAAAAAAATTATCAGTTTATGTATCAAATCGCGTAAAACGTTTGCTAGGTTTGGAAACAAAGGCATAAGTTAGGCGTCGGCCGTACTGTAGACCGGTATAGACGCAACATGCAGTACGTTACCGGGTGGAAAATGCAATTATTTTGAAGATGCACTAGAAGAGAAAAACATGTACATATGGAAAGATATAAAAAATTCTCGATAAATCCCCTGGCCTATTCCTTCACAAAGGCTATCACATGTTTGGATCCAGAAGTGGCAATTGACAGCAAAGTTGCCAAGAGATGTTTAGGCTTTGCATTGACTCATCTCACTGAATTGAATCGCATTGGTGGCTATGAGGCAGATGCCATTGAAAAAGAGTTCAAAAATCTTTTGGAGATCAGGTCAGTGCAAAACATGCTGAAAGAGTTTGATAGGGATAATGATCGTCTTGACCAGTTCTGGATTAACATAATCGGAGATAAAAGTGGATTTGGCAATTTGAAGAGATTTGTCAAGCTTATCTGCATTCTTTTCCATGGCAACGCCAGCCTTGAGGTGGAAGTGAAATTATTGAAAGAATTATACCATTGACATATTTTATTGGTATGTTGCTTCTAATATTCTGAATTTTGTCACCTTCATTAAAATTCTATTTGCAAATTTTGTTCTCAGTATTTAGCGGAGCATTTTAATTTCCATCTCCATAGATTTATTCCATGAATGTCAATTTCATTGTCATATGACCAGTTTTGTATATTTTTCTTTGAAATATAACTTGAAGTTTACTTGTTACTTATACTTGTTACTTATACTTGTTACTTACCACTTTTTACCTGTCATACAACTCAAGGTAGCCATGATAATTTTTCTCGTCTTTCTAATATGCGTGTTCGATATCAAATTCAATCAAAATATATCTCAAGCAAAACTCAATGAAGCCCTAGAAATTTTTTTAGGAAAACCTGGAAAGCTCAGGGGAAAAAAATCTAGAGATTTGCCAGACACCCTGGGTATAGCATGTAGGATATATTTTCTAAAAGCATCAATAGATATGGAATATCATCACTTCTATAGATGCCACCAATTAAACAAAATATAAATGCAAAAAATCATTTACTTCTAAGTTTAGGCACACAAAGAAGATTTTATTATTGAAAAACCATCTGCTGCTTCCATATCACTGAGTTACTTATCTTATTTTCTATCACTTTTCTCTCCTATTTCAATAAATATGCTTGTAAAATATACTTTTTCATAATGAAATGTTTATCTCTTACATAATCCATTTCCTGAACAAAAGGGAATCAAATAATGTTTTAAATCAAAAACTTACCACCATTATTGTTTAAACAAACCTCACAGTACCACATATGAAAATTATTGTTGGGCACGGCATCTCTTAGTTAAAGTGGTAGGTAACTTACCATCAGTTTAAAAATTTTTATAATACAGGCCATGCTGCTAACTGATAAAGCTTAACCTAAGGTTATGTAAATGTCAAATTTAACTATTGATTATAATATCAGGCCTGAGTATATTTCACTTTCTTTTGCCAGTGAAAATGATAGACAAGGAAAATGATTAGTCAAAGGATTTTGATAGCATGGAACCTTGAAAAGAAGCTAAACATTTTATGGTTCTTAATGTTACAGTACTGAAAAAATAAGAAAGTTCTTGAATGTGTTAATTTTTACCATTCTTCCCCTCTTGTCTTCCCAGGACAAACTTTTTACTTTCATAGGATTTGATTGTACATTGTTTTTTCCAACTATTTCATCAGACTTATCCTAAGTCTTCATCTTTTGCAGTCCCTCTTCTAATCTGTTCTTAGACATGCACAGACACTGACTGAGATTCATATTCTCCAGATCCCACCAAAAGCTCCACTCCACCTTCTCCACCCCTTCCAGTCACAGTGTTTTCAAAGACCCCAAGCACATCCTCAGCTAATGTGGTTCCTTTATCTCCTACACTATGCAACACCAAGTGTTAAGATACTTATTTCCAGGTGTACATATTAACAATTTATTCACTATATTAATGATATGATGTTTTTAAGCTATGATATTATGTAGTTACAATTATAATGTTTGAAAATGGTGTCTTTGAAAAAACCTATATACAAAGAAACTCCAATAGCAATGAAGTGTCAAATTTTAGGTCCATTTGGATGTGTTATTAAGAGGTTTCAATCTATTTAAATGTCAAACTCTACTAAAGTACACATTGTAATTTTCCTTTGCATTTCATTTATATATCTGTAAAGAAACTTATGTATTTTCTCATTGCATTTTTCAGTGGTTTGCCATACACTGTCACTCAAGAGAAGGCTCTAACATTTGAAGAAGTACAGAAGAGGTTGAGTGAAGGAATTAAGAATCTAAAAGAATCAACGTTAATGTTTCTCAATCATATTTTGGAATCCAAAAATCAGTTGCCTTATGGCCTCTTATACATTGCTAAAGTTCTGAAGAATTCTTTGGCAGCAAAATTTCCACATGCACCAGAGAAAGATTTATTGAAGGTAAGATTATATACTTATACTGTTTGAATCATGGTATTTTCAATTACCCTGAAAAATAAGTATGCAAAATTTTATTTATTTATTAGGGGCAGAGCCCCTTTACTGGTTTTTTATTACATGTACACACACATATATCTATCATATATATATATATTGTAGCGGTACTTTTTGTTATGACGCTACATGTCTGTATTTACTTTAATTTCCAAAGAGTTCTTTAATTTTATTGTGTTTGAATGTAATGATGTTGCAGCTGTATTTTTTTGTTGTTTTGTTGCACAAATTATCCTATTAAGAACAATTATGTTTGACAAAATGTACATGTTGCAAATGTTATTATTTCAGTGTAAACTCTTTGTATTGCTTTTGCATATGAAAAAATGTATTTGTTTTGCTGTTCTATTCTAAGGGTGAACAGATGTTATATCATGAAAAGCACAAAGAATCAAACCTTTTGTAAATCCATAATTATACTTATGTTATGTGCACCAATTGATAGATCGCTAAGTTACGACAGTGAATCGGTGAGAAGCATTCAAGTGTGCACCAAAACGCGCGTAGCGCGAGTGTAATTTTCGTAATTGTGGTTCCGGAAGGACGTCGCTATGGGGGAAAAGAAAACCTTTCCTCGCGACCTAAGGTGCGAGGGAGAGGACTGTCGGAAAACGACCACAGTCTGAAAGCAAGGACAGTCTGGAAACAACCAGAGTCTGAAAACCAACGACGGTCGGAAAGCAGCCACGGTTGGGAGATGATAGTCTGATAAATAGACAGTCGGCAGCGGTGGAGAGTCTGGAATAAGACACGGATCAGAAAGGAGTCTGGAACAAGATGCGGTCCAAAGGAGTCTAGAAGGAGACGTCTGCAGCGATTGAGAGTCTGGAAAAAGACAAGAGCCGGAGAGAAGTCTAGAAAGAGACCGCCCGATGCCTCCAATCGTCGCCGCATAGGACGAGAATTCGCCCTTCAGAACCTCTACCCATTCTTTTCCGTGATTTTACACGGATCAGGTTTTAACCACCATCCAGGAGGAGATCTCCCATTTGACCGAAGGAGTCACAGGATTCATCCAGGGCTCAGGACCGCTCAAGGCAGTCATGGAACACAGATTCTGAGTGTTTCCATTTAATATGGAAATTGACCAGTTAGTCAGGCAGGAGTAGAAAGCGGTAAACACGTCCCACGTTAAGTTTACCACATTCTTTTCATTTTATTTATCTGTGTGTATAGAAGGTGTATAGTCAATCATCACCACCAGCAGTTTCTTACTCTAGCAGCAATATTGAAGAAGTATCTATATGCACCACCAACTTCTGTTGAAAGTGAGTGTCTCTTTAGTGTTGCAAATCTGCAGTACAGTGACCGCAGGAGTAATCTGACGGCAGAAAATGCAGAGAAACTGTTGTTCCTCCACTATAATCTACAACTTCTGAAGTTTGACTATTAATGTTTTTAATAATACTATTCCGATAATTATTAAATATAATATTTTTGTAATAATATATGGTTTTTCTTGTAATCTATAATTTTTTCAATGAAGATAATATTCAGCCTTGGCTTCGGCCGATTGCAAATTTTAAAATTCAGCTATTCAGTATATGGCCAAAATGTGTATTTGGTGCATCACTACTTTCTACCCCTCATATCCTTTGTTTTTTTTCATAATACAGGATCAGACTGTATGTGCTTGAGTATGTTTTTGCGCCATTGCCAGCTTACAGTGGTACCTCTTAGTTCAAGTTTTATAAAATTCAAATGCAGGTTGATTTTACAATTTAACAAAACAATTTTCCCCATTTAATTAATAGAAATTCAATAACATAATCCTTTCCAGCATCAAATATAATGAAGGGTGACCACAATCAATGATCATAAGCAGTCATCAGTGCTTATATCTTCAGAGAGCCTTTTTCTAGTATTAGGAATGTGCATCCATGAAGTTTCTATTAGTATCATATTAATTCAATGTTTGTGTTTCAACAGGTTCAAATAATTTTTACATTAAGTATGGGCTACTCCCTGAAACAAGGTTCAATAAATATGGGAATATATTCTTCTCAATTCTCAATAACATATTCTTAATACATATGAAGTTTTGGTGGGATTAGTTAGAATATTTGCCAAGTGCAGGAATCAATGAAATGTGGGATAATTAATTTGAGGTTTAACTGCAACACATTTGGCCAATTTATCATCACTGTTGGTGAACCTAGTTGAAAACCTTCCTATATCCAAAAAACATTAAATTGTTTATATTTTTAACATTTTTAGGTGATTGGAAACTTCATCTACTATCAGTTTATAAATTCAGCAATAGTGGCCCCAGACGCATTTGACATCATCACCCTCCCTGCTGACAGAAGTCTCTCAAATGATCGCAGGCGCAATTTAGCCAGCATTGCCAAGATCCTTCAATTTGCTGCTTCCAAGAAAGGGGTTGGTTTGACTCATCATATTTAGACTATGCTCTCTTTTCAAATTATCTTCTAATTATCTGTAACTTACTCTTTCTCTTTGGTAGTTTGGAGAAGAATCTAAGCATTTGACGTGCTTGAATCCATTTATAATTGAATGCCATGAGAAATTCAAGAAATTCTTCCGAGAATGTTGTAAAGTCGAGGAACCAGAAGATCATTTCAGTATTCATGAGTTTTCAGAAGCCACCTTGATATCCAGGCCAGTTATCTACATAACCTTTCAGGTATTTTTATTAGCCATTCAGTATTTTAACATATTAATATTGTTTTTGCATTGGATGCGGGGATTCGAATACAAGCATGTATGAGTTCTGCCCTTGTTTTGGTATCAATGCATTCACTTTGGAAACATCTAAAAGTGTTAAAAATACTTGTACTATGGATTATCTAAAGCTTTTCAGAATTTAACCTCACAAAACCCATACATCCATTTATCTGCTTAAGGGCTACACTGGCATTGAGTGCTTCTCAGAACTGGAGGTTTGAATCATTGCTATTTGAGGAAATAATTACAGCAAAGCATTGCATCAAATGGGACTATAACAGAAAAAGGGGTATTTTAATTTTTATAGTTTTTATCTATTGAATGATTATTGATTAGGTTAAAGTTATTGTTACACTTAAAATGATTTTAATATATCTGTAATGTAATGAAAATTTTCCAGATTTTTAATCAAGATGGAGAATAAAGTACTGTAGAAGTAGATCAAGTAAAAGTTATAAAATTATTTACTAAACAATAATCCAATTTTCACAGATCAATCTTCAGATAGGATTTAGAAGCTGTTACCAGATCTTTCCTCAAAGAAACTTGGCTATTTTATAAGCTTTATTTGCCAGTAAAAAGGATTGAATTAAAAAAATAGTTTGTAACACAAATACTTAATTATTCTTTTATTTTTAAACAATCTTTTAAGATGTTTAAAAATTTTAATAAATTTCATTTTATTCCCTTTTTACTTGAAAGTTAGTACACTTATTGGACTAACTGATGCATACATCTGAGTAAATGACCTTGGCTGTTGAGGTAATGCTATTGCTGCTTATCAGAACTAAAGCATTGTTTTTTTATCTGTATTCATTACTTTATTTCTTGAAATATTGTTTTTGTTGGTCTTGGAAATTTTGGTAATTTATTGTGTGATCCCCAGAAGTATATCTATGCCATAGAGAAATGATCCATAACACTCACGATTTCTCTACCAGTGCTAAATCAGTGTTGTTACTTTTATACTATATTTGAGGCTTATTTTGAGCTTTTATGAGGTTTTTTGTGCCTTAATTGGGACATCCTCATCTATACAATCTACATATCTGCTTCATATCCTGTTTCTTAATTTGTGTAGTTATAAACTTTATGTAGAAAGAAGTAAAATGGCTTGAATTTAATGATATATGTTCTCTTCATAGCTTGCAAAATTGGAATAGTAATGAAACTCCATTAAGTGAAATTGTTTTTTAGACTGTTGAAAGAGTGTTACATGAATTTCTTCAGCAAATGCTCTGGAAATATATTAATATCCAATATATAAGTATGTATTGTTTGTAATTTGTTCCTTCAGGAGATATGTGACACCCATTCCCTACTTCTTGAATACCAAGAGCAAATAGCACCTGACCCTATGGACCCTATTCATGAAATACTTGAGGATCTTGGCTCCAAGCCGTCCATAAGTGAACTTGTAGGAGGTAAGTATATAATTTAAGTATTTGTAGAATTATTGAACTAATGTTATTTTTTTATATTGTTAAAACACTTTGGAGGCCATTTATCTCGCATGTCTATAATGCAGATTGTCTTCTCATCACTCAATGACAGAAATAAACATCTCATCATTGCAAATTATAAGGGCATCACAAAGTAGGATCTATGGTTGTTACTTTTTCTGCATTACAGATCATTATGTGTATTTATATAAATACTCTCATTGACAAAAAAAATTTAATACCTACTGTCAGATTGAAAGTAGTATGGACCTGGTTTTTTGATGAATTATCCTTTGATGATCTGCCATTATGGTGGTTTAAATGCTTGGCGTGCTTTCTCGTTCTGAGGAGGTGGCGATGACTTTTCACTGGAGCATCTCCGACCTAATATCTCCTCCCCCAACGCATTTAGGAAAAATCGCCCTCGCTTATTTTTCTAAATCATTTAAATAGTGTGTAGTTAAAATTTCAACTTCCTAGTATCAAATTTGTAGAAGGAGATTGATTTAATTCAGGCGCTTATCAAAGGTCATTAAATCACGATCAGATCTCAGAAACACATATTATGCTTTAGGACTGTATACCACATTTGTGCTAAAAGTTTGGTATTTCTGTGACTCCTGGTCATTGTTCCACAAAGGTGTGAAGATAACCGAGTCATGGATTTGTGCGAATTTTCCGTGTTTAAGATTTGGTTTCTGTTGACTCAGATATCGAAGGAATTCAATATTGACTCTTAATTTATATCATTTTAAAGGCAAATAAATGCTCTTTCGAATGATGTCCCATTATAATGGCAGATCATCAATGGGTAAAATGTCAAAGTCCAGGTCTATACTATTTTCAATCCGACAGTAGGAGGAGTTTTCATTTATAGTCATATTACATCTCAGACAGATTGCTATTCATTAGTGTAGTGATGAGTTGAGGTGAACTGTCTTACCACCAGAGGCTGCGAATGAACTGAGGCCTATAAAATGGCTCACAGGTTCCTTGAACATAGTGGACAGTTGTTTCTGGATATTGGAAAGGGATGTATTGTTGGAATATGTGAGGCTGCATGGTTTTATTGACATATTTGAATATTATTAAGCCTGCTTAAGGGGAAATAAATTCTGAAGAATATATCAATGAAAATGCGATTAGAAAAAAATGCAGGAAAATAACGTAGCTCAATACATTTAAGATATAATTTAGATCTTATTTAAATATGAAATGAACTTAATTCTCCGAAATTTCAGGTTAACCTAAAAATTAAATCTATCGTATTGTTGCAAGATCTATATCTTTTCATCGTTACAATCGAATAATCATCAAAACATTCGACAAAAATTCCATCATTTCTTTCAATCGGTTTTCCTCTTTTAAATATGAACCTCTCTACTGCTTTTCATGATGTATTTGAATGTATTATGGTGTAGGTTTCTGGAATGTTCAATACTTGTGAAATAATATTTTCAGTTCTGCAATCCAAATCAAATCTGAGAGGACTGATATAATTATAATTTGTGTCTGCTTCATATGTGTAGGCATTTTTTTTTCATTAATCTCAATTTCCACAAGATATTTTATTACTTCTTTTCTTGGACAAAGAAATGGAGAAAAAGTCTGCCGTAGCCGGGAATCAAACCCAGGTCCCCTACTTTCCAGGCAGGTGCTCTGACCTCTAAGCTACCATCAACGAGCATCTACCAGCAACGATATCTCCTACAATTTCATGTGCTATGTAAACGCGGAGAGTAAACAAACAAAAAAAATGAATTCATTCGGATAGCCATGCGGTCCCTTGTTGAAGAGAAGCGAAACAAAAATCGAATAGAACAATTGAATGAATTTATTCGGATAGAATTATTCGATTGAAATTATTCGGATAGAATCTTTCGATTGAAAATATTTGGATGGAATCATTCGATTGAAATTATTCTGATAGAATCATTCAATTGAAAATATTTGTATAGAATCATTTGATTGAAGTTATTTGGTTTCAAAACCGAATTTATTCGAATAATTCGATTGAAGCGAACAATCGAATTATTCTAATGTTTTTATTCGATTGTTCCCACCTCTACTTAATAATAATGTAATACAGTAAAACCCCTCTTAACGGACACCCCTCCTAATAAACGATTTCATGATGTCCCGAACAGAAGTATTGCATTTTACCTACATTTTGAACCCCTCTTCACTGGACACTCTCGAGCGGACACGGACAGCTAAGTTTTTGCTCCCTGGAAATTAAGTAACCTTTGCTAACGGACACCTTAGCTGATTTTACAACCGAAATCCTTTCAATACCCGATGTCCTTGCGACACTCTAACACTCCTTGATCTGTAGAATGGAGCTCGGTATACTCAGTTCCAAAGGTCTTTGAATGTGACACAAATTCAATACTTAATACGATTTTGCTATCGTAGTGTACATTCCCTGCAAAGTGTTTCTTCCATACTACAGTGGGACGTGGTCCCCTCACGTATGTTTTCATCTCAGTCGATCCTGAGGTTTTCAGTTCCATAAGATGGCACCGCGGAAGTTTCTTTCTTTATAAGAGAAGGTAGAGATTATTAACTGCTACAAAGACAGTAAATCTTCTGTGAGGGTTCTTGCTGAGCATTTTAATGTTAGAAAAAATCAAATCGCAAGAATATTAAAACATAAAAACAAACTTATGAGATTTTTCCGTGAAAATGAACTTTTGGATAAAAGGAGCCATGTATTTCAGGTTGGCGAAGGTGCTATTATTGATAAAGCAGTTTTTGAGTTGTTTCGACAAATTCGGTCACGAAAAGTTCCGGTTTTGGGTCCTATGATTCAAGAAAAAGCCTTAGAAATCGCCCAGGAATTGAATGTCGGTGCATTTAAAGCATCCAACGGGTGGTTAGACCGCTTCGGAATCCGTCATAGAATAACATTCAAAGCTATTTGTGGCGAACCGGCATCAGTCAGTGAAGATACAGTAAGTGAATGGGCATAAAAAATTAGAGGAATAGTTGAAGGGTATGTTCGTGAAAACGTTTTTAACGCTGATGAAATAGGGTTGTTTTATCATGTCCTCCCAGAAAAAAACGTTATGCATTAAAGGAGAAATTGTGTAGGAGGAAAAGTTGCCAAAGAACATTTGACGGTTCTTCTTTGCACCGGTATGTATGTAGAAAAGTTACATCCTCTTGTCATTGGAAAAGCTGCCAAGCCAAGGTGCTTTAAAGCAGTGAATATGTAATCTCTTCCAGTCTCATGGAAATTTAATTCGAAAGCATGGATGACCACGGATATCATGACTAAGTGGTTGGAGAATTTAGACAGACAAATGAAAATTCAGAAGAGAAAAATAGTTATTTTTGGATAATGCGACATCCCACCCTCACCTTGAGTTAGATAATGTAAAATTGGTCTTCTTTCCTCCGAACATTACCTTGACATCGCAGATCAAGGCGTTATACAGAATTTAAAAGTAAAGCATCACCAATTAGTTGTATGTCACTCAATTGCCAACTTAGAAAAATATTCTAGATTCTGCTCAAGATTTAGCCAGAAGTATTGACGTTTCAATGTGTGAGAACGTGAGTACATTATCGTTTTGCTTATTTGGTAATTCCATACGTAATTATAACTAAAACGTATTTCTTAACATTTCAGCTGCGGACAGCATTAAAAACTTATTGTGAAGGCCTAGATAATCTGAAAAATTTGAAAGATTTTTATGACAAAAATCAGGACATCATAGGCTATAATATCATTTGCGATGCCATAATCCATAACGAAAAACAATAAATTTGATTCTCGAGAATAAAATGTAAATCATAAGCCTGAATTATAATTTTTATGCAAATTACCAACATTAATCTACTAGTTTATAACTTATTTTGTGTTTTGGTTTAATGCTTTTACATGTAAATTAAATCAAGTGTGCAAGTTTATTTGTAATTATATTGACATTGTTTACTTATCTAGGAGATAAATTTCTTTAAGTTATATGAGAGTTTAAAAAAACCCTCTAAAGCAGACACCCCTCAGCAATGGACAATCACCAAGGTCCCGAGACTCCCTTGTAGAGGGGTTTCACTGTACTTGAATTTCATAATCAAGGAGATGAGTGTTCATTCAGCTAATTGTGTAAAAACAAATGTCTGTAGAACCACAAGTGTAACAAAATATGTAGGGAATTCGGTTGGAGTGTAGTAAAGTGTCTTTTAAATTTAGCTATAGATAATAAAATAAGTGATTTTGGATTTCTTAGCAATATAAATTCACAAATTTTTTCATAAAATAAAAGCATGAATAAATATACACCACTAGGAATGGGTTAGAGGGGGAAAAGTATTTCAAAATGAACTAGGAGGCCTTAGAAGAATTGCCTCCCTTTTCTGCCTGCAGGGTTTCTTGAAAATGTACTCCAGATCCCAACCTTTTGCAAAGAATATCTCCACCCACACACTGAGCACCATAGAACCAGTTTGAGTGCCAAGTGTAGCAATTTATCCTTTAGGTGCTGTTCTTTGTGGGGCCCTTCCTTACATGGTGTGTACGGTAATTAAATGTCATTTTAGCTGTTCTGCTAAAGAATTATCAATGGGTTCATTGTTAATTCTATCTTGGAAATGAAAATCTTGTGTTCTGCTGATAATATACAATTTCTAAATAATATTTTATTTTAATGAATATTGCTGTTTTTAGCATACTTCTATTGGAAGGTTATGAAATGCCTTGGATTATTTGTATGTATATTGATAGTGTCACTGTTATTAACAATAGAGTAATTTTGCCCTTTGACTTGTGGGCTTTACCTTCTAATTGCTGCCTTTCCAGCAATGTTGTGCTTTTGTATTGTCCTTCCATAAATTAATGTTCTTTTGTGGGTATTGTTTCTTTGTTTCACTTATTTATAGCTTACATTCCTGTGTATATAATTTTTTGCTTGGTCCACCTGAAAAATTATACGGATTATAGGCTGTAGCATCTTATGGGCCAGGTTGTTTTCCATGGCCCCATGCTGGGGTTGTGAATTAGCCCTTACATAGGGTTGCTACTGCAAGATTTGAGATGTGTAGCTGCCTGCAGCCGGAATTTGGTCCACGGTGATTTGGTCTGCGGCGACTGGTTGCTACTATGATTTAATAACGACACAAGATAAATTGGTTGTTGGGAAAGGCTGAGATTTGTCATAATTAATTGTTATAAAGAGGTAACAGATTTTTATATATTTATTTGGTCAAGATATGACTAAGAACAATTGCTTAAATGGAAACTGGAAAATAATCCCAATTACGTCCAATTTTAATAATTATTATAAATGAAAATTTCCTTTCAACTGAAAATTAACCCATGTAAGACTATGAAAATTCTTGCTGGTGATCGATCAATGAAATCATGACAAGCGATCAGTAAAATAGACAGATTGCTGCATAACAGCAGCTCAAAACGGTTTCGAGCATGCCAAGATCTGTGCAAACTCTTAAATATAAATTCATATTTTGATGTTATCAATAAACTTAGAGGGTTTAAATGTAAACAGAGAATAGGTTAAGTATTTTTTCAGAAAATTTATTGCTTAAAGAGTTTTTTTCTATGGAACTGATTTGATAAATTTTCATCAAACTGTAAAAGTAATTCAGGACAGCATTGTGTGGTTTAATCCAGGTCAAATACTACAATAATTGAAGGAAAATGAAAAAAGTGATACTTTGAAGAAAATCGAGAATTATTTGCGGCTATCTTTGAAATGATGTAACAGTCTTTCAACCTTCCATGTAACAGTCTTTCTTGGTATCAAAATCTTTTCCATATCATCCACTTCCCACAAATATTATTTTTCCTGTTAAAAAATTTCGAGCCAAATACTTGGGGAACTCAATGGATATATCGAGAGTTTTTGGCAAAATTGGGAAATGTAGTCGGAAGCTACTTTTTGTTATATTTCCATAGAAAAAACTTTAAGCAATAAATTTTCTGAAAAAATACTTAACCTATTCTCAGTTTACATTTAAACCCTCTAAGTTTATTGATAACGTCAAAATATGAATTTATATTTAAGAGTTTGCGCAGATCTTGGCGTGCACGAAAACGTTTCATGGACAATATATATGTATATTTTATTTTGCTCTTTAGTATTTGTGAATAAACCAAGCCAAAGCCTTGTTTCAAAGCTGTCAGTTTCATTTCTAGCTTTGGAGTAATAATTACTGACCATATATACTTCCTTTTGAGTTTCTTTTTCTTGAAGAAATAATGATACAAAGGATAGTTATTCACAATATAGTATTACAAAGCTGAATATCTCTTGATAGAATATTGGAACATACTTCTCACTGTATTTATTCACACTATTCAAAATGATGATAACATTTACTGAAGTAATTCATATTCCTTATGCCTGTTTTAACAGTACCTTTTCTCAATATGGTGACTGCAGAATTGAAGAAGGGGCAGTATGCAAAAGATTCGTTGAAACGCTCCTAAATCTGTTCCTCTGGCTACTGCAAGAGCATACCAAAGGGTAACGACTTCTAATTCCGCTAAATCAGTTGGACGTTAAGAATGGTACCTGAATATTTTGGTGTATGCAGGAGATCCTGGGTTTTACTTGGTGCCCTACTGGTTTTGCGGAATTGGATACCCTTCAGTACACCTTTTCAGTGACAGCTATAGGAATAACTCAAAACTAAATTGCAATCTGTAGTATTTGAAGGAAAGTCTTCTGTTCTTTAATACTCTCTGTTTAAATGTGCATCTTTTGGAGAAGGAAGTGTGTAGGATTCCACCTGTGTGAAGTTTGATAGAAAATGCCCCACGTAAAAAGCAACACTTTAGGTTGAAATCACTCAATTCCTCTCCATCGGCATCCAAAGAAAACACGGATGCTAGGAAAGATGAAGTGAAACTGCATAATCTACAGAAGCACGAGAAAGAAATTATTATCAATGTTAGAAACTTCTTTCAAGCAATAAAGTCAAGAGAGGAAGATGTAGATTTAAATCTAGTAACAACCAACACTGCATTGTGTGCCAGAGTGAGCGAAAGAACAGTGAAGAGCATTGTTTGAGAGCACCGTATGAGCTAAGTATTTATATTTTATTTCTTAAACAAAATAAAAAGAATTTGGCGAAGTAAAAGAGTTCCGAAATAGGAGCAAGAAAAGTCGAGGAGACGTATAAGCTGTGGCGAAGGCAAGTGAAGAACGCTTGGCAATGTCGCTTTATTTTATTTATTTAAAATCTAAAATATTCCTATATTCAAAATTTTCAAATCATAGAAAATGTTTTAATAATATTAAGAATGCAACTGCAATCAATATTTCCTTACATTAAAACTCTAGGACTGCGAGGGTAAGGTGAACATTTCTCAGCCTGACACAGAGATGGCATTCTAATCAGCAAAAATTTATGATCCCTGGCTGGGCGCATGTGTCATTAGTTCGTAAGACAAGTTTCAACTTGTTCTCTCAAGTAGTTTGTTTACACGTATTGTTGCAGTAGACGTCTTTCGTTTGTGTGGAAATATCCATCTACGGCCCTCTCAACTTCATTGGAAGCGAAGTGCTTCCCAGAAAAAAATTTCTTCAAGTTTGGGAACAGATGGAAGTCTGAGGGTGCTGAATAGGGTGGATGGCTGAGCAAATCGTACCCCAAATCCCGTAGTTTTCCCTTTGTGAGCAGGTGCATTGTCCTGGTGAAAGATGATTTTTTTCTTCTTCAAGCCAGGCCTCTTCTCGTGAATTTTGGCATCCAGCTGGTCAAGAAGGTTGGAGTAATATTCGCCTGTAATTTTTCTGTCTTTTTCAAGCTAATCAATTAACAGGATCCCTTTTGCATCCCAAAACACTCTGGCCATGATTGCATCTGCATTCCGGCAGATGCAATCAACTTTGCTTTCTGGTGCTGAACTGAAGCTGAAATCGCACTCATACATCTCTGGATGAGATCGTGACGCCATAAGTTGTGCCATTTCCTTGTAATTGATTTTATACAGCATNTTAGCCTCATAAATTTGTTAATGTTTATTTCTCAGAAAGTCCAGATAAGAAAGGGCGATGCGGGTAATGAAACCCCAGCGTCTTCCAACCAACACCATTATACATATATTTATTACGTTATGCATTGTTTATTCATAATCTGTACAATGGTACAAGTGGTTTGATACCCATTACCCTGTCTATTAACATACATATGTAACATAATCCTCCCTCCCCCACCCCCTCCGTTTTACAAATAACAAATTCAGTTTGTCTATTTTAACCACTGCCTGTCAGCCTCATAAATTTGTTAATGTATATTTCTCAGAAAGTCCAGATAAGAAAGGGCGATGCGGGTAATGAAACCCCAGCGTCTTCCAACCAACACCATTATACATATATTTATTACGTTATGCATTGTTTATTCATAATCTGTACAATGGTACAAGTGGTTTGATACCCATTACCCTGTCTATTAACATACATATGTAACATAATCCTCCCTCCCCCACCCCCTCCGTTTTACAAATAACAAATTCAGTTTGTCTATTTTGGATGGTGCCATGCACCGAAACCAGTCGTGTATTTTGTAACATTGTGGTTTGTTAATATTAAAGTTTCTTTCTCATAGCTTACAATGATTTACCACCAAGTCAAGGCCGAGACCATCTCATCTACTTAATGTAACTACCATGAGATTTATAGCAAACGTCAGCGTCCTGAAATTGTCTACCCTCCTCTTCTCCCAATGATTTCGATATGAACAATATCCTTTTAGCAAAATAAATTTGTTATTGTAAGTTTCTATGGTTATTTGCAGTCTCTCTTCCTAAGTACCATTCAAATTAATCATCTATGCCAATTTTCTCCCTTCGATATTTATCTCTGAAACAACACTCATTTATCTCGGAATGTGTATCCCCTGCATATCAAAGACTTCAATTTATTCATAAACAATACTTGTCATATTTTTACATCCGGATAACTGCTTTCCTCCCCTATTGTACACTCCAATTCCAGGTAGGCATACTTCCAATTAATGTTTAACAAAAGGTTAAATACTACCAAAGTTATTGCAGTCTATCCAGAATAACAAGAACAATTAATTATGACAAATCTCAGCCTTGCCCAACAACCAATTTATCATGTGTCGTTATTAAATTATCGTAGCACCCAGTCACCGCAGACCAAATCGTAGCAGACCAAATTTTGGGGTGCCAACTATATGGATGATTTGTAAAACTAGCTATAAAGATTGTGTTGTAGTTCATGTTATTAACTTCAAAAGTAAATCTAAAATATAATTCTGCCTGCCTATAATTCAGAATGGATTGGATTTTCAGCATAACAGAAGTTTTACAGGAAATATTGTTTCTTTTTAATATTTGCAGAGCTCTTTTTCTTAGCCTGAACAGAAATCTGCAAAATTATTACAAATGTATAGTTCTCATCAAAAATACTGAAACAAAGACTTTCTAGGTAAAAATGTTTAAACTTACACAATCAAACTAAAGTGTTTAATTTTAAGGAATAACTGTCAACCAGCATCGTACTGAAATAATTTGAGGAGAAGAAGAGATCCCAGAATATATGGATTTATTAGCCCTTCGTCACAGCATCACACATCCACATAATAGCACACCACGAATGCTAAGACCACCCGAGAATAATCGCCAAACAAAGCATTAATATAGATCAATAGTTACCAACAATTAGAGCAAATAAACAAACACATAGCGCAAAAAATATAAACACTACAAAGCAAAATTATTTTAACATAGCAAAACCTCTTTAAACAAAATTGACAATAACAGGTGTGGAAAACTGCGGCACTAGTTGGACCCGAACCCAGGTCTCTCAATTTCCAGGCAGGTATTCTAACCATTGAATTACCATGCTGCGTCTCTTCTCCATGGAAATTGGGAGACTTGGGTTAGAGTCTTTCACACCTGTTATTCCTTGGCTCACATCTCTTCCTTGCTTTGTTATCCACCTTTCCCTAATCCTTGTTGAAGTTAAAATTTTGAGAACACTGATGGCCACTAGACGTAAAATCACTTATCAAAACATGCATATGTTTTAGTGCAGTTTATAGTACAGAATTAATGAAGTTGTAACTCATCATTGACCAAGGCTGGGTTGAACATGTTCATCAAATGTTTTTCATTCTAATTGTAGAAGAATATTTTTGCAGCTACCTGGCTAATAAGTTGAAGATGCAACAATAACAAAAAATTTAAATGTATTGTTTAGGATATCCTTCTGCTGAGTCCAGCTTATACCAAATTTTGCATCTCTACCATTTGAAAACTGTTAGCAATTTATTGATCATATTGCATATTAATGTTTAATTCCATTATCGTTGTGAATATTATGACAGTTATTATTAGGTGTTTTTGGTAAGTTTGGCAACAAATTACCAAAATTTAATAGAAGGATGTTTATTTCTTTTGTTCCATAAAATATCTCAAACTGACATCCAGAAGGTTTAACGGCTGCAAATACAACTTTTTATTTGACTCTGACCAACAAATTTGAAGTTCCAGAAGATGATGCAACAAATGCCACCAAGATTTTCATCCAGTGAGTATGAATGAATTTACTCCACTACAGTTCAATATCCTTGATCATAATTTAAAAAATGAATGCCTGTAATAACTAAGTTAATTCTGTGTATTTTATTTAAACTTTTACTCTTTCATGGCTTAACGTTAAATTCTTATTTCTTTGCAATTCCACTTCTATTTATTATTTATTCCTACTTCATATTCTAGATTAAAAATTATCTTCTCCACTCATTATGAATTTTACAGCCATTGTACGAATAAGAATTGATTATATTTATGTTTCATATCTATACTAATAATACATCTGTAAGGGAGCCATTTTTGTACATTAAATAAAATTTGAAAAAAGTGGTAGATATGATAATATAAGTGATACTGCAACCAAAAAACCTATTTAAAAAAAATATGTCTATATTCACAAAAACTATCCAACCAATTTTGATGAAATTTGACGGGATAATGTATGTCCTGAATTGACACATACTTTTCTTGGCTACTTTTTATCCCTGTGCCGCATAAGTTACCTAGCAATCAATGAAAGTCATGATATACTATCGTAAGTAGCGGCATTAGATCACTTGTGAGAAATTGAGGAAATAACGATGAAACAAGAGAAGGAGAATAGAACAACATATCCCAAAAAGCATGGTAAAATCAATGTAATTACTTCCAAAATAAAGGTGTCGCAGAAACAGCTGTGATGACAAAGTCCAAGAAATCACTCCAGAATATGTATAAAACAAAAACACTAGCAGTTGAATGTCCCAAAACTAGTTGAGTGGAATGCAATCCAGATTGCAATAAATGTCAATTTGCAAGTCCAGGAACAAATTGCAAGAACAAAAGTAATGTAGTTGTGGTTCATGAGGAAGCACTCACTGCAGTCACTAGCGGTCTGCTAGATAAAAAGGATTGAGTCACTGCCTCACTCCCAAGGCAGGAGGGGAGAACAATTGGAGGGGAAAAAAAGGGGATAAGGGTATGGCAAGGTTCAACTTGTCAACCATCTTTGCAACCAGATTCTGAAAGAGCAGAAGTAAGGTTTCCCACCCTGCTTCTCTCTCTCTCAGTGCAGCTGGGTGGGAAGTTTTGAAAGTGCAGTCTGGCTAACTCAACATAACTATGATACGGCACATCCCTATGTCCTAGATCTTTCAATGCTTAAATGGACCTATGTTTCTAATGATGTCATAGGCAGAGGTGAAAGAGAGAAGGATGGAGAAAGTAGGGGAGGGGAAATTTTATTTTCCTCTAAAACTCTATAACTAAACGTTATCCAACTTTAGAGATTGGTGCATTATTACTTCTCTTCCCCATGCAGATTATAGCTTCTTTTCAGTCCCCGGTTCGATCCTATACAAGGAAAATGTTTCCCATAAGAAATAAATGTAAAGTTCACTTTTACCGCCTGCAGGCTTAATTTCTTTTGGAAAATTAAATCAGATAGAATAGCTGTACCCAAACCAGACAAGAAGAGAAGACAAAAGAAGAGAAATTGAATGCAAATTCTTATTTTGGCTGTGAAACATCGATTTTGATTCAAATTTGTAAGAATTTTGATAAAACAGAGGAAATTTTTGTGATATTTTGTGGGTGTAAACAACCAGTCCCTCGTGACTAATTCCATTGCCTAATCCGAGTGAATGCATTTTAGTTCACTTTTATCGCTTGCAGCCTTTCTCTTTTGCAAAATTAAATAAAAAAGAATAGTCACATGGAATCAAGACATGTACCAAGAGAAGGGAAATTGAATGAAAATTTTTATTTTCATCGTCGAATATTGTTTTCTGCTCAAAATTGCTAGAATTTTGATCAAATAAATGAAACTTTTAAATTTTTGAGGTTGTAAACAAATCATCTTCCTGGTGACTAATTCCATTGTTGAATCTGAACTTATGCATTTTCCTACAAGAACATTGGGAATTGAGGTGTATACAAAATGCATGGTATTAACCCTCCAGCAGGGTATCCCACAATTTCCAGGGGTTAGGCAACCTTCCTTTCTCTAGGGGCATTCCATGTCAAGTGGACCAATTTTAGAGAAGTGCCCCCCTCGACCATCACCAATTTCATTGAAATCTTGTGTGAACATAACTTCATATCCTCTATGACCATTTGTCAAGTTTTACATCAATCGATAAAATATTTGCTGAAATATAGTCATTTGTTTGACCCCCTACAGCAGCCTTCTACAGTTAGACATTGATTTTTAGCAACTTTGAGACACGTTACCTCAGGCAGTATTCCTTTGAGCAAAACAAAACTTGGTATTCTTGTACAACATATGTTGCTTTATTACACAAAATAATAAGAAACCTTATATGAGCAAAATCTGTGAAGAAAATTTGTAGCAAAATCGGCCCAAAAAATTATGGCTTGAAAAAAATTTAAAGTTTAGCATTTTATATCTTTTGAAATAAACATATGATAAACACAAAACTTTGTATCTTATAGCTACTCTATACAAAGTATTTGAATGAAAAGTTTCATTTCCTTAATTCCGTCCGTTAGTTTAAAAATTGGGTGCAAATGTTGTGATTTTCGTTACGACGCTGAAAATAGGGTATATTCAGCTCACATTTCCAAAAAAAGACCCTCTCGAAACTTTTCCAAATTTATTTTTAAAGGAAAGAGCATGCTTTTATCCCTCTTAAAACCTAATTCTGGTTTTTCATCACGGGCGTATAAGGCCCAAGAAATCGGAATGAATAGGAAGTTACCTCTGCCCGAAAAATGTGGCGCAAAGAAAAATGTAAAGTTTGACATTTTATATCTCTGCAAATAAACATAATATTAAAGCGATACTTTGCATCTTATAACTACCTAATACAAAGTATACAAATAAAAAGTTTCACTTTCCGAATCCTTTTTGTTAGTTTAATAATTGACTGTAAATATTACGAATTGTGTTACGATGCCAAAAATAGGGTATATTCAGATGACATTTACGAAAAAAAACCTCATAACTTTTTCAAATTACTTTTATAAGTTGAGGACAATGAAGTTGAATCGTATTCCTACAATAACTCTTAGTCTATAGATAGTCTTAGGCATAGATATTTTGCTGAAATGGAAAGGAAAGATGGCATTTTCCCAAATGATGTAATTTTGTAAAGAAAGGCAGTGACTCAGCACAACCAGGCATGTTTGGCAAATAGACTTCTTCAGTGCCCGTACTGGCATGCAAGGTGTTTAAAGGTTAAACTTCATGTGTGCCTTTGTGTTAAAAATCTTAACATCTAAATACATCTACTACTTACATATAGCTTATCTGGAGCCAAAATCCTTAATATATGATAAAAATGTGATTGTATAAAATATCTCTCTTATGGAAATTGTCTCCAGTTTGTACGATGATTCTTTTTTCATTTTGCTATAGAAATATAGCCTGAAAAAGATTAATACGAAGTTTACATGAATATCTTATGAGAACACAATGACTTGCATGGGATCAAACCTTAGAACCAATAAATACACGAAAAAGAGTCTGTTTGTCATCGGTTTTAAAAATGTGCTGCTTCATAACAACTAGATCTCTAGTTTTAGGCAAACATTCACCCTTACCCACCAACTCAGAATAGCTCAAAAGCCCATTAAGAAACATTAATTATGTACCACATTTGTGCTAAAAGTTTGGTATTTCTGTGACTCCTGGTCATTGTTCCACAAAGGTGTGAAGATAACTGAGTCATGGATTTGTGAGAATTTTCCATGTTTAGATTTGGTTTACGTTGACTCAGATATCGAAGGATATCAATATTGACTCTTAATTTATATCATTTTAAAGACAAATAAATGCTCTTTCGAACGATGTTCCATTATAATGGCAGATCATCAATGGGTAAAATGTCAAAGTTCAGGTCTATACTATTTTCAATCCGACAGTAGGAGGAGTTTTCATTTATAGTTGTATTACATCTTAGGGAAGTAAAAATTGATACCTATATACTAATAGCAAATCATTTAACTCTCAGGAAATAAAATAGGTAACCAATGCAGCAAATGACGCATGAAATTTCGTTATTATTTACTCTATGTTCTTCTATGAAATGTGACAATGATCGAACCTTAATGATCTTATAAAATTTCTTCTACTTCACATACCTGTAGTCATTCATGGATCAAGCACTCCCTTAAATCAGCCAAAAGGCAACTTGCAGGATAGATACATAGAAGCAGATTTACTCAACAAAAAGAACATTTAAATGTTTCATCATTCTGACCTGCCATTGAGAAAAATGAGCTGAAAAAACACTCCTAAATGGTTGTATGTGCATCCCTGCAATTTGTCAATGCTAACATCTCATAAAATTTCTTCCTCTTCAAACACTTGTAGTCTATCATTAATCCTCCAGCTGGGTAATTTTTTTCAATAATATGGTCAAAAAATGTATTTTTTAAATTCTTGATATAAGTTAGGCACAAATCTTAGATTGCAAATATGAATCTTTTATGAATTAATGAATGTAGTTGCCATCTATAACAGAAAATGTTGTTGTTGTCACCATCAAAGTAATGCATAGAATAGAAGAATCAGACGGAGAATTCACAGGATACAGGAAGATTTAAGAAAAACCACAAGCCCGCTGAAATTTCTAGCGGGCTTTCTAGCCCCCGAGCCCTAGACTGCTCATCCTGTCTTGACAAGGGCTCCTAGTAAGCATAAGCTCATGTATAATCAATTGTTAAAGGCTTTACTATGTGGAAATCCATAACAGGTAATCGAAGAAATAAAATTCACATATACTTTTTTCCACTGTATATTAAGAACACGACTGGTTTCAGCCAGGAATGGCTGATGATGGCCATTCCTGGCTGAAACCGGTCGTCTTCTTAATATACGGTGGAAAAAAGTATTTGTGAATTTTATTTCTTCAATTACCCATAAGCTCATGATTGGGATTTTTCAAGCTGCCACAGTTGTAGGTTGCAAAGTGTAGGGTAATACAGTAGAATCCCGGTAATCCGGACGAATTCAGGCACATGGATGTCCGGATCAGCGGGAATTCCGGATTAGCGAGGTTTTTAAAAAATAATGTAAAACATGTTATTTTTCTCAAAAGTTGTATTTATAGGTACTACATGCATATTTTACATTCATAATTACAACATTTAAAGTAAATGAACGAAATCGGTGTCCAAAAAAGTCTGTGTTTTTCTTTTGCACGGCCGTTCTTATTTTTAAATCAAATGCGCGGTCTCTTAAACGTCTGAGGAGCATAATTTCGTGTGCTTCAAAATGTTGCTCTTCAGCCGACTGTACTGAGGTATTGAGTGCCGCCACAGCCTCAGAATGAGAAATTTAACGGAGTTTACAGGGGTGTCGTCGTCATCATCATCATCTTCTGCTGTTGCCATCCTGATAATTTCGTCGTCTGCTAAAATTTCGTTTCGAGCCAAACTGTCGTCAGCCTCAGCAGTCCACTGAAGGGCTTCAGGATTAGAAAAAGGGTTCGAGTTTTGTAATTGATTAATGAGTTTCTTCAGTTTGCACAGTTTCTTCAACTTCAGAATCAATAAAATTGGGAAGCAAATTTTTCCACGAAATGTAAATCAATAATGTAGACACAGATGCCTAACAGTTAGCAAGACTGAACACGACATCTTTTAAATTTACTTTTTTCAGTGGATTTTCCAAGTTTTCATTGTGCACAGGAACATTGAGAATGCTCGTAAGAAGCAACTTGCGATATCTCAGCTTGATGTTTTGAATAACATTTTGATCCATGGGTTGGATCAGCGCAGTCGTGTTAGGGGGTAAAAACATTGCGGAAATTTCACCGTCATCAGTGCATAGTTCTTCTGCGGAAGGATGGCCAGGACAATTATCCAACAACAATAAAGCTCTTTGGGGTAGATTGACGGATTTCATATGTTGTCGAACTGTTGGAACAAATTCTGTTTTAAACCACTCCAAGAACAATTCTCGTGTGACCCAAGCGTTTTCTTGCTCACGATAGCATACAGGGAGCGTGACTGACTTGAAGGCTCGGGGTTTTTTGGCTGTTCCGACAACAAACAAAGGAAGCTTATGTTTGCCAGCCACATTCGCATACGGCATGAATGTAATCCTTGCTTTGATTACTTTCCTTCCTGGTGCCACTTTTTCATTAAGATCAGCTAAAGTTTTGTTAGGTAACATTCGCCAGAACAACCCTGATTCGTCGGCATTGTAAATTTGTTCAGAACTCAGATTTTTCTCATTGATTACACGCAGTAGTAACTCGATTCTAAATGGCTCAATTGCACTTTCATTACTAGAAAGCTTTCCCCCGGTTATTTGGGTTACTTATATCCCCGGTTGACGCCTGATCCCATGACGATGTTTAAATCTGTCCAGCCACCCTTTGCTGGCAACAAAACCCTGGTCACTTTCCGTCACTTGTCGGTTAAAAAATAGAGCTTTTTCACAAATCATTTCACCACTTATCGGTACGTGAAGCCGCCGTTGTTGAATAAACCATAAGTAAACGGCATTTTCTAGTGCAACGTTATCTACCGTTTTCATAGTTTTACGCACCTTTGAACCACTTTCTGTAATGCTGACAAATCTCATTGTGCTGTCCTTATTTTTCTTGATGTCACCAACTGTTGACTTTCCGATTCCGAACGTCTTGGAAATCGCATCGTAGCTATGACCACTGTTTATCAATTTAATGATTTTCACTTTGTCCTCTAATGTGAGGGTTTAATGCTTTCGAGACGCCATCAATCACTTAACAGTCGGACCGGAACAGAAAGACGTAATTTAAGGTTGAAAAAACACGGCGAAAACTGAACGAAGGTACAGAAAATCGAAAGAACCGAGTTACATTGAGGGCGGTGGGGGTTCGTAAGAACGGAGAAGGACGGAAGGGGTTTCACGGTACCTCACAATATAACTTTGTGTATAAATCTCATTCACAAATTCAATCACTCGTCAGTCCCTCGGCTTCATCATCCCTCATCTCACTCGGTAAAGTCATCATTCGTGGCCCGTCATCGGACTCCGCACACAATTTTGTTTGTCCGAAGGTTTTGTTATAATTTTTAATTTGTTATAACTTAATATAGTCAAAATAAAAACTATCAAATAAATTCAATTCAAAATGAATTAAATTCAAGTCAAACTGAGCAAGTTATTTACCACAACATTATTGTTGTGGGTTTGCATAACTCCCCATGGACCGTCCGGATTACCGAGGGTTCCGGATTAGCGCGTGTCCGGATTACCGGGATTCTACTGTAGCTCTATTCTGCATGTAGGACCCCTGTAATGCTTCCACCTCCCAGACATCTCAGTGGGTGGTGACACCCAGATCCAGATATTCCACTCTCATCATGAAAATAATGTTTGGGGGTTGAAGGACAATAATTCACCAAATTGTCCAACTAACTGCCAGTTGGTGAGTGCCACTCTCACTATTTGGCCAGAGATATTGTTGAAGCCTTCTTAGTATGGTTGAACCTGGTAATAATAGTATTTTGAAATGTGACTAAAAAGGAAACAAAGATACTTGATACTTTGATAATATATTAATCAAGTATTTTTATTTCACCAGAATGGTAACTTTGCTTTGTAGTATGGTTTCGGTGTTCAGATTATGTGTCATTTATATAAATATATTTATACAGGGCAAAGGAGCTACTGGTTGTGTCCTTGCCATACTTGGCTGGAAGAAATCTTTCAGAAGCTTTGATGACACCTTCAACATCTCTGCAAAGCAAAAGATTTGAGGAATTCCAGAGGTTCAAGTTGAAGCAGCAGCAAACTGAAAGTAACATCATGTCCAGCTCATTTTGTATGGATAAAATTGGGTAATAACATTATTTGTGCTTTATTATCTTGAAATGTAGCTATATATAGTTTCACTATTTCTGTTTGAACCTGTGTATATCTGTGTGTATCAGTGGCATAGACTGCATGTCTGTGTCCTTAGGTCTTGATTAAACCTTGACTTATGAACTACTACTTTCTCATAAATGGGTCCTTGCAATGCACCAGTACTTATTTTGTGGACTATGTCTAGACTTTTGACTTGCTAAGTACTTTTTCTACACAATAAACAGTAAAAAGTCAAGATAAAGATGTAGAATAAATCCATATCTTATGCTACTTTTACAACAAATGCCACAACTTCTGTAATGGTTCATTAAGAAACTAAAGTATTCATGGCTGAGGAAGGAGTTGGACAAAATTTCTTCCAGAAGATTATTGGCACTTTAGACTGGTAGGAGAATGGTTTATGGATTAGTGGAATCTACATTTTGGAGATGATACTATGCTCTTTGCTACCAATGGAGAGGATCTATCTTCAAGACAAGAACTGAACATGGGATTCTGGACAAACTTCAGCAAATGAAAAGTAATGCAAAATTCTTTTTCAGCAATACCAGCAATTTAAGTACCAGTAAAACTTCAAGACATACCTCTAGATATTTGATATGTTTAAAATACTCATATCTAATGAAGAAGAACAGGGTTAATGAAGTGAATAAAAGAATTAAACTAGGCTGTTTCTTGTCCCTTCTTGTGATTCCAAGCACACTTCTTTGTATAGTTTGAAGTTGCTAGGTTATTGCTGTGTTTATCACCCATGTTTCACTTTCATATGTTAGCACATTGGCATTCTTGACCTTAGAATATGAGCATTTCTTCTGAAGGCACTAGTTTCATTCTTTGATTCACTTCATTAATCCTGTTTTTCTCTCCTGTGGTAACCAGTTGTCCCAGGTAAGTGTCTTCTAAAAAAATATCAAGGGGTATCTCTTCTAGTTGAATTGGTACTTGTGCTGCCAAAGAATTTTACATTACCTTAGTTTTCAATAATTTTATCCTGAGTCCTATTTTCTGCCCAGCCGCATTCAGTTCTTGAAGTCTTGATACTAGATCTTCACCAGAGTTGCAGTTGCAAAGAGTTCTATATCATCTGTGAAACGCAGATAACTAATGTACTCTCCATTGATTCATAGGCCCCTTTCCTCCCAGTTTAAGGTTTTAAAAACTTCTCAATCCAGAATTCCTCAGTTTCTTCATGTAGTATTATAGAGGCTATGGCGTCCTTATAGATGCTGCGTAAGAGTTGGATGTACTTGGCATCTATTCTTTGTTTCCCTAGTGCTTCCAGTGTGGAGGAGGTACTTACCGAGTCAAAGGCCTGGGCATAGTCTATGAAGCAGAGTACTAGTGGCATCTCGTATTCGTTCATTCTGCTGATAATTTTTGCAACGTGTGGATGAGGTCCATAGTGCTGAATCCCTTGCAAAATCCAGCTTGTTCTCTTGGCTGGGCAGCTGCTAGGGACGTCATCAGACATTCAGCTATTACTCTCATGAACGTTTTGTAAATAACGGGAAGGAGGCTGATGG
Source organism: Ladona fulva (assembly GCA_000376725.2). NCBI lineage: Eukaryota > Metazoa > Arthropoda > Insecta > Odonata > Libellulidae > Ladona > Ladona fulva. Next base: position 732,879 of record KZ309015.1, read on the forward strand.
GGCGGTAGTTCTTCAAATCTTCCTTGCTTCCTTTCTTGTGCAAAAGGACAATCTTTGCATGGTTCCATTCCTTCGGAATCCTCCCTTGTCTAAAGGTGCATTACCACTTTCTAAAGGACAGTTCAAATTGTGAGAGTGACTTGCGAGAGTTTGCTCAGGCAGAAAAGGCTACTTACAAGTTTTGGCCAGCGGAAGACTTCAAAGAATAAATAGGAAAAAGAAACAATCTGTCTACGTCCACAAACTTTAAGTTTGTGGACGTAGACAGATTGTTTCTTTTTCCTATTTATTATGGAGAAGTTCCACCAAATATCGCCAGAAAGCATCAACTACTATAGACTTCAAAGATTTAATTAAAATTAACCTGATTAAAGTTTTGTAGGATGCATATTGTCAAGAATGTCGAGATCGGATAATGAGGAGAAGTATTAACAAAAGAATTATTTTCCAATACATTTTCTAATTGAAGTAGAAAATCAAAGGAAAATTCATAATTTGCTGAAGTGTTCGATAAATTTTAATATAACCATTAAATGTATGTATGGTGATACATATGCATATACATTATCTGAACGGGGAAATGAAATTGAATAAACTCACAATTGATAAATAAAATACTAGTAGATGGATACTGGAACCTCGAGAAAACATTAGGTAGTTAACGAAATTTATGAGACAGAGGAACAACTATTTACTCAATGAATAGCACAATTCGTCATTTTTAAGATTACAATGACAAGCGTTCAATTCTGAATGTAATTGTGGAGTATTCAAGTGAATAAGAAGAGAGGGTGTCAGCGTGATCAAAGGGAAGTCTTTTTTGTGCTTGGAAGAAGGGGGTGCTGTTAGTGTGGTTGATGAGTGAACTGCTGCTTTAGAAAGTGTGTGCGCCTTCTCCTTGGATTGTGGCCTCTTTCCCTCTCCAACACCGCCCCCAACGCGTCCACTCTTCAAACACTAACCTCTACGATGCAGATCCTTGTACTCTAGTACTTCAAATATTTTATTCCTCGTTAATTATTTAATTTTCTGAGATTAGATGTACATAACGAATACATGTTTCAAGAAGAATCCTACAAGGAAGTGGACTTGGAGAGGTCCTAATGAAGTAAAAAACGAAATAGACTACATATTGGTTAACAAACTCTACCCAGTTACTAATTGTGAGGTACTAAACAACTTCAACACCGGAAGTGACCATAGGATAGTTAGATGCAGAATGAAGATTAACGTCAGTGGAGTAAAAGAAGTTGGTCTCAAGCAGGAAACATGAGGTAAGTATTACAAAATTAGAAGAAAATAGGAAAGAGTTCCAGCTGGAAAACTTAGAAATAGGTTTTCANTACAAGGAAGTGGACTTGGAGAGGTCCTAATGGAGTAAAAAACGAAATAGACTACATATTGGTTAACAAACTCTACCCAGTTACTAATTGTGAGGTACTAAACAACTTCAACACCGGAAGTGACCATAAGATAGTTAGATGCAGAATGAATATTAACGTCAGAATGGAGCTAAAGAAGTTGGTCTCAAGCAAGAAACAGGAGGTAAGTATTACAAAATTAGAAGAAAATAGAAAAGAGTTCCAGCTGGAACTTTAGCTTCCAGTTCTACTTCTTGAAGTGCTGAAAACCTATTTCTTAGTTCCAGCTGGAACTCTATCCAATTTTCTTCTAATTTTGCAATCCTTACCTCCTGTCTCCTGCTTGAGACCAACTTCTTTCGCTCCATTCTGACGTTAATCTTCATTCAGCATCTAACTATCCTATGGTCACGTCTGGTCTTGAAATTGTTAAGAATTTCACAATTAGTAACTGTGCACTCTGCAAACTCTACCAGGTGGAGCCCTCATTCATTTCTCTGGCCTAGTCCATGTTTTCCTGTGACAGCATCATCTGCTTCCTGCTGACCTACCTATAAAATCGCCCATGATGATTTTATAATAATGATCTTCCTTGTCATGTTCTGTGCTGAGTCTCTGGTAGAAATTTTCAATTTCCACTTCGCTACTTGCAGCTTTTGGGGCATAAACTTCGATGATCTGAACAGAGTAGTGCTTATTTATCCTTAGAATGAGCTTACATATTCTGTGAGATACACTTTCTATTTTCTCCTTATTATTTTTCCATTTTTTGTTGATCATGAAGCTAACTCCTCCAAATCTTCCATCCTTTGTTTCCTTTTTAATAGAAAATATGCTCTTCCTTGAGTGTAACCGGTTCTTCTGATTTTCTTCTTACTTCACTTAGTCCGATGACATCCCATATTATCTTCTCTGCTTCATTGAGTAGTTCCAGGAGTTGATCTTCACTCTTTAAGCTGCGACAGTTGTATGTTGCATAGTGTAGGGGCTTATTTCTTTCCTTCATGATGGACCTCTGTAATGCCACCACCTCCCGGACATCCGAATGGGTGGTGCTTTTACGTCCGGATACATTTCCATTACAAAAGCTCATCATGATAAATTGTAATTGAACCTGGAGGGTAAAAGACCATTCACGTGATTCACCAGGCTGTCTCACTGCCGGTTGGTGAATGAATGAGTGCCACTCTCACTATTTGGCCGGAGATATTGTTGAAGCCTTCTTAGCATGGTTAAACCTGAGCTATACATCGCCTCCAACCTCCGTTAACACCCCTCCACCTCGATGAAGCAATGAACTGTGGCAGTGTGAGGAGGGATATATATATATATATATGTATGTATGAAAATTTCTCTCAAATAAAAGAAGTTTTTGATAAAATTTTCCTTCTCTTATTACTATAGATTGTCTCTGGAAGAATGTAAATTGCAGATAAGAAGATATTTGGCAAAACTGGAGCTAGAGGGTTTTGTTTCTCAGGATGACGACTATCAAACAATCCTGACTGCCATTGCCAGAGACATTTGCAACAGAAGAAAATATAGACAAATTCGTCTTAAGGTAACATTCCTTCCTTTTCTGTTTGTCAAACAGGTTCCAAATTTAAATCAAATCAAAATCTCAATTCTTGAGGTTATGTAAGGTAAAGAGTGAAAAATATCCATTCATTGTTTGCTCTGTCATTTTTTTCTAATCCTTAGGAACTCCAGACTTTGAGAGCCACAAAAAACAGCTTGGATGAGAAGATAGAGTTCTATGCAGAGCAAGTTGATTATTACAATCAGTACATTAAGAAATGTCTTGAAAACCTTAATGCTGGCAAAAGGTAAGCATTGCCAATATTTAGATTATAGATTTATGTGATTCATCAATTGGTGTTGCTCTTTCTCATAATTTTGATGCTTTTAGTTGAGATTTGAAGAAAATATTCGTTATAAATATTCTGATTACTTCTGTTATTGCTTTAAACATCAAGGACAGAGAGCCAAATTGTTTTTTAACTTGATACACCTTGTGGATGGAGAAGCTCTCAACAAAATCTCACAGAAATTTCTCCTCTATACCTCAATGTCTAAAAAATATTCAAGTTGCTGTAAAAATGAAAATGACAAATAAGGTAAAAAATACCAAGAGTGTTTGTTTTTCACTGCTGTTCACAATGTATTAAATTCTTCCAGTTTTATGATGCTTCAAAACTTACTGAATATAATCATGAAAATGTGCTTATAACAGTCAGCAGGATGATATTCAAATTCATAACTTTTTTAATAATTCAACATCTGATTATCCCTGACATGGAAAATAATTTTACCGAAAGATTGTCAGAGAAAAACGTTTGTGAATATTCCCTACTGTTCATTTTTCCACGCACAGAAATTTAATCACAGAACGTTGTTTGTAACGTTTATCACAGTCAGACTCCACTTTGAAAGCTTCCTACGGCTATAAATAAGCTAAAAAAACTGTATTTTCCACAAGATTTCCACACAGTGAAACTGGTCATATTAATAAATCTTGTAGAAAATACAAAGATTTTTTTAGCTTACTCATATGGCTTTCCACATCATGCTTTTGCATGCATTTGTCATGCCTTTGCACATCGATCTATTCCTACAGCTATGCTATCAGCAGGAGAAAACTGAATCTATGCAATAACGTGCAGGAAACATCAAAGAATTAGAACCTACAATTTGGAATTGCTAGCATTGGTTTTGGCTGGAAAAAAATGTGACCGGCCCTCATATCTGTCAAGTATGCCTTGATATGCCATTCACATTCTCTTTAAGTGTTCCTTACATTTAATTTCTGTCCCAGAGTTTGTTGGTGGATACAAGGGGAGGTAAAAGTAGTAATTATCTATTATGATTGTATAATATATGTTGGAAATGTCAAAAGTAACATTTATCGGAAAAGGTTTGAATGATACAATTATGAAGTCCAGTAAATAATGGTTCATTATTTCATACCTAGCTACATTGATTAATATTTTATTCTAGGTACAAATAATAAGGATCAGGTAATACTGGTTGTTAGGTGGTGGTATACCAAAGCAGCAAAGAGGGAGTTGACTCTACAGATTTATTTATACAAAACCACACAAAAAGCACGACCAGGGTCATGATGCATGGCATCATCATGTGTCAAAACTTAGGTTGTTTCTCTTGTTATTTTGTGGTTTTTTGTAAATAAATTTGTTTATTCACCCTGCACCATCATCCAGATTAAATGTTTGGTTTTAGTATATCAAATGTTTGTTGATTTAGGAGTATTTATAGTAAGGAATGAAAACATTAATATGTGGCTTTAGGAAAATTTCCCTCCTACCTTATGATTGAAAAATGTTTGGGCATACGCTACAAAGCCTACCAAGAGTTTGCCTGCTATGGGCCAATAGTGTGCCACCCACATGCCTTCCACGGAGTTCCAAACACTTGAATGTCCCGTAAGGGTCATAAAAGGGACAGCTGTAGAAGGGCACAAGGCTAGAGAATCTTGAAAGGACTCTTATCCTCCAATGCACTAAGATCACCATTATACAAACGTTCGAGATCAGTTATCCTAGCTCCCTTGAAACAAAACCTTTACATTTTTATCTAAGATCCTACAATGTATATTATAAACAAATTACCTCAGAGAGGAGAAGAATGGCCTGAAATATAGCAGCCTAGCCTAGTGTAAGTGCCAAACGTTTAGTTTTTTGTTTTTAATTGTGGGAAGAATAATGGAAGTAAGCTCGACTTATAATTTGCATGTGC